>ML779177.1:54252-90683 GCA_009831015.1 Picea engelmannii | reverse complement strand
ACTAAAATTAAACCAGATGTAAGTCACTTCCGTGTATTTGGCAGTATAGCATGGGCTCACATTCCTGATGAGAAAAGGAAAGCATTGCAGCCTAAAAGTGAGAAGTGTATAATTGTTGGTTATTCTGAAGATGTCAAAGGTTACAGACTTCTTCAATCACATTGTAATGAAATTATTCTTAGAAGAGATGTTAAATTTGATGAAAATCTCTTGGCCTACGAGCCATCTTCGGTGATTGTGCCTTCTTCGACCTGCGAGCCATCTTTGACGTTTGTGCCTTCTTATGATCTGGTTTCTTCTTCAAATGATGACAGTGAAGATGAAAATCCACCTCTGCCTGCTCACCCTCCTCCAGATGAGTCCTTTGAACCTGAACCAGCACCAGCTCCACCGCTTCCTAGATGGGTTCGTTCAACACGAGAAGCAGTTGGTGATCTTATTGGTGATCCTTCATATCAGCGTCAGACACATTCACAGTTCCAGCGAACCTCTTCTCTTTTTGCTCAAGTTTCAGAAACTCGTGATCTAGAGACATTTGCAAAAGCTTCAGGTCATTCAGATTGGGACACAGCAATGAATGAAGAGTATCGTTCTTTAATGGAAAACGATACTTGGGATCTTGTACCTCTTCCAAAAGGAAGAAAACTTGTTAGATGCAAATGGGTCTACARAACTAAGTATGCATCAGATGGAAGTGTTGAAAGACACAAGGCTCGGTTAGTTTCCAAAGGATTTTCCCAAGTTGAAGGAATTGACTATAATGAAACCTTTGCCCCTGTAGCAAAAATTAATTCCATCTTCCTTGTTCTTTCCCTTGCTACCTCACATAAATGGAAGGTCCATCAGATGGATGTTAAATCCGTCTTCTTGGATGGAGATTTGCAAGAAGAAATCTACATGGAACAACCTCCTAGCTATGTCCAAAATGACTCTAGCCTTGTTTGTCACCTCAAGAAATCTCTTTATGGTCTCAAGCAAGCTCCCTGAGCTTGGTATGCCAAAATGGATAGCTTTCTTATGCCATTGGATTCTCTAGATGTCATTATGATCCTAATGTCTATACCAAAAAAGTAGGAAGCCATCTCATAATCCTTGTCCTTTATGTTGATGACCTTATCATTACTGGTAGTGACTCAAAACTTTTAAACCATGTGAAAACCAACCTTAAAAATAAATTTGAAATGACAAACTTAGGTTTTTTGCACTATTTCCTTGGCCTCCAAGTTTTGCAAACCGATGAAGGAATTTTTCTTTCCCGGTCAAGTATGTTTGTGACCTTCTTTGTCGCTTTCACATGGATGATTATAAACCAACCCATTTTCCCTTCTAGTCTGGAGTGAAGCTTTTTGCCACTTGTACTTCTCCTAAAGTTGATGCCACCCTGTAGCGTCAGTTAGTTGGTAGCCTCTTATACTTGACTCATACATGTCCTGATATATCCTTTGTTGTTGGTCTTATTGCCCGATATATGAAAACACCCCATGAAATCCATTGGAAAGCAGCTAAAAGGATACTTTGCTACGTTCGTGGTACAGTTCATTTCGGGATACATTACAGTTCAGGGGGGACTCCTTTATTCGTTGGTTTCACTGATTCAGATTGGGTCGGTGACCCTGATGATCGGAAATCTACTGCAGGTTATGTTTTCAGCCTTGGTTCAGGATCTGTCACTTGGGCCTGTAAGAAACAACAGGCTATTGCACTTTCTTCAGCAGAAGCAGAATACCAAGCAGCGGTAAATGCAAGTCGAGAAGCCCTGTGGCTTTGACAGATCCTTTCAGAGTTGGGATTCCAGCACCAGCATCCAACTAGCCTTTGGTGTGACAATCAAAGTGCCATCAAGGTTGCCAAAGACCCAGTTCAACATCAGTGTAGAAAACACATCGAGCTACACATGCACTTCATCAGAAAGCTAATCCATGATCAAGTTATTGAAGTGCTATTTTTCCCTACAGAAGATCAAGTTGCAAACATTTTCACAAAGTCTCTTACAGAAGCGAAGTTATCCAAACTTCGATCTATGTGAGGAGTTCAGGAAGTTGACATTAAGGGGGGAATAGGCTCTAATGCCTTCTTCCTTCTCCTATTGTGTCACTATTGTAAATCCTTCAATCTTATCCCAAGTTGTTCTTAAGGGGGGATGTTAAGATATTTAGACACTTAGGAGTTAGTTAAAATCTACTTGGTCTAATATGTCGGTAGGTAAAAGTGTGTTTCTTACTGTGTTTCTTTAGTATGCATTTGTAGTTAGGAAATCTGACGGTCACGATATATTCCCGACATAGAGTGATCTGACGGTTCATACTCTCCTCGATCTTAACGGCCATTGATCTGTGGCTTAACACCCGATTGGTCCATGATCTCTATTTAAAGACCATGGAGGGTCATTTGTCGATGATTGATTGTGAGAAACTCTCTTGTAAAATCTCTCTGTAATCTTTTTATTTCCATTAATAAACTGTTCCAAGTGGTCGCATTGGTTAGGGTCGTGGATGTTTCCCCGTAGGGGTTTTACCACGTGAAAACATCGGTGTGTTGATCTTTGATCTAGTTATGTGAGTGGTTACTGAAGGTGTTCATCCTCTGTTGGAATACCTGTGTTGTCAAACACCACATAAGGTTCTACAACTAGGCAACAACTAGTTTTTTTCACCTTATATCATAAACACGGGTACAAAAGCCAAACAAACTCTTTCATCTATGTTATTTATGTGTATATAGTTATGTTTACCACGTCAAAATAGCTATTCAATGCTATAACCTCTTCAATTTTCAATTTTTCTAGAATTTTTGGTTGTTAGTTACATAACACTACCTATTATACATATATATGATGCATTTTTGCAAAATCCTTATTTGGTTTGAAATGCTACTTTTGGTAAATGTTCTTTAAATACAATGCAAATGGATTATCATTCTCCAAATCTTAATAGTATCCACATAACATTGACAAACAATTTCAATGCATTTTTGCAAAATTCCAATGTGTGTCATAACACAAGTTCTTGGGTTGTAGTACCTTTCTGCACCTAGCCACTTGTCAACACTCTATGCTAAAAAACACAAGGACATTACCATTATGTGGCTCTTGTTATATTTGATCATTATTATATAGTGTCGTGCCTTTTAGGATAGGCATGTCTCATTTGTCATATAAATATGGCATTGCTCTTGAATACATATCACCATATTATGTATCTCACATTTATTAAACGTTTTATTTTATGTCATTTGAATTATATGGCCTCATGTGTTTATCCATAATCCATAATTGCTCAACCTATGGTCAAATTGACTTACTAAAGAAAACCTTCATTAATTTTGTAAAAATTTAAATGTTTATCTTTGCTTGTTATTTCATTGTGCTTTAATTTGATTGCGTAAAACTTGCACACTATAATTAAATGTAGAAACAATGTTAAAGAAAGCAATCATAAACATAATAATAACACACATTTTTACATTGGAAACACATTTTCGAAAACCAGCAAAATATTGTCTTGGTTTGGCTTTTGTTTGTGCTTTAGAATTATTACAAACTAGAGCCATACACTCTCAATGAAAGAATGTGTGTATTTTTACTCCTTAGTCGTATTTTACAAATGGTTGTTTGGGCTAGAGACAATCTTGTTTTCCTCAGACAGAGTCAAAATCCTCTTCAACCTTAGATCTATGAACAAATTTCTTCGTTTTAAGTCCTCAATGTTTATGTCATTCTGTCCTTCCTAAGCTTCATTTTTTTCTCTTTTGGGTCCCTCCTTTGGCTTCCTCCCTCTTAATTTGTGATCGATTCCATTTCTATTACCTCCTCTACCAATTCTCTCCGATAGAGAGTTGCCCACGATGTCAGGTTTGGTGGAGTTGCAGAGAGAGTCAAGAGGTGTCGATATAAACATGTTCATCGTAAAGAGGGAGTGTTAGCTTTTAGGGTTATTCCATAAGTATTTACACTATGATTAAGGGCACTTCAAGAATTTTGAGGTACATGGTGTATGTTCAACCCATGGATGGTTCGATATGGAGTGACACATGGGAAATGGTCCATGATGGATTTGCAAAGTGAACACAACTTTCTCAGTGATCGCTAGACCTTAGTTAGGTGTTGGCTTAGTATTCTTCCCTAGGGCATAAGAGTTCTCTTCACATTGTGGGTGATGTCCTTCATGATAACCACATGGAGAGGTTCACTTTCCTAGAAAATTCCCTACTTGGAAGGAGGAGTGTTGTGCATCCTTAAGAAGAGCATAAAGCCCTCGATGGCTTGGGTAGCTTGGATTCCTTTTTGAAGGCTTGGAGTTGGCTCAAGAACCCTTGGGCTATGATAGTGTTCTTGCAAGCGCAACAAACTCAATGGAGTACATGGCCTAGGAGGAACAATGGAGTTTGTGGAAGCTTGTGTTCAAGAGGTGTGGACTTAACTTGTGTAGTTACATCATCATGGAGACCTTATTGTGTATAACATGACCTTGGAGCATGACATGTGTACTTTGAAGTAGAGTGTTTCACGTGTGTAGGCCTACATGAACTTATTGTAGGTTGCTTGTAAGGGTTAGGCCCACATTGTATTATTGGCCTCCCTTACATCCCATATATACATCACATTGGTATCATGCATTCATTCTTATTTTCACTCATGTAGATATGTGACCTTATGCATTCATTCTTATTTTCACTCATGTAGATATGTGACCTTGTAGAAAAGTGTGAATGTGTATTATCTCTCACTCTTTTGATCTTCATTTTTACTCTCTCTCTCTCTCTCTCTCTCTCTCTCTCTCTTAAATTGCTAGGGTCTTTGTTTTCTTGGAGTATCTTGGAGGTATAAGGTTAGGGTTCATCTCTTGGAGGTTTGAGATTAAATTTTTATGACAAAACCCTATGGCATATTTGGTGAAGAAAAACAAGAGTCAAAGATGTCTTCCTTGTTAAAATATTCGATTTGTTCATTTTACCATAGACAATATCAGTGTTGTCACCCAACCATAGGCACACAGCCACCCCCGAGCACCATAACCTTTGATAGATAGAAGGATTCTAGAATCAATACCAGACCCAACAAGTAAACAAGAGCGAGCACGCCTTTCTCTCTCGAAAATAGCGCACCAAGCAAAAAGTCCCAAAACCATAAACCAAGACCAATACCCAGATGCAGTCGTTGCAACTACACTCGTCTAGATTTTCACACCACTTATCTTGTGTGAGCTTGTGAGTGAGTGTGTCTACAAATGAGCTCAAGGGCTCTCTATGTATAATGCTCCTTGTCACTTGTCTAGGATGACTTCTCCTTTTAGAGGCTAATACTTTAATATTAATTCTTTTACTGAGTCAACTTGTCTTCTAAGGTTTTTACACATCTGTTTAGGGTTTCTCTAGCTTCCGGAATATTCTATTCTAGTCAGAGGTTACATATGGAGATTAATACCTCCCGCAACTACTATAATATCAACACTCCCTCCTAGCTAGGGAGATATTAATTGTAATGTATCTATAGGTAGCATCATCATAGCCACACGGGCTATCTCATGATCACGAGCATCATCATCACTATCAACATCATCTAATAGCATCCTGGCATCAAAATATACCATCAACTGCATCATCTCTCGAGGCCATACTCCATCTGAGTAATTGGGCGGGATGATGTTGAATAAGTCATGTGCTAGACTCAACGCACTCAACATAGTGTCTCGCATAAGTCACTCACTCAACAGAGTGATACAGAGACCATTCTTCTAATCCAAACATATGTCCTAGAAGAATAGTTGTCCTAACAGATGTTGAATGCCCCACAATGGCTACAAGAACCATCATCTCCATTGTATCATCTCTACACAGTACTAGCATGAGATGAATGCATCATATATAAGTTGTGTGAATATGATGTGGAGTATCGTCTACATCATTTCTAAGTTGTACTAGCATGATGCAAATGCATCATATCTAAGATGTACTGGCATGATGTGCATCATCTCTAAGTTGTACTAGCATGGTGTCAATGCACCATCTCTAAGTTGTACTGGCATGATGCAAGTCATATGCATCATCTCTAAGCTATACTAGCATGATGCTACTGTATCATATCTAAGTTGTACTAGCATGATGCGACTCAAACATATGCATCATCTCTAAGCTATACTAGCATGATGTTAATGCATCATATCTAAGTTGTATTAGAATGATGCATCTAAGGACATTTGTATCATATCTAAGTTGTAATAGCATGATGTTGAAGCATCATATCTAAGTTTTCCTAGCATGATACATATCAACAATCTGTCAACCTGGACCATTCTCCACAGGGTGAATGTTTTTCCACCAACACACTGACTATCCATGATGTCATATCCCAACACTCCATCCCAACCGAGGAATTCATCTCCTCCCTTTCAACCAAGGGAGAAATCTCCATGAGTCCCAGCGTGTCCCTCAAGTATGCAAAATTTATCTTGGATAGAGGCTTCGTCAAAATATCAGTTATCTACTCATCGGTGGAGATGTACTAGAGAATCACTTCTCTCGTCTGGACTTTATCACGGAGAAAATAGTACTTGATTTCAATGTGCTTCGACCTGTCATGGAACACGAGGTTCTTTGAAAGCTTCACACAGCTTTGATTATCACAATATATCACAATCAAATCCAACACCTAATCAAAAAGTCCAGAAACTAGCTTACGAAGCCATATTGCTTCCGTACAAGCATCACAAGTTGCAATATACTTGGCCTCTGCAATGTTGAGTGCCACAAACTTTTGTTTCCTGCTAGCCCATGATATCATAGCAGATCCCAAACTAAAACATATACCAAAAGTACTCCTTCTATGATCTATACTCCCTATCTTAATCAGTAAATCCATGCAGTTATACATCACTATTTGAGGCATGTCTCAAACCATAATTTAGTGTCCTACGAAGATATTTTAAAATGTGCTTTGCAGCTATCCAAAGCTCATGTCTAGGTTCCACTTGGAACTGGCTCAATGTGTTCATAGCAAAGCAAATGTTCGATTGAATATCAACCAAATACATCAATGAGCCAATCAATTTCTGGTACAAGGACGAGTCTACTAGATTAGAATTAGAGTCTCAACTTTCTCATATATGTCACCATGGGAGTTGCCATGGATTTGCAATCCATCATTCGAAACTCTTGAAGGATCTTCACAACATACTTCACTTGCACTAGGAATATTTCACCACGCTTCTGCCATATTTCTAGTCCCAAATAATAATGCATGAGACGAAGATCCTTCATATCGAATTCAGAGGCTAGCTCCTTCTTACACTGAATAATGAGAGGCTTTGCCCCTGTCAGAAACAAATCATCAACATATAGTAGTAGGATCACAGGTGCATCACTCAAAACCTTGTAATAAAGGTTTGGACCAGCATAACTCTTCGAAAATCCAAGTCTTGTCAAGTAACTATCAATTTGTGTGTACCAAGCTCTTAGAGCTTGCTTGAGTCCATACAAGGCCTTATTTAATCTGCATACATGGGTTTCTCTCGGGTGTACCTCAAAACTTTGAGGTTGCTTTATGTATACTTCTTCCTCAATTACTCCATTGAGAAAAGCGGTCTTTACATCCATATGATGTAAACTCCAACCCATGGATGCTACAAGAGATATGATGGCTCTAATAGAGGTATCTCTGGCAACTAGAGCAAATGTCTCATCGTAGTCTTCTCCCTCCTGCTGGGAAAACCCTCTAGCCACAAATCTTGCCTTGTATTTATCGATACTCCCATCCACTACATGTTTTATCTTGTAAACGCATTTTGAAATTACTACAGACTTTCCTTCAGGTCTAGGCACAATTTCTCATACATCATTTTTCATGATGGATTGATATTCTTCCATCATAGCTTCCTTCCATTCTTTCTTCTTGACCGCTTCCTCAAAGGTGGAAGGTTATGCATTGACAAGACTTGTCATGAGTGTCGCATAACTAGAGAACCTTTTGGGATTCTTGCTCTCCTTAAAGGTGCCATTGGGAGCTTTATGTCTTTCTGCTTCGTGTAGGGTGGATTCTAGCCAAGCTGGTCATTTTTTGTTCTTTGGTACAACAACTGGTTCTACAGGTTCAAGTGGTTGGTCTGGTTCTTCACTAGGATGTTCTGGAGAACATGTACTTTCTTCCTTGGGATCTTCATGTTCTTCATCATTTGAGTCCATGGAATCTTCTATAGATTTCTTGAAGGAAAACTTCTCATCAAAAGTTATGTCCCTGTTGATTTCAATCTTCTATTGACCTGGGACATAGATTCTATAAGCTTTTGATGTATCACTATATCCAACGAATATGCACTTCTTTCCTAAGGGTTCCAACTTTTTCCTTTTGTCCTTGGGAAGATGGATATAGACAGGACAACCAAAGATCCTTAGGTGTTCCACACTTGGCTTTCTTTCCAAAGAAGGCTTCTTTTGGAGTCATGGTCTTCAATATACAATGATAGCTTCTATTCTGAATATATACCATTGTCATAGCTACATTAACATAGAAACATGGATAGATTTTGGTCATTCATCAGTGCCTTAACAAATTATTCAATGGAACAATTCTTTCTTTTTGCCACACCATTATGTTGAGGATTATGTGGGACAATTAGCTCCATCTTAATCTCGACTGCTTTCCAAAAGGCAATGAGCTCCTTGGAGATGCATTCTCCTCCATTATCAAATCTTAGCATCTTGATCTTCTTATTTGTCAAGTTCTCCACTTCAACTTTGAATTCTTGGAGCTTGTCAAATACTTCATCTTTCATATTTATCAGGTACATCCAAGTCTTTCTTAAGAAGTCATCTATGAATGTCACATAGTAAAGAGAGCGTCCTAGTGACTTCACTAGCATAGGACCACATACATCTGGGTGTATCAGATTCAAGATCTCCTTGGATCTATCCTCACTACTTGGAAATGGCTTCTTAATATTCTTCCCAAGTGCACATCCTTTGCAAACACCTTTGTGTATTGATTGTAGTTCTGGTATGACTACAACCATATGTTTTAGAGATAGCAAAGTTTGATAATGAAGGTGAGCATACCTTCTATGCCATAACTCACTAGACTTGAGTTCATTATGTACAAGAGCTTGAGCACTCTGACCTAGGGGTTTATACAATCTTCCTTCACGAATCCCAATGACTCTAACATCTTCTATTTTTGAATCTTTAGACCATACAAGAACTTTTCCATCGACAAAGGCTATTCTATTTCCTTTGTCTTCTAAGCAAGAAATAGATGCTAAATTCATTTTCAAACCAAACCAGGAACATATAAAACATTGTTAAGATGAACATTGTTACTTGATTCAATTTTGATAAAAACATTTCCAATTCCCTTGACTGCATAAGAGTTATTGTCTCCAAGTTCCTCTTTATGTGATGTTTCCTTTTCCTTCATGCTTGAGAGATTTTCACAATCACCAGTCATATGTCTTGAAGCTTCGCTATCGATCAGCCACATGTCGTCTTCAAGAGATCCTATAAGAGTTGAGTAGTAGAAGAAATCGGTTTCTTCATGCTTGGCTTTCTTTGAGGACTCTTCATCATTGTCAGCGGACACATGGTGTCTTTCCTTTCTCTTCTTTGCTAGTTTAGGACAATCCTTTTTGTAGTGGCCATATTCATGGCATCCATAACATTGTACTTTTGACATATCTCTCTTATGATTGAATTTCTTTATTGAACCAAATATTTTCTTACCTCCATGTCTCTTGAACTTTGTTGCATAGGCTTGAGCATCCTCTTCCTTTTGAGATCTTCCCTTTGAATTGATCCTTGTCTTTTCTTGTGTGCAACAAGTCCAAAGTTCTTCAAGCATTGGAAACTCCTTCCTTGTGTTCATGCTTGCAACAAATGCATCCCATGATCTAAAGAGACCATTAAGTGCAATATTCACAATTTCATTGTCTGGTATAACTTCTTCAATGGCTTGTAGTTGATCTCTCAACTAATAATTCCTTACAAAGTATGAGGCTACAATGTCATCCTTAGTCATCTTTGTGTCACAAAACTCAAAAAGGTTAGTTAAAGCATCATACATCTTTTTGGATGAGTCTAGATTTGATATGTAGGGTATCAAGTGATCTTTTACAGAGTCCACAATGATACTCATAGCATTGATGTCATTGTCCTTAAACTTCTCCATTGTTGCAACGTTCTGAGGTTCATTTTATTTTCCTACTTCAAACTATGGTTCCACTATCTAGACCTTCACGATATCTAGAACCTTGTTCTTGGCAAGGATGAGGTCAATCCTTGTTTTCCATGCTCTGAAGTTTGAAGCTCCTTCTAGCTTGTTTTATGTCTTCATGGAGTAAGTCATCACTGCCTTTGACTTTGACTGGTCAAACTTTGACTTTGACCCAAAAATTTGACCTTGATGTTTTTGCTCGCTGAAGGTACCAAGAGGTGTGTTAGGCTAAGGTGCACTAGAATGTCCAAGAATTATGCCAAACATCTCACTTGAAGTGCCCAAAGGGTTAGGTTAGGGTTTGTTGCAACTGCAAATTCAAAAACCCTAGTTGCAGCGACAACTGGTGCCACAACAAGCTTTCCAAGGAACTGTCGATCTACCTTCCAACGGCTAGACTGTCTGAAGGTAGTGTGGATCCATAACCTGTTAAAATATTTGATGTGCTCGTTTCACCATAGACAATATCTCAATATTGTCGCCCAACCATAGACACGCAGCCACCCCCAAGCACTGTAACCTTTGATAGATAGAATGATTACGAAAGCAGTACCAGACCCAACAAATAACCAAGAGGGAGTGCACCTATCTCTCAAAAATAGCGCACCAAGAAGAAAGTCCCAAAACCATAAACCAAGACCAATACCCAGTGGTAGTCGTTGCAGCTACACTCCTCTAGACTCGCGCACCAGTTATCTTGTGTGAGCTTGTGAGCGAGTGTCTACAAATGAGCTCAATCACCCTCTATTTATAGTGCTCCTTGTCACTTGTCTAGGACGACTTCTCCTTTTAGAGGCTAATACTTTAATATTAATTCTTTTACTGAGTCGACTTCGTCTTTTATGGTTTTTGCACATCTGTTTAGGGTTTCTCTAGCTTCTGAAATATTCTATTCTAGTCAGAGGTTACATATGGAGATTAATACCTCCTGCAACTACCATAATATCAACATTTCCTTGAAAGACTTGTTGGAGTGATTCTTGCATGTTGGAGCTCTTTGGTTGAACCAAGTTTTTCATTATTTCCCTAGCTAGGGTTTTGGAAAGCTAATAAGTTTGTACTAGCTTTGAGAGAAAGTTATGGTATGTCATGAACTTCATCTTAAACATATTAATAAGTTTTCAACTGTCCAAAACTTGTGCAATTTCCAGATTTATTTTTCTGCAATTTGTGTTCTTTATATATTGATATTTACAATTATACAAGTCTTGTAGATTCGGCTTAAATAAAAGAACAATTTGTCAATTGATTTAACATCATCATTAAAAAATTTAAGGGTTGTTTGGCTGGTCCTATAACTGTTGTTTTACTTCTGTTATAACTGTTGTAGAAGTGAGTTTTCATATCTAGTTTATGTATGATAAGTTGCCCTAGAGGAATGGATACTTCTCTAGAAAGTTTGTTGTATTTTCTCCTCAAATTGCCCAAAAGATTGCATTGCTAGGGAGTGAAATATTGTTCTATTTCCACTATTGTTTTATTTTAGATTTCGTAACAACCCTAAAGATGAAATTCACTGGCTAAAGATCTGGGAAACCTCTAGATTTAGAGGTGAAAATTTATATTTTGAATTAAATTTGAAAATTTGAAAATTTTCTAAAGAATAGAAAGCTTACAGCTGTTATATGTTCATCAATTCACAATTTAACAGGTATGATCTAAGACTGAAAATATACCATTTCAGATCTAAGACTGTTGTGGTTAGTAATAATGTTTTTAAAATATTTCAGTTATAACACTCATTTTATATATTAATACAAGTCCATATATGAATTTTCTCTTCATAATTCATTTTTCCTCATGATGGCCATATATGAATTTTCTCTTCATAATTCATTTTTCCTCATGGCCATATATGACTTTTCTCTTCATAATTCATTTTTCTTCATGATGTACCACATTAACTTGATCTGCTATGTCAAAACAAAAAAGAATGCAATATATCCGAAAAATTCTATAAACAATACATCATTATTATATTAAAAACCAATTTGCACCTACATGAAGAGGTCCATACGAAAATGTTCACACCAAATAAACATTATATTAAAAACCAATTTGCACCTACATGAAGAGGTCCATACGAAAATGTTCACACCATACGAAAATGTCCACACCAAATAAACATGTAAAGACGAAAATGTTCACACCAAATAAACATGTAAAGACAGAAGATATGAATTATGAAATTCTTGCTATAAAATATTATTTAAAAAGAATACAGTAAAGGAAATTTGAAAGGAATCTGAATATCGATTTCAGAGTAAAAGGGTAAAATAGAAATGATGGCTCCAAGGCATTAGTGACTATTTATGACATGTTCAAGATGCTTGCAAATATAAAGATTAAGCACAACATTTGAGATATGTTTGAAATCCTTCGGCTGAAGGAACGTGAGAGAATTGGTGGAACGTGGGAGATGGAATATGAGAGATTGATGGACAGAATTTCTAACAAGTAGAGCATATCTTTAATTGAGTCGTTGTATCTAAGAACATGTATAATACAGTTTTGTCAATGCCTTCTAATATGCCAGTAACCTTCAGTACTTGGATAAATATGAGCAGTTTCATTTTTTTTAAGATTTATATCCATTAGTAGTTACATATTCAAAATCACTCTCAATATGGTGTGTGTTACTTGAAGATTTGTTTTTCAATTTACATCATCTGGTGGGCGTATATTAACAGGTTGGTTAACATATAAAAAATAAGTAAGATGTAATTCAACCAAAGAATAGGACACTCTCAATGCTGATTCGGTCCTTGTTTGTTGATTTCATAGTTCCATATTTCTGTGACAAAGACCTGACATCTATTCAGTTCAAACTACAGAAGTGTATGTTATGAACCCAACAGTCATATTTCTCATAAGTGAGAGCTCTGTAGGCAACAAATTTGTGGTAGACTGCATGGATATCATATCCCACCTACCTAGATCCACACAACTACGCTTCACTAGAACATTGCTCTTGCAAAAAGAGATTAACAAGTAAATAAACATACAGAAATTATACATAATAGAAATAGCCATGTGAAGGGCATAAGAATTCGTCTGAAAGTACCAAAGGAACACAATGCCAATCACTTTCTCTAACTCTCCCCTTCTACATTGCCACTACTAGTCCATCGTAATTATATTCACTGTCAGTATGAAAATTTAAAGAAACAAAATGTGACAATTCAAAATATATATAATTCTCTTGATTTATTCCCCACCAAATGTGAATACGAAATCAGAAATTATACTGAATGTGTAAACTGGGACTGCTTACTCAACTAGCTTTGACTCCCATTGCAAGTGGACTTCCATCAAAAATAAATTGCCCGTTTATAGATTGTAGACTTTAACTGCTTTGGGGACGCTTTCTTTAAGAAAATGTAGGACAGTAGAATCTTTTAATGGATGACCCTAACGAGAATGTAAGAATTGGGAATTTATAAAATATCTTCACAAGAATATATAATAAAATCTTCCATGTTTATTTATTTGGCATAGTAAGGTTATTATAGTTTCACACCATCCCTATTACTGAACACGCGGGTAATGTGCACTAATACAGTATCCATTAATTACACCTACAATTTGCAACATAGCCCAAAAATTATAACCAATTTTCTTGGTACTATCAAGAAGATGCATCCAGTTTAATATATTTCCACACTGATTCCATCTCTGTGCACCTCATATGCATCTCTTGGTCGTGACTTTTTCATGCCTGCAGTAAAATAGACCTTGCTTGATTGTGGACCATCAACAGAGACGGAGGTAACTTTGACCCAGATTACAAATTTAGTTTTCATTCCTTCAATATCTGTAAGTTTCCCTTTCTCTAGGTATCCTGTCACTGTCATAGCATATCTTAAAACAGAAGAATCCCTAAAGCCTACCTCACAGATAGATGGAATAAATACTGTGAGCTTGCCTGTCTCTTCATCAAATTCATAATTTGTAGCATTTTGGGGAAATAGACCTTTCGGGAGATGATACTCCTGTAAGAGATCAGGTAGTGGTTTTTGCATCTTTCCTACAAAACAATACCATCAACTACTTTTAACTCGCAAACTGTTTATCAAAAGATATAAAAATTTCTGGACAGTATAAATAAAATGCACAAATCACCAGAAAGACTGAATTTATAGATGAGGCTTTCCTAACAATCATTTCAAAAGAAGTAATAAATTTGGCATGACTGGTTGGTGGTCAATAAGGGGATGCCATATGAGGAAATTACTGCATCTGAAGTTTGGTCAGTTATAGGTAGTTGTGGTTGTACGGTTTTAATGTCATCAGGCAATATGACATTTAAGCCAGCACAACCATTATGGTTTCTGAAGAAAAATCACTTATAAGTTATTTACTATATCAGTAGAAAAAAGACTCTATCATAGGGAAAGGAACACGTTTTATGTAACTTTCAACCTTGAAAATGAAAAACAAATGATTATTTGCGAGAAATGTGTGAAGAGTGTGTAGCATCTCAAATACACAAGTATGGCACCCAGTTAAGTTGTTATGACATCTGGACCATTTAGAACAAATAGATGCAAGAAGCAATCCCAACATAAAACAATAACATAGCCATCCTTGCACAATGAAATCATGCAATTTAAGACAATTTTAACCTGTTTACAATCGCTTTGGGATAAAGGAATCATTGAACTAATCACTCAGAGAATAAAACATAAAAGCAAATAACAACATAGAAAAGTTGAGAGTTGTTCATGTAATTGTGAGAAAAACCTGTGAGGAAAAATCAGTTTCCTTGTGTTTCAGTGTGTTACAACAAAATCTAGCACCCCCATATGATGTAAGTCCTAAGCATCAAGGGGCTAGTCTTGTGCAACTCAGGACCAAAGTCACACAAACCATGGGTGCAATCGGAATCGGCTAAAGAATCTGGTGCAGGTGCAGTACTCATAACAAAATTATGAATTGCAGATTTGGAACCCTAACACTAATTTTTTAAATAAAATTTTATATATATATAATGAAAATTTAAGAACAAAGAAATGAAATCTCAAATTGAAATGATTCACAACATCATGGATTTAAATTTTTAAATGATTCATCATTCATTACATCATAACATCATATCATCATATCAAATGATAAAGAGTCGAGACTCGAGACTAAAGTTCTTCAAAATAACAAAAACTGAGCTTATTTGAAAAGCTCCACGAGTATGAAACAGTGAAATCATAAATGAAAAACTGGAAATATGAAAATCGAGAGTGAGATAAACTAATCCAATAGATAGTCATAGTACGGGCAGAAGATGCAATACGACTAGTACTACCAAACTTCCCACCAACAATAGAGGCAAAAGAATCTACTATGGCCGAGCCAGACCTAGGCATGGATACCTCATCTAAATCCCCAAGAGAAAAAGGATCTAAAGAAAAACTAGCCAAAGAGAGGTTAGCCATCAAGCACTCAAGGGTATCCAAGTCTACATCCTTGGGATTCACATCTCATAGATTTGAAGGACCCTCCTTATAATTTGGCTTCGATCGAGAGATGAGGTTGAGATTTGAGTTAATGTACACAATGTTATAGCACAAGTTGTAGGTTGGGCAAAGCCCGACCCAACCACAAAAGCAAGTGCTACAACTTGGGAATCCTACACCCAATGTCACCTCGATGTAGGACCCGCACTTCAAGGGTGACTAGGCCACTCAAGAGAGGCGATCTCAGTGACCCTAAGGGGAATGAGATGTAGATGGATGGATGATGAAAGTGGAACCCCTAGAAGTCAAATCTAAGTGGAATGAGAAGTGGAAAGAGATGCCTTGTAAGCCCAACAAGTGTTTCCCCAAAGGTATAGTACTTCTCTGGATGATTGTACCTGCCCGAGACACAAAGAAAGAAACCTTGCAATGATATATGTTAGTATGAATCAGCAAGTTAGGCTTGCTGTCCCTAATTTGCAGCAGTAGATGACAGTTTATATCAGCAAATAAAGCATCTAAATCAGCATATAAAGATCTAAACTAGTTAAGCAAATCAGCATTAAGACTAGCAATAAATATGGGTTGAAGAATGGCACTTTGAGGCTCAATAAAGAAAGCTGTTATAACATGTATTTTCTGCAGAAAATTGCTGCCTCATGGCTGTAGCTTTCATTCACTTTTATCAGCAAATTACCCCATCAAAAGATGCCAACAATTAACCCAAAAGATGTGCCCTAGTTAGTAGACTTGGTGTGCAAAATTTAAGAGCTAGTCTAGGGTTAGTTTAGGAGTTAAGAGAGAGTCAGTAGCGAGGGTTATGCAGCCTTAATGGCTGTAGGTTAAAGTTTGTAACAGCAATTAAAGTAGTGGGAGAGAGGGGACGCACTAGTAAGGGAAGAGTCCTCTCAATGTGGCAAACCAACTCCAAGCAAGAGATCTTTCAAAAGACAAAATTTCATGTTTTCCAAGGCAATGATTTTATATCTCCAATACAAAAAGAAATGACTAGTGCCTTTAAATATTGGGTTAATGGAGTCAAGTAAATGAACTAGAGATGCTACTTCCTTGGGTGTGTAAATCCTCTTACTTCCCAAGGTAAGTATCTCTAGTTAGGGTTTGAGAATGAGAGGTGTAAATCCTCTTACTTCCTCAAACAAACCCTTGCAACATCAATGAACTTCAAGCAATAAATGATGAAGACTAGAGTGGGGGTGTAAATGCTCTTACTTCCCACTTAGCTCCTACCACAACAATCCTTGACTTGAAAAAATGATAGAATAAAAGTAAAAGACCATACCAAAATCAAGAAAGATGCTAAGACAATCCACCATAAAAGCTAGAAACCATTCATCCAAGGCTAGCGCCTCACTCCTCCATCAACCATTTATCAAGATAGCCATAAACAAGTACACAAGAGACAAAAGAAGCCAAGTGTAGCGAAAATTTCAGTCCAAGTCTTCTCACAAGAGGGAGAGTTATGTCCAAATGAGATCTTATGATCTCTTATTTATACAAAATGTCACCAATGTGACTTGTCCACGTATTAAGGGGTAAACCACAAGATTAGGGGTCAACAACCCTAATCTTACCCCCTTTAACAAAGTAATATTAAACAATTCATTTAAAATTTCACTTTTGCACAAGTAAAACCCTAATTTACATGGACGTCGCCACTTTAGGGGACGTTTTTCCACTTATGACAAGTCGTTGGTGTTGGAGAAGCTATGGAAAGCCTCAAAAGGCCACATGTCAAGCATCTACACAATCTCCTCATGGCCAAGGCCTCATCCTCCTCAAAACGTCCATGTGTCAATGAGTGGCAACACCACCACCAAACCATAGCCCCCAAATATGACGTCAAGCTCAAAAAGAAGACGTTTTGCCCCTCCTGGGAAAATTGTTTGGCATGTGAGGGTTGGGTTAAGTCTTCCACATCATCTTCTAGGTCTTCAACCTTGTGGACCCTTGGCATCCAACCTGTGGGCTTGCAACCCCATGGAAGCCCAAGCTAGGCTTGTTCTCTCAAAACTGTCCACCAACTAGGTCCTGCAAAGACAAATGAGCACGTCCTCCAAGGATCTCAAGTCATAACATCATGATAAGTGAATCCAATCAATAAATGAGCTACCTAAGCATGTGCATCAAAGATCACTATATCAAACAATTAATTTCTCAAAGACACTATGCGACTTGTTAAGCTTGAATATGGGAGGGATGACGAGGTGTCCTATTGGGTAGATCTTGCCCTAGGTCAAGGAGAGTTTCCAAGAGATTCCACTCTAAGCCATGTAAAGTGGGTGAAGTGGTTGGGCTCAAGACTCAATGGGCATGGGATTCATGACATACAAGAGGTCGTAGTGTCTCATTCATGGGTGCCTTTGTAGAGGGTGTGTGGTACCTTCGTCCGCAATGCATTTTTTCCAAGCCCAATAATTGTCATTCTTTTATTCTTTCATAATTTTAAGGAGAGGTTGAAGGTCACTGCCCTGGCGTGGTGACCAAATAATGGTAATGTCACCCACAAACACCTAGTGGAAATGAGAAGGTCGGCTCGTGATGAGACCCCCTTTCTCTCATCCATGCTATTGAGAGCCATTACCTTGGTTTGGTGACCAGATGATGGCAATGTCATACCACTTGGACCTGATAGGTCGGCTCGTGATGAGACCTCCTATCCTTCAACTAACCCTTTAAGCACTCTTTATCATATTGTGGGTCCCCTTTTACTCAAAGATAAGTGTTTCACTGTTTTCTTGGGTGATCCCTGGGAAAAGCATCTGGAAGGTTCATACGAGGATTTTCTCTTTGACCCAACATCAATCCCTCTGGGCCTTCAGCCCCTTCTTCCCATAGAATGAGGGGCAACCCCTTCTTGGGTCAATACACCCTAAAATCCCAAGAGATAAGGAAATGGAGGGGAACAATGATGGAAAGTGGTAAGTATGGTCGGGAACGGTACGATGGCTCTTTAAAGGAGTTCCTAGTAGCAAACCCAGCACCAAGGAAGACCACTTACTAGGGCACAATGTCAACCACCAAGGTGAAGCAAGGCAAAAGGCATGATGTTCAAGCATATAGCATGAAATCTAGACAAATCTAAAATACAACATACTCAAATGGCTTAAATATTGAAATGATGCTCACCATAATACTGACTTGTACCTCATGGAGCAAGGCCCACTGCCTTTCGGAAGCCAACTGGTGTGATGGATGCCATCTGGAAATCTGTGGTGGTGAGAGGGGTCTCCAACTGTGCAAAAGGGTACTCATGTAGTCTCTCGACACTCCATATCTGCAACCTAAGGGCCTCGAGACATAATCTCCTTAGTTATCCACAAAATGGGGATAACACACAAGATCTTTTGCTTTTGTTGATTGAAGATTGTTTCTCTTGACCGAATGGATGAACCCATAAGTGCTCAAGTTTCTCTTTGTTGCTGAAGAGTTGCAAACCTATGAAAGAACTCTAGATGCAAGGGTTTGTAACTCTAGAGTTTGGGCACCATAATATTCCCACCATGCAGTAGGTTTCATAGTTCCCATGTCAACAAGTGCATTTATATTTCCAAATACACCACTCCCTGTGATGAATGAAGTAAATTGGCTCTTTAGCTTTGCAAGCTCCATCAAATCAGAGCAAATCTTTGAAATTGTTGTTCTAAAACCATTGGCCACCTCACTGTCTTTGTTTGGGGCCCTCCTCCGACCCCCAAATTTAGCCAAGTATGCCTCATTTGCTGATAGTATGGTAGTTGCGAGAGGTATTAACCTCCACGTGTAACCTTTGACAAGACTAAAATATTCCAGGAAGTAAGAGAAACCCTAAAACGTTGGATAATAACCCTAGGAGACAAGTCGTCTCAAGAGAATATTTTATATTGAGTTATTAGCCTCAAGAAAGAGAAGTCGGCCCAGTCAAGTGAGATAGAGAAGTATAAATAAAGGGCATTAGATCTCATTTGTCAATGGTGCACAAGTTTGGAGAGGGAGTACAGCTACAACTGGTATTTTGGTTTTTGGTTGGACTTTCTCTTGGTTATGGTTTGGACTTTCTGCCTGGTATTTGGTTTTTCTTGCTTGGTGCGCTAACCTTGGAGAAAGGTGCGCTACCTTGGTTGGCTATTGGATTGCTTCTGGAATTATTTTGTCTATCAAGGTCAGGGTGCTCGAGGTGGCCTTTGTGCCTATGGTTGGGTGACAGTATTGCTATATTGTCTATGGTGAAACGAGCACACCTATTTTTCTAACATGTTATGGGCCCACACTATCTTCGGACAATCTAACCGCTGGAAGATAGATTGGGAGGATTTGCTCGGTTGCAATCAAAGTTTTGTTGCTGCAACGAAACCCTAACACTCTTGTTGAGGCATCTTAAGTGAAGAGTTTGACCTAATTCCTGGATACCCTAGTGCGCCCTAGCCTAGCGCACCTCCTGGTACTCTCAACAAGCCAAGGCGTCAAGTTTGAGTTTTTGGTCAAAGTCAAAGGTTGACCAAGTCAAAGCAGTGATGACTTATTCTATGAAGGCAGAAAACAAGTTAGAAGGGGCTTCTAACTTCAGAGCATGGAAGACAAGGATTGACCTCATCCTTGCCAAGAATAAAGTGTTGGATATCGTGAAAGGAAAGATCATGGAACCACAGTTTGAAGCAGGAAAAGAGAAGGAACCTCAGAATGTTGTAGTTATGGAGAAGTTCAAGGACAATGACATCAACGCTATGAGTATCATAGTGGACTCTGTAAAAGACCACTTGATACCCTACATCTCTCATCTTGACTCGTCTAAGAAGATGTACGATGCCCTAACTAACCTCTTCTCAGTCAGAAATATTGGACAAGTGATGAGTCTAAAGAATGAGCTCTGTGACATGAAAATGAATGATGATGACAGCATAACATCATACTTTGTAAAAATCTCTCAACTAAGAGATCAACTACAAGCTATTGAGGAAATCGTTTCAAAAAAGGAACTAGTAAATATCGTACTCAATGGTCTTCCCAAGACATGGGATGCATTTGTCGCAAGCATGAACACAAGAATGAAGTATCCCACACTTGAAGAACTTTGGACTTGTTGTGCACAAGAAGAATCAAGGATTAGCACAAAAGAGAAATCCCAAAAGAAAGATGATGATCAAGCATACACAACAAAGTTCAAGAAATTCGGGAATAAGAAGTTTGGTTCAAGGAAGAAACCAAATCAAGAAAAGGATATGTTAAAAATACAATGCTTCAACTGTCTAAACTATGGTCACTACAGGAACCATTGTCCTGAGTTAAAAAAAAGGAAGGAAACACATGAAGCAACAGTTGCCGAAGAAAAGGAACCCTCAAAGAAAGTTAAGCAGGATGAAGCAGACTTCTTCTTCTAGTCAAGGTAACAATATTCTTCTATAACATGGCTCTTGTACATACCATGTTTACATAGTTCCTATACATATCATGTGTATCTATTTCTTAGAAGATAAGATAGTCAGTGAAACAATACCTATGGAAGAATAACAAGATAAGGATTGCTATTACGATGACTACAAGTCAAGTAATGTACATGAAAAAGATGAAGTATGTTGACAATATTTGGTGACAAATTCCTAAGGAATCTATTATATAAGTAACAACTGCCAGATAGGTCGAAATCAGAATCAAACTTGAAGAGACCCAAAAAGAAGTCAGTAATCAAGAGGAAACTAGAATAAGACTTGTGACACTTTGCAGAAAGCAATAGGGATGTGGATGGAAGCATGGACTCTCTTAGATGGAGGGAGTTGATTGCAAAATTCCAAAAGAAGAGCATGCATTCATGCATGAAGCTAGGATTAGTAGGGATCTAATCCTAAATGATATGATCCGTTAAAGAATCCATGAAAGTTTTTCGTAGTCCCCATGAACCATTTACGTATGGATTGAAAGTGTCGAAGCAAAAGAGTCTACTTTCAAAGGATTGCAATAGAATTACCCATTCTGTTTATAAAGCAAATTAGGCCAGCCCGAAACCCCTCTTTAGGGATAAAAAGAAATAAAAAGCATCCTTGCCCGATGCGGACAAGCGGCTTTGCTCCTTTTGTTGTGCTTAAAGTTAAGATTATAAAGTATCTATCCATGTTCCCCATTGAAAGTAGCAGCCATGATAAGCAGCACGTGGTCAGTTTCACTCTAGAAGAAGTCTTCTTCGAAAAGAAGCCTTAAGTGTCCTTGGTTGTCCATCTACATCTATGTTCCTATGATGAAAGGAAGAAGTTAGAATCTTCAGGAAGGAAGGGCATGGAATCTATAGAAGACTCCATGGACCCCAAAGTTAAAGAGGAACATGAGGAAGAACATGAAGATTCCAAGAAAGCCAAAACAACCAGTCATTATACCGAGAATCATAAGACTACGAGCATGGTTTGAACCCACTAGAAGCAGTCAAGCAGAAGGAATAGAAGTTGTGATGAAGAACAGTGTATGTAAGAAATTGTGAAAAAGACTTATGAATGAAAGCATTGTGAGATTCGGAACTAGAGGTTCTTCCAGAAGAAGGGAGAAGACTATGACGACAGCTTGTTCCAGTAAACCAAATATACCCCTATTTGAGTTATTATATCTTTTGCAGTATCAATGGATTGAAGTTTACATCAGTGGGATGTAAAAGGTTGTTCTTCCCAATAGAGCAATTGAGGAAGAAGCTTATGTAGAGCAATCTCGTGTACAGCAGAAGCGTGGCAAAAACTTCCTATGACAGAGAAAGTGTATCATAATGGTTCCTTAGTAGTCCGGGATGATAGATTGCAAATCCATGGCAAACTCAAATGAAGACAGATCTGAAGAAATTGAGAGACTCTAATCCAGTAGACCCGTCCCTGTATCGACAATTGAATGGCTCATTAATGTATTTGGAGAATACTCAACCGGATATTTGCTTTGCTGTGAAAATAGTTCCAAGTGGAACATAGCCATGAGAATTAAAAAAAATTGCAAAGCATGCCTTGAAATGTTTTCGTGAGATGTTTGAGTTATGATATATAGTTGCATGGATTTATCGATTCAGATTGAGCAAGGAGTGCAGACGACAGAAGAAGTGCCACTTAGATATGTTTTAGTTTGAGCTTTGCCACGATGTCATGGGCTAGCAAGAAACAAAAGTATGATGCACTCAGCACTGCAGAAGCAAAGTATATCGCAGCTTGTGATGCTTGTACGGAAGCAGTGTGGCTCCGTAAGTTGGTTTCTGGACTGTCTGATCAGGGGTTGGATTCGACCGTGATATATTGTGATGATCAGAGTTGAGTGAAGCTTTCAGAGAACCCAGTGTTCCATGACAAGTCGAAGCACATTGAGATAGAGTATTATTTTCTCCATTATAGAGTCCATAGGGGAGAAGTGGTTCTCCAGTATATCACCACAGATGCGCAGATAACAGATATTTTGGTAAATCCTCTGTCCAAGATGAAAAGTTTGCGTACTTAAGGCACAAGCTGGGGCTCGTGGAGAAGACTTCCTTATTGAAAAAGGAAGTGATTACTCCCAGGTTGGGAGAGAGCACTTATTGATTTATGAACAGTCATTTTCCAGTTCAAAAAATGGTCCAGGTTGGGCAATTCCTTTCCAGTCCGGAAAGTGGTTCAAGATTTCTAACGGACAGTCATTTTCGTAATGAAAATGGTCTGATAGAATGTTGATGTACCATAGACAGCGATTCCCCTTGTGGCTAGTGTGGGGGAATGGTCTAGGACAGTCATTCTTCTTGGCAGTCATTCTGAGTAGTGGTCAAGTAGAATGGTCCACCTCGTCAGGCAGTCATGCTTTCAAAGTTCACAGTTGTGAGCAGTTTCGAAGAATGGTCCGTTTTGGAGGTTGGTGCAGGACAGTTATTTCCATAGGAAATGGTCCGGACAGTCATTCCCTAGGGCAAACTCATTCTCTCCAAGTTGCACTATGATTAGTGTCGGAGGAATGGCCCAATTAGGTGAATGGTCAAGGTTCAGCAGTCAGGGACATGCATTCCCTAGGGCATACTTATTCTCTCCAAGTTGCACTATGATTAGTGCCGGAGGAATGGCCCAGTTAGGTGAATGGTCCAGGCTAAGAAATTAGGGACAATTATTCTTCTATGCTTGGGAAGAATAGTCCACATAGCCCATGGATGATGTTTTACTTTCTCAGGGCAGATGCTCTTCCAGATCTCACAGATGTGAGTGGAAGAATGGCCCAGATGACTCAGTTTGTATCATGATATTGTTATGTAGGTTGATATCAAATCATATGATTGTTGTAGAGACTGTATGTCTCTGGACAGTAGTTGTATGTTACTGTGGTGGATGTGATCCACTGGTAGTGATTGTATGTCACCGGTTAGTAGCAGTGTGCTATTGAGAGTGGTTGTGTACCACTGGATAGTAGTTATATACTACTATGAATAGACATAGTTGTGTTCTATTGGATGGCATTGTTCTGATTTCCATGGAGACTATCTAATTGGATAGTGATGATGGTGCTCATGATTTGATCATGAGATAGCCTGTGTGGCTATGATGATGCTACCAGTTGAATGGTATGTTTGTGCTCAAGACCATTGCCTTTAATACCTCCCTAGCTAGGAGGGAGTGTTGATATTATGGTAGCTACAGGAAGTATTAACCTCCACGTGTAACCTTTGACAAGACTAGAATATTCTTGAATGCAAGAGAAACCCTAAAACGTTGGATAATAACCCTCGGAGACAAGTCGGCTCAAGAGAATATTTAATATTGAGTTATTAGCCTCTAGAAAGAGAAGTCGGCCCAATCAAGTGAGATAGAGAAGTATAAATAGAGGGCGCTAGAGCTCATTTGTCACTCTCACTCTCACAACTGCATAAGACTAGCGGTGCGAAAGTTTGGAGAGGGAGTGCAGCTGCAACTGGTATTTTGGTTTTTGGTTGGACTTTCTCTTGGTTATGGTTTGGACTTTCTACTTGGTCTTTGGTTATTCTTGCTTGGTGCGCTAGCCTTCGAGAAAGGTGTGCTACATTGGTTGGCTATTGGATTGCTTCTTGAATTATTCTGTCTATCAAGGTTAAGGTGCTCGAGGGTGGCCTTTGTGCCTATGGTTGGGTGACAATATTGGTATATTATCTATGGTGAAACGAGCACACCTATATTTCTAACATCATCATGGTACTTTGGGTTTAAGGCATAGGCTAAAGCATGTAGAGGGTTATTGTATTTATTCCATCTACTAATGATTATGTCCTTTATGGTGCCAAACAAAAGAGGGTCCTCTTCAAGAAGTTGTTGAATTCTTTGCAACATACGGTTAGTTCCCTCATAGATGTCACCCAACATAGGCACATATGAATCACAAAGTTTCAACAAATCAACAAGTGGCTCCATTATGAAAACAAAAAGCTTAGCTTGAACCCACCAAGCCTCATCAAGAATGGAACCTCTAACCTGCATTGCTTTTTCAGTGTTGATTTTTTTCCACTTCAGCAACAATGGATTTAAAAGCGAGATTTAAACTATGCATCACACAAGGTGTCCAAAGGATATTTTCATACAATGCTTCAATAATTGCCACAGTTGCTTTGCATGAATTTGCATTATCTATGATTACTTGCACAACATTTGATGGGCCCACGATCTCAATTGCTTCCGATATTGTTCCAGCAATTCATTCACCGTTCTTCTCCTCACCAAAAGCATCTATTGCCCTCAAGAAGTATGAGCCTAAAGGAGACATTACAATAATGTTTACCAATGGCCTCTTGATTGTATGAATCCAACCATCATAGATAATAGAGACATCATTGCCAATCCAACAAGAACGAACCGGTTCCAACACTTTCTCCAAAATCAATTTTTCCTTTTGTAGAAGAGTAGTGTGCACTTTCTCAAAGTTTGGCCCCACGTAACACTTCGGGGCATCTTTAACTGTCATAAGCATGTCTTGCCAATATGGAGATTACACTACATTGAAGGGTATTCCACATGCATATATGGCTCTTGTAACTCTGCTATCCATCTCATCCCTCCCTACCATGTCAAACATTTCAGCGAAGGTTCTGAAGTTTTGTCTCTTGCGGATTTCTTCAACAATTAATGGAATTTCATTCCCCTTTTTGAGATAGGTTGTTGTTTGCAACTCCTTTCTACCTTGGCTAAATCTACAACTTTTGGCTTTGCTTGATATCTGTCCACATCCACTCAAGTGGTATTTTTGCAATGATGAACTTGATAGGGAATAAAATGCATAATATATAGTTTGAGTTTATATGCATTTTTCATATGTATACAGTTTAGTTTATATGCATTTTTCATTTATATTGTAATATGAGTGTGGGAGTTACGTAGCCTTCTAGTAGCTCCTAGTCTCGTGGAGAGTATTTCCTAGTCTCATGGAGCAGTTGAGCGTATCTCTCCAACTTTCTCTATTATTATGTTCAATTTCTAGATTTTAGGAGTTTGTTTCCATGGTTGTTGGATACATATCTCTATTATTATGAAGTCGTTTTTCATGATGTATAGCTATATAAGCTTAGTTTTTTATTAATATAAGACGGTCAAAGATTTTTATTTTGCACCTTTGGTATCGAACTCTGTTTGAGTGGGATTTTCTCACATCATTGGTATCAGAGCCATTCCAATCCTCTTTTGGATTAGGGTTCATCGCTCTTCCCTTTTGTTGGTTTGATTTAGAGTTTTGAAGATCATTACATTTCCGCGTATGCACGTGACCTAGTGTGTTCAGATCTATGCCAATTTCGACCAACGATCTATCTTGGTGTTTGCACATGGAATTATGTTAAGTGGCTCTTTGATTGAGCCTTTTGCTATTGAATATAAATCACCACAGCTTTGGCAGCTTCAATATCCTCCACATAGATTCAATCTTGGGTCACTTCTCAATGAGGAATTAATCCTGGAGAAACCCCACATCATTGGGAAAGTTCCATTGGAACAAACTTCGTCCAACATCCTTCACCAAATCGGCACTAGTATGTTGTTGATAGCTTTGTAGAGAAATTTCTAGACATCAAGATCACCTTCGTAGAGCAGTCGATGATCCCTGGGGAGCGAGACATGGTCTATACATCAAATATTATCGACCCTCGAACCCTCACACGGCTCGGAAATCGGCCTTTAAGCCCCCAGATATGCAACGTGTTCTCTAGCCTGCATTTTGCTTGCTATTGACACTCAGAGCGATCGATTGAAGAGACCAATTCGTGCTCAGCCTATACATGTGATTTGTTGTTTTTCTTTCTACCTCACACCCTTCTCAACGGATCCACCTTCTCAGCTTGCAGCTTCAAAGTTCAAAAATGTAGCAGCTTGCAATATTTCTCACTTCAGCACTATGTAGATCTTGGCCTCAAGCATTCAATTTGTTCCCTGCACGCCTTAGAACTGCCTTCACAACCCTGATCGTGATTGTACTGCGTCCAATCCATGGACTCCTTTGGCTTGTGGATTCACACCCTTGAATGATTTGTTCAAGCAATACGTGTCCTAGCTCAGCCTCACTCGACTTAGCTTGACCCAGAACTCTTGGCACACGTCGTACACACTCAATTCGCGGCCTATATGTTCAATGTTTGGTCTTCAACAATCAGAACGCATTGGTGTGCACCCCAATCTTCAAATCATTCCATACTCACTCTCGACACTTCACCTCTCTGGATTCTGGTATGTGGATCGATGGCAGCTTGATGGATCTTATTGCTTAAGGTGCTTTCATACATCATGCTATTGAAGGGAGTAAGTTATGACTTTCTCTTGTAAAAGGTGCTTACTCATCATTGTATGAGACATTCTTGAAATTTTCTATTAAACTTTTTGCAAGAAGAATTCAACTTAGCATACAGGACGACGACCGCAAGAGCCATGTTAACACAAACCATTGCAGAAAGGCTCACAGAATTGGCCAACATCACTGCCACATTAGCTACAAAAGTTAATGAGATCTTTGTCACCAAGACATTTTCCCAATGATCCAAGTGCGAGGTCCCAATTTATGATGGATCCCGAACAACTAGAGAATTGGATCCTAGACATGGATTTCTGGTTCGATAAATTAAAACTTACGGGACTTGCAAAAATCTTGGTTACAAACCAAGCCGCAGATCAAAACCCCATCATTAAATGGACGACACTTGTAGAAGCACTTACTTCGGCATTCTATCCAGAAAATTACAAGCAAGACATGTATGTTAAGTGGCTCAAACTGCATCAAGGGTTCGACATTTCAATACATAAATACATTCATCAATTTAACAAATTGTGCATCCTCCTTGGCATCTTCGATTTAGCTGAGAAGCTCATTCTTCAGTTTAAAAGTGGTTTGCAGGAACACTTATAGCGAGAATTGAGATACATTGAGATCGTTACCATTGATGTTGTATACAGTCAAGCACAACTGGTAGAAGAGAAATTCTAGGATCAATGTAAACGTCAACAAAATCCTTTCATATCTACAAGTTTAAAATCTACACCCCTTACTTCTACTGGAACTTCTTCTTTTTCCTCTACTTTTTCTTCTTATTTTACTAAGTTTTGTAAACATTGTAAGAAACATGGACATGATGAGTCCACTTGTTTCCACTTAAAGAAGAAGACGTTAATTGTACAACCTCCTAAAGAAGAAATTGATGTTGCTCATGAAGTTTCAGGAGAAGATAGGGTCTATGAAGAATTAAAGGGCCAACTGAATAATGTAACTTTGATGCATCATTAGTTAGTACATGGAGGGCGTGACAATTTGTGTCTCTTGTTC
Source organism: Picea engelmannii (assembly GCA_009831015.1). NCBI lineage: Eukaryota > Viridiplantae > Streptophyta > Pinopsida > Pinales > Pinaceae > Picea > Picea engelmannii. The sequence continues at coordinate 62,303 of ML779177.1, read as the reverse complement.
CCACCTAACTCATAACTTTTCAATGGATTGTATCATCAATAATGACTCGCAGAAAAATTTGATTGTCAAGACTATTGTCGACAAACTTCATTTACCTATGGACCCACATCCTCATCCATATTCACTTGGATGGAAAGACAACGAGTCAACTGCACAGATTACGCATACATTCACATTGTTATTTGCTTTTAGCCCCACTTTGTGGATAACGTCACATGCAACGTGACCGACATAGATTGTTGTGGATTGTTGCTTGGAAAGTCTTATCAATATGATAGGAGAGCTTTCTATGATGCCTATTGCAAATGTGAATGAACCTGCACAGATAAGATCTTGCTAGCAAAGGACATACACAGTTTGCAGAAGAAATGAGAAAAGACGGAAACGAGAGAGAGAGAGAATCAAGAATTGTATTAACTGAATGAATGAATAATAATTTACACATGATATACTCTGTATAACTCAACTATTGTGCACTGGAAGAGAAGCCAATGCGCCATAGTGGTGGTCCAGAGTGATCTGAACACACACCGACAGTTATGGGAGTTAACTGCCACCTATTCTAAGTCAACTAGCCTTTCATTCCTCAGTTAACTGTATGATGGCATCAGTAATGCATCACTGGTGATAATCCCAAGGACAATGCGCATTAGCAGTGATGATCCCAATGTTGCATGGTAATGGAACCAATGTGGCATCAAGACTCCACTCAACTAATCCAATTGAAGTGTGAATTGAAGAGAATATTTCCCTAGAATGTAGGAAAAGGAATATTCTCCCTAAAATGTAGGAGACTGAATAATGACTAATAAACATAGGGAAAACCTTAGGAAAAAGAAATCCTATGTGCGTGTAAAGTATCTCCAACACCCTCGTTGAACATCACTATGGTGAAAATAAAAGAATGTGTCCTGGTAACTAGGCCATGTTAGGTACTCGAAAACAAAAGATACACCGAAATAAACGAGGAAAGAGGGAAAACCTCATGGGAAAAACCCCCCATCAAGGTACAATGTATCAAAAAAGCACTGACATATATTAGGAAACTGTGTCCTTCACTCCAAGACAACTGCGCAAATAATGGAACTTTTTCTCAATGAAGGTCTTGGTGAAGATGTCTGCAGCCTGTTCTATTGAAGGACTGAACTACAAGTCGATGATCCCCTCATGTATAAAGTCCTGAATGTAGTGCATGTGGATCTCGATGTGCTTTGTCCACTGCCTCTGAACTGGATCTCTATAGAGAACTTCAGAGTGCTCTAGTTGTCACTGCAGATGACGATCGGTCAGTGAAATTGAATGCCCAACTCAGTGAGAAAATGTTGTAGCCACATAGCCTGAATGGTTATGTTAACTACCCCTTTGTACTCTGCCTCGACTGAAGATAAAGCAATAGCATCTTGCTTCTTGCTCGACCAACAAATGGCCCCAAAACCCAAATTGAGTAAGTAGCCAGATGTGGACTTGCGATCAATGTTATCACCAGCCTAATCAGAATCAGTGAACCCGATGAGATCTAATGCAGAGTCTGCTGCATAGTGAAACCCAAAGGTGATGGTGCCTTGTACGTATCGAAGGATACGCTTTGCAGCCTTCCAATGTAGCTCATGCGGCTCTTGCATGAACCGGGAGACTTCTCCAACTGTATAAGAGAGGTCTGGTCTGGAGTGTGTGAGATACAACAAGCTCCCCACTAGTTGTCTGTATAGTGTGTTGTCCACCAATGGAGTGTCCCCGCCATCCTCAAGTCTGAATCCTGATAGGAAAGGAGTCAGGGCAAACTTGCAGTCTGTCATGAGGAATCTCTCGAGGAGATCTCGTGCATACTTGGCCTAAGACACTTTGATGCCTGATGCATCCTGATTGATCTCAAGACCAAGGAAGAAATGTAGCGGACCCATGTTCGTCATCAAGAACCTGTCATGCAAAATCCTCTTGACTGCAGCAATCGTTAAAGTCGAGCAACCGGTGATCAACAAATCATCAACATACAGAACTAGGAGTAGAAGTGAATCAATCATCCTGAGCATGTAAACGTTCGGGTCTGACTTACAACGTATAAAGTTCTGTGACAGCAGGTAGGAGTCCATCTTGGCATACCATGCCCTCGGGGGCCTGCTTGAGGCCATAAAGTGACTTCTTCAATCGACAGACCAAAGATGAATCTACATGAAGCCCTAGAGTTGCATTCTTCACATCCATCTGATGGACTTCCCATCCCTTGGTTGTTGCAATGGGAAGTGCCAAGCGTATGGAATCCATCTTCACTACTGAAGCGAATGTCTCGTCATAGTCAATGTCGTGCACCTGTTGAAAGCCTTTAGCGACTATCCTGGCTTTGTATCTACTAACTTATCCATCTATTGCGCTCTTGGTCCTGTAGACTCGTCTGCACCTGACAAGTTTCCTTCCTGAAGGGGAACCAAATCCCAAGTCGGGTTCTCGTGGAGGGAGTTGTACTCCTCTTGCATAGTGGATTCCCAAAGGGATTCCCTGCAGCCTCGCCATAGGACTGTGGATCTGAAGACTAAACCAAGAAAAGATGTCTGGGTGGCATCGGTTCAGTGGTGGAGAGTGCAAGAGGAGGCTCCTTGAAATCAGATCAAGTCCTCCTGGTATCCGTTGGATCCCCAACAAGATCAACTACATCCTAAAGAGTAGTCTTGGCCCACTTGGGCCTCGACTCTGGCTCTGCATCTGCATCTGCATCTACGTTCACTGACTTTGCATCTGACTGTACTGACTCGGTATCTGAATCAACTGAATCCTCTAAATCAGAACTCACATCTGAAGAAGAGTCGGTATGTGCGTGCTCATCATATATGACAGGTGGAAGAACAAAAGTGTCTGCATGCGACTCATGTGGTGCATGCGAGATACTTTCCTCGAATTGGACACTGCGCTCAATGATGAGTCGGTCCGTAGAGGGATCAATGAGTCTGTATCCCTTCACATTGTTGGGGTATCCAACAAAGATACACTCTGTACTCTGTGGATCAAGTGCCTTCCTCTACTCGGAGGGAATCTTGGCCCATGCATGTGAACCGAAAATACGTAAGTGGGTCACTTCCGGTTTGAGGCCGCTCCAAGCCTCGAAGGGGATCTTATCCTTAACAGATCTATGGGGGGATCTGTTTTGGATGTAGTTCGCACAATTAAGTGCTTCAGCCTATAATCTCTGTGGAAGTGACTTTGCATACAGCATGCAAGATGCCATCTCTTTCAGGGATCTATTCTTCTACTCAACAACTCTGTTTTCCTGCCGAGTATAGGAAACCGTGTGCTGCAACTGAATCTCGGCCTCGAGACAAAGATTTTGTACCTCATGCATACTCCCCCCCATTATCTGTTTGGAGGACTTTGATCTTCCTTCCTGATTGTGTCTCAACAAGGGCTTTGAAATCTTTGAGATAATGAAAGACTTCAAATTTGTGCATGAGAAAGAAAGTCCATGTGTAGCGTGAGAAATCATTAACAAAAATGAGAACGTACCTTGCTTTACTGATAGATGGATGCAGAAAAGGGCCCATGAGATCGTTGTGGATCAGATACAAAGGAGAGGAGGCCTTCTGAGTCTTTCCTTTGTCGAATTTCTCTTGAGGATGTTTTCCAAGAACACGTCCCTCACAAATTCCTTTGGATAAGTGGATGTCAGGTAGACCTTCAACCATTCCCTGCTTGCTAAGTTGTTTGATGTATCTAAAATTTAAATGCTCGAACCTTTCGTGCCATATCCTACTACTTTCATCAGCATGCGTAAGCAATAATGCAGAATCTGGTTCAATAAATTCAGAAAATGTGTAGAGTCTGGATTGGTGATTTACCTCACCAGTAGCAACTTTGGAATTGGTTTGCATGTCATAGATATCCACAACATCGGGTGTGAATATTACTCTATTTCCGATGTCGGAGTTTGTCATCTGATACACGGAAAGAAGATTGACGAAGGGTTTGGGAACATGTAGCACATTCTCGAAGCTCATGTTTGTGAGTTCAACTCTTCCTTTGCTAGTGACTTCGACTGGAGAGTCGTCCCCCATAAGAATAGGAGGACCTTTGCATGCGTCCAATGAAGAGTAGACTTCCTTTGTTGATGCCATGTGGTGAGATCATGAGATACACCTGAATCTACCATCCAAACATCGGGAGAGAAGTTAATGGCAATCAAAGCATGGCTAGAATTACCTTTCTTGGGGTTTTGATCTTCTGGCTTCCTCTTCTTGGCACCCTCGGGGATGCGATCTCCAAGGTTGTTTTGCTTAAGTATTTGTGCCATTTGAGCTATCTATTTCTACATGCATGCAGATTCTGGATGGAATCCTCGTTGGTAGTAAGTGCATTTCTCTCCTTTTCTTCCCTTTCCACCTTTGGATCCAAAGGAGTCGTTGAAGGGTTTTGAGTACCCTTCCTTCTTTGGATTTGCATGTCCCTTCCCTTTGTCTTTGTGTTTAGATTTATGATTTCGATCACTGCTACCATCTTGCATAACAAATGCATGCGCCTTTGAGCCTTTGATTTTGCCTATATTGATGAGCTTGGTCTACTCTTGCGTCAGAGACTTGATAAAGGCCTCAAGAGAGGGCATTTTCCAGGTAGCTCTAGAGGCAAGCCTAACTGAATGAAATGTGGATACAAACACTGAGTATTCTGAACCAAGTTTGGAAAGAATGGTAAGAACCATTTGTTTATCCTCCTTAGATTTATCAACCCCGCAAGCCTTGAGTTGCAACAACAAATCCTTATATTTGGTAAAAAAATCTTGGAGATTGTCGAAGGTTTTTGGATCCAAAGTGACCAATTCCACCTCGAGCATGTGTCCCCTCATCTTGTCCTGTTTTCCAAAATGTCCTTCCATGGTGGTCCAGACTTCATCGGGGGTTTTATAGGAGGATATGTGAAAGAGGAACTCAGGAGAAATACGATTGCAAATAGTTCCATATGCTTCATCCATCTGATTCAGATACTTGGATTTTTCTATGGCTGATGTGAGTTCGATCTCTGTGCCCATGGTTAACCTGTATAATCCTCTGCTTCGAAGATGCAATTCCATCTTGTGCTTCCATGCAAAGAAATTGTACGGTGTAAGAATCAATTCTTTTGGAAATTCCATTTTCCCGCTGTCTTCAACCTTCGGTACCTGGAAAAAAATTCTGGTGTGTCTTTTTCTTAGCAATCCATTGGCTCTGATACCATGTAAATGTGAATGAACCTGCACAGATAAGATCTAGCTAGCAAAGGACATACACAGTTTGCAGAAGAAATGAGAAAAGACAGAAACGAGAAAGAGAAGTGCCAAGAATTGTATTAACCGAATGAATGAATGATAATTTACATATGATATACTTTGTATATCTCAACTAATGTGCACTGGAAGAGAAGCCAATGCGCCATAGTGGTAGTCTAGAGTGATCTGGACACACACCGGCAGTTACAGGAGTTAACTACCACCTAATCTAAGTCAATTAGCCTTTCAGCCATCAGTTAACTGACTGATGGCATAAGTAATGCGCCACTCTAGTGATAATCCCAAGGACAATGTGCATTAGCAGTGATGATCCCAATGCTGCATGGTGATGGAACCAATGTGGCATCAAGACTCCACTCAACTAATCCAATTGAAGTGTGAACTGAAGAGAATATTCCCCTAGAATGTAGGAAAAGGAATATTCTCCCTAAAATGTAGGAGACTGGGTAATGACTAATAAACATAGGGAAAACCTTAGGAAACAAAAATCCTAGGTGTGTGTGAAGTATCTCCAACACCTACAACAATACATATGCATTGCATAAAGATAACTCCAAATACCTTCTTTGTAGTACGCAACAAGTTATTCTTCCACAACGTTCTTTAACATTCATCCAGAAGCCAACATTGCAACATCCGGTTTGTCCACCAACAGACTCTTCTACATCTCCTCCCTTAGCAATTGTTTTGCCCAGTCGTCAATCACAATTGCCTCTTAGCACCACTTCTGGAGGACATTCTTATGCTACTCGCTTTTCATTGGTTCTTCCCCTGGTTCGCCAGCAGTCACCTAAAGCTTCCTCTCCGACATCTACAATATTTCATTCCACTCAGTTGAGTATACACAAGATTGTGAACACATGTCAAAAGGCAAGATGGGACATCGAGAACCTGACTTCTCCTTCAGCAACTATTGATTCAGCTAGTCCATATCTGCATCCTGTTTGTTCCACATTGGCTACACCAATAGATTCGGAAAGCATTGGAGGCCAATGCTTCTTAGGTTGGGAAGAATGATAGGGAATAGAATGCATAATATCTAGTTTGAGTTTATATTCATTTTTCATATGTATATACTTTAGTTTATATGCATTTTTTATTTATATTGTATTATGAGTGTGGGAGTTACGTAGCCTTCTAGTGTAAGATGCTTTTGTAGCTTCGGGAGGTATTCCCACAAATAGCCATGGTGCCAGGCATGTGGGAATCTTCGTTGGCACCAAATTACACTTTCGTTTCGGTGAAAATGCCCTTGGAGTTGAGTTGGGGCTTCATGGGTCTGGTGATGGGCTTTGTGGGCTTGTGTTGGGGTTTCACACCCACAAAGAGGAATTAAATATTCTAATTTAATGTTGAGTTTAGTGAAGGGCTCCTTAGAGTAAGCTAAGGGATTATAAACTCACATTAGACTCCTATAAAAAGAGAGGAGATTGTGACATCTCATTGTGACATCATGGAGTTAGCATAAGTGAGTGAGCACTCGTGCTAGGAGCTTGGAAATTTCAGCAAGGGAAATTCTACAATTTTGGAAAATCTGGCCTAGTGTTTCTTGGGAATTTTGTTTTTATTTTCAGCCAAGAAAGGCCTCTATTTTCTCAACCAAGAGATGCCACACGAGTGAGCCACATGTGTGAGGAGAAGAGGAGAGAGAAGGTTGCAAGTGTGGAGCAAATCATATAGCAGTCTGTACAAGTTCGCACGTGTGGGAGTAGTAGTTTGTACAACCGCACGTGTGGTACGGAATAGGTCCGTACAGTCACATGTGTCACTGTCGTACAAGTCCGCATGTGTGGGAGGGCAGAACAAGTCTGCATGTGTGATTTTCTAGGCATTTTGATAGGTCCATACCAACTAACGTCAGGGGGCCATACAAGGGGCCTGTAGCAGGTTTGCAAATTGGAATTTTGTCCCAGGTAATTTGTTGATTTTAGTGATTGTCAGAGGACTAGGGTTGTCCTCAATTTTGGTGATTTTGTAACAGCTGGGAGGGCTGATTTTTCCCCCAAAGATTTCTGAATTTGACAATTTACAGAACAAAAAATTTTGTGTCTCGAGTGCATGGATGATATCTTCTTGTTTTCGTTGCTATAATTTGCAATCAATAATTTCAGTGTAAAATTGTTGAGTAATAACAGCTAGGGTTTATTGTTTGGTTCTGTTAAATTTATATGCAGCTGCGAGAGCCATTCTCCTGGAGGATGGCCAAAGACCCTAGATATATCTAGGGCCCCTGGACAGGGTCCAGGGTACCCATGCCTGGGGCATGGGTTTCTTGGTCTGGGACCAAGCAGTTAAAGTCCCTAGATATGTCTAGGGCCCTGTCCAGGGTACCCATGCCTGGGGCATGGGTTTCTTGGTCTGGGACCAAGCAATTAAAGCCCCTAGATATGTCTAGGGCCCCTGGACAGGGTCCAGGTTACCCATGCATGGGGCATGGGTTTCTTGGTCTGGGACCAAGCACCTAAAGCCCCTAGATATGTCTAGGGCCCCTGGACATGGTCCAGGGTACCATGCCTGGGGCATGGGTTGATCCTTGGTCTCTGACCTTGGTGGATAAGACCCCAGGAAAAGTCCTGGGACTACTTGATTCTAAATCAAGTACTTGATGGTACATGACCTTCCTTGAAGAAGGACATAACCACAAGAGCAATAAGTCCCATAAACAGTGATGATAAAGTAATAGGTTCACCATGTGATATGAAGGAATGAGTAATGCCACCTTGCAAACCCTCCTTTACCCTTGGTTGATTGGTTTGGGGTTTTTGTTGGTTTATTAGGGGTAATGTTTTAAAGTTAAATAATTGTC
>ML779177.1:9521-46900 GCA_009831015.1 Picea engelmannii | reverse complement strand
ACCTCTGTATGCCCATCTGTCTGTGGGTGGTAGTTGGTACTAGTGGCTAGCTCTGTGCCTGTCAACCTGAAAAGCTCCTGCCAAAATGCGCTGATGAAATGCCCATCTCTATCATTGACTATCTGCATGGGTAACCCGTGCAATCGGAATACCTCCCTGAAGAACAACTCTGCTACCTATATGGCCTTGTAATCTGTGGGTATGGCGAAGAAATGTGCAAATTTGGTCAGTTTGTCGACCACCACAAATATACAGTCCTTGCCCTGCACTCTAGGAAGGCCTGTAATGAAATCCATGGAAGTGCTCTCCCATTTCTGCTCCGGAATGGGTAGAGGCTGTAGTATCCCTGCGGGGTGTGTCTGCTTGGACTTGTTCTGTTGACAAGTCGTGCACTCTCGTATGTGTTTCAGCACATCATCCTTGAGACCCTTCTGTGAGAATCTCTCCCTGATCTGCCTATATGTTTTGAAGTACCCATGATGGCATGTTGTAGGCGAATCATGACACACCTTTAGAATTTTCCCCTTCAGGGTGGATTTTGGAACCAAGTAGATCCGATCCTTGTAGAAAATGACGTCATCAAGAACCCGGTATCTATCATCAATCACCTTTCCATCCATCACCTCACAAGCAAATTTGTTTTTGGAGTATTCCACCAACAAATGAGCTTTCCAATCTGTACAAATGTCCATCATCGAGCATCCTGCTGGCCTCCTGGACAAGGCGTTTGCCATGATATTCCTTTTTCCCTTGACATACTCAATGTCAAAGTCAAAGGCTTGGATCTTTGAGACCCACTTCTGTTGCCTCTCACTGAGGTCTTTCTGATCAAGGAAATACTTGAAACTATTATGATCAGTCTTCACTACAAACCTGCTGCCAACCAGATACTGCCTGAATTTGGTTAAGGCATGCATGATCGCTAGCATCTCCTTGTCGTAAATAGGATTGAGTCTATCTGATTCATTGAGCTTTCTGCTCTCAAACACAATGGGGTGGCCCCCCTGCATCAAAACTGCTCCAATCCCCACCCCTGATGCGTCGCACTCTAAGACAAACAGCTGCAAGAAGTCTGGAAGGGCTAGAACAGGGCATGTGCTCATAACCTCCTTCATTTTGTCGAATGTCTGTTGTGACTCCTCTATCCAATGGAAAGCACCCTTCTTGATCAAGTCTGTGAGTGGTGCTCCCAACTGTGAAAAACCCTTGACGAACCGCCTGTAGTAACTGCATAACCCAAAGAATCCTCTCAGCTCCGTGAGATTCTTAGGCATTGGCCAATCCAAAATGGCCCTGATCTTTTCCTGATGAACCTTTACTCCCTGCCCACTGATGATATGCCCCAAGTACAGTAGTTATCTCATGCCAAATTCACATTTGGATTCCTTGGCATATAAAGACTGTGCCTACATAATATCCAAGACCTCCCCCAAATGTGCTAGATGCTCATCCCATGTCTTGTTGTAGATCAAAATATCATCGAAGAAAACCAAAAAGTACTTCCTCAACTGTACTTTGAAGATGTGGTTCATGCAAGATTGGAAAGTGGCTGGTGCATTGGTCAATCCAAATGGCATGACCAAGAACTCAAAGTGTCCGAAATGGCATCGAAAAGTTGTCTTCTCAATATCCTGCTCCCTGATGTTGATCTAATGGTAACCTGATCGTAAATCAATCTTCGTGAAGAAGACTGCCCCATGTAACTCAACCATCAGCTCATCTATGCGTGGAATAGGGTACCGATTCTTGATCGTTTTTTTGTTGAGCGCTCTGTAGTCGATGCACATCCGTAATGTGCCATCCTTCTTTAGTACCAGGACGACTAAAGATGCAAAAGGACTCATGCTAGGCCTGATGTGCCCCATAGCGAGCAATTTTTTGATTGCTTTCTCAATCTCGTCCTTAAATTTCTTGGGGTGTGTTAGCACTAGGAATCACCTTCAGATTGCATGGAAGGCAAGCCCAGTACCCATCAGGTTATATGTGAATGTAAAAGAGTTTTGAGGGGTCAAAATGTATAAGACTCAAGATGATAATGTTCCAACTCCGAAATCAGGGCTAGCATGCACGAGCAATCAAGGTCTTGGATAACTTCAATCAGTAAGTGGGAGTAGGTATGAATAGAGGGAAGACTTCAATGAGAGGAATGTAGGGGTTGTTGTAAACATCAGGTCTGCAAACAACCTAAGGAAGAAAGATTCTTAACACAAGATCTTCTTGAGTTCAGAACTTAAGGACACTAAAGAAACATCATGATAATATAATAACCAAACATACATCGTAATATCACCACACCCATTCATGTGAATCATTCAAAGCATGAACACTTTAGCATCAGAAGCAAATAAGCTAGAAAGAGAAGTTGATTTCTATTAACCGAGATGTCTCAAATCAAGTACATCACCAATTCCCAATAACTTCATCAAAATATTACAGTATAAGGGAGCCTTGCTCAACCATTCGAACCTACTAAAGCATTTCATCTATCTATTTATAATAAAAAGGGAGGCAACAACTAGAGGTGCGAGTTGGCCTCCTTCCCATGAAAATCTCTAAGAATTTATTCCATTTAACAACTTGACTAACAACCTATGCTATAAAATGGGAAAGTGTTGGTGACTAATCCAACTAATCTTCGAACTAACTTGATCCCCCTTTAGTGCGCAACTCCTCGTTTGCCATGTGTCCTTCAGGGGCATGTGGCTTTCATCATGCTGCCAACTGTTGTTTCTGCAATTCTCTCCATCATCAACTATCCAAAAAGTTGTTAGCTCAACCCTCCTGGATTCTCGGTATCTGTTGGTAGCATCTTTGGGTAGCACTCTGAGTAGTGCACTTTGTAGTGCCTTCACCAAATTTCATGAGATTCTGTAGCGCAACCTCAAAACTAGACAAGTAGAAAAGGTAGCGCCAAACCTTCCTATCCTCTGTGCAAACTTCAGTCTCTGCGAGATTTTAGCTAGCGAATTTCGATGGCGCCATTCCGGTGCGTCTCTGTGCAAATTCCATCCCTGCCAGAAATTCAGTAGCGAATTTAGGTAGCGCCATCAAAATACGCAGCACCTTCACTTGGATATGTGCAGAACGAGTAGCAACCTCGAGTAGTAGCAGCAGCTTTAGCTTTAGGCGATTCGGCGGCCTTGTAGGTAGCAAACCGGTGGAACATCAAAAATAGACTATTCCGTAGCGCCATAGCACTACGGAATGTCTGCACTATCACTGCCGAAGGAGTTAATTCTTCATAAAAAGCCCAAAACTCTGAACAGTAAGCACTTAGAAGCCTGTATAGGTGGCAGAGGTAGTGTTTCAACAACAGTTTATCCTCACAAAAAGGGACCATCTTCAAAAATGGGGCTCACCTTTCACCAGCTACTTCATTAACCTGACACTCTTTCTTGGAGAAGGAGGATCCTTCTTTAGCACAACAAGCTTCTTCCTTTTAGCAGTGATAGGCTTCTTCAATGGAGCTATGCTCTCCTTGGTTGTTGGTGTCTCCTTTTCAATAGCAGCTTCAACCAGTACCTGCAAGTTCCTTTGAGCCACTTCATCTTGAAAATGCTGCAACTCTGCTTTGAGCTTCCTGTTCTGAGACTGAAAACCTTTGTTCTGCCTATAAATGTTTTTGAGTTGCCTATGGAGAGGTTGGGCCTTTCTTGTTGCAAACCTTGCCAGGTCAAGAGTGTGGTTGTAGCCATCCATGAGTTCTTTCATCTTAACCCTGTCAGACATGGCTTCTGCTTTCAACTGAGCCACCTCCTTCCTAGCATCCCTAAGTTGCCTGATTAATCTTTTGAATGTCTGGCTGTCAGGTGGAGTAGTGACATGAACAGTCTCAACAGGCTTTTTCATGGTCTCCTCTTCCTGTTGCATAGGAATTTCCTTGTATATCTCATCAAGCTTCTTGATACCTTTGCCTTTATCTTTCTTCTTTCTTCTCCATAGGCTTTACAATGCCTTTACCTTTCTTCTTTTGTAGGATAGAGGCTTTTGGTAGGGACTGTTCTTCAACAACCTCTTTAGAAGTTGATGATCTTGTGAAAGGTTTCCTGACCTTGGTACTGGTTGTTGGAGGAGATGAGGAGAAGTGTAGCTTCTTCCCTTTCTTTGTTGTAGTTTTAGTAGTAGAAGGAACTTCTTCTAACTCTGGTGGAGGAGGGGGTGAAAAATCTCTCTGTGGGGAATGACAAGCTTCCTCCTCAGTTCCYRTGACCTCCTTRATGACCTMTRAATCTTGAACAKGAACTYTKCCCTTTCTCTTCTTGCTGGTACYTGCTTTARCAKCACTRGTGGATGATAAAGGGCTTKCTTTCTGYGACTGAGGAGTGGMTGMTATATCCAACTTGAAGTGAGAAGCAATAACAAAATGWTCCCATGAGATATCTTTCTTACCCAGTTCTTCARAAAMTAGCATTCTAATCAATCYAGAGTGAAAKATGYTAGTATCCACATCCTTAGACTTGGATTGAATCATGTCTGACAYCTTGCCTATGCTCCTTAGCAAATAGTAGGGAATATTCATTTCAATTTTACCAGTAAAATGCAGCAGAAGCCTTATATGGTACTGGTATAATGTGTTGAACCTCCCTTCACATGTAAAGTATCTCTGAATGATCCTCAATATCTTGTCAAACTGCTCAATCAGCTGATTCTTTTGCACACCTTTAAACAAATCACCAGCTTGATGTTCAGTCTTAAGGAAGTCTTTGGCATAGGCTGCATTCAAAGCCATGGCTTTAAACCTTTCTCACTTGTGATATGGATTCCTGTTGCAGCTGAAATAGAGGCCCCAGTCACCTCAAATTCTAAATCCCCTACCTTGGTCTTCCGGCCATCAAAATGTAACGCAAACTGCCTTGTCACCTCAGGATGACCTCTTTGCATATTCTGCAGAAAGAGAGGCATCCCACTCTTTGAAAAACTTCCCTTGCCATGAGCTCTGTCTCAAAAATATGCATATCCACAGGTTCAGTTCTAACTACCTTACCCCCTTTGTGTGACTTCTTCATCTGAGGAATCTCCATAGTTTAGGATGAGAGCTTCTTATGGCTATGGAGTGGTAATAACCAGGAGGACCTAAAGTCAAGGTTCAAATGGACAAGGTTGCACTTTTACAAGAACTTCCCTTAAACCAGACCGATTGCTAGTAAGCTAAAACTGGTTGTGGAAATCGCTCCCTTGGATTTGTGCAGGTGTGAACACTTAGAAAATGAGAGGATACCCTGTAATTGGCCTTTGAAACTGGGTAGAAAACACCCGACTTAAGTGTCAGAGGAGGCAGGGGAGAAACAGTGTGGTTAAGCAGCGCCTCTAGGTAGCGCACTGCGTATGCAAAGAATAGAACTGCTTGGATGTTGTGAGCTTAGTAGCTATGGTGGGCGGATGTATCAGACTTCGACATGCAGGTAGTGAAATTTACAGGTTTGAAAGGAGGGGAGACAAGGATAGAATGGTGTGAGGAAAGGTCTCCTTCAACTATGCAAGCCCGATAATCCAAAACTCTGAGCGCTAACTCTCTTGAAAATTATGTGCAGAGGAGGAAACACGGAATACCTGTGGAATAAAATCTGTCTGAAGCCTCAGCGAGATTTCGAGAAGAAGTCACGAACATCCCCGCCTCCGAATCTACCTCGGCATCAGATCTGGTAGCACTATTGTCGACTGGTCAAAACTGGGAGTTTGCGCAACGTAGCAATCTTGAGTTTTTCAAAAATCACAAACCGTTATCAGAGCTCATAAATGCGAGATCTTGAAGGCATCTTTAACCAACTCTTGGTGCTGAAAACAAGGAAGATGACATCAGCATTGTAATCATAAATCATGGTGGAATATGATGAATGAGAAAGGCACTACGGAAACTCATGATGAGTGGGCAACGCTCCATTTCAAAAAATGATTGGACAGGTAAGCAAAGGACAACAAGGTAGGGCTATGAGGGCATGAGTGAGGAAAATGGCCTGTCAAATCAAGGTATTCATGGATTGAATCGATCCTAGTGACAAATCATGAGGGGGATCAAAGTTAAGTCATGAACAAAAACGATTCTAAGTCCAAATTCGAATGAGGATCAAAACATAAGTCATGACTCAACACTTTATTTATCAAGGGGGTCCTAACAAACACATTTTTTAAAAGGGGTGAAATTAAAAAAAATTAAAATCTAAGGCTTAGGAAAAGATAAAAACGAACTAAAAAACCCAAGGCAACTTTAGTGTGATAATAGGGTGTCTATAGGGTGCTGTAATCACCGGTGTAGCCCCTGCCTCTAACTCAATCATGTGCTCAAAACCCCTGTCTGGCGGTCTCCCTGGTGGTATCGGTCCAAATACTAGCTCATACTGATCCAGAAGCTCCCTGATCTGTGGATGGTACTGCTCCCTACCCTCTGAGTCCTTTCGCGTGGTGATCAAACACTCTGCTGCGTAAGCCACATCACCGTGAAAAAAGATCCTCTCCATCCTCTTTGTCGATACTGCTCGAGGTTCCCCTGTAAACATGCCTCTCAGCAGAACTCTCGATCCACTGGCATCTCTGAAGCTCATGGTCAACGTCTAATAGTTGAACCCAATCTCCCCCAATGAATACAACCACTGTACACCTAGCACGACATCAGTATCTGACAGCTCAACTACATAGAATGTGTCTGTCAGGGTGTAGTTGCTTAGTTTGACCTCTAGGTCAGGGATCATGTCCAAGCAAGTCATCGTGTATCCATCTACCATTGCTACATGGAATCCCTCAAACTCCTCCGTGTGTAACCCCCTCCTAGCTACTAAGGACGCATCTATGAAGTTGTGGGTGGCCCCACCATCAGCTAACGTTGTCATGCGTTGCCCCTGTATAAGGCCCTTGAGCCTGAGAATGTTGTACCTGGGTACTCCTGAAAGGGTGGCTATGGTTCCCCCTTTCACCTCTCTACAAGGTTTTGCCTCCTCCTTGGGCTGTGCCCTGGCCGGTTCCTGAGGTTTCTTCGGCTACTGCTCTGGCTCATGAATGGTCTCAGCCTCTGAATCACTGTCTGTCGGTGCCTCAGTATCCTCATCCTCCTCCTCGTTGCCCGATTCCACTTCAATGTAGTGGATCTGCCCCTTTCCCATGCATCTATGCCCTGGGACCCACGGGTCTCTGCACGAGAAGCAAAGCTTCTTCCACATCAATTCACGTCTCGTATCATCATCTAACTTTGGCTTGCCCTTCCATTCCCTCTATGGATTCTTTTGATCCCTGTCTCTCTACGGTACAAAGGGTTTGGTAAATGGTTTAATTTTTGGCACAGAGTCCGCCAAGTCTCTAGTGCGTCTGATGGCATCCTGCAAGGTAAGAGGTTGGTAGGCCTTCACCCATCCTCTCAAGGGTTCTGTGAGCCCTTCTGTGAATAGCATGACCAATCGGGGCTCGGATATGTCTGTCACTGCCACTGCTACCCTCTGAAACTCTGAGATGAATGCCTTTGTTGTGCCAGTTTGTCTCAACTGGGCTAGATCTCTGAAATGGATCTCTGGATCCCTTCTGTCAAATCTGTCCATGAGTCTCTCTGTCAACTCTTGGTAGGAGGTGATACGACTGTGGCCCAATGTCACCAATCCATGATACCACCACTCGTTTGCTTCACCCTCTAAGTGTAAGGTGGCGAAACTGATGGCCTATGTCTCTTTCATCTGGTTGAGCTTGTAGTAGGTGTCAAGCTTCTGTACCCAAGCTCTGGCGGTGCATTTGGACAATCCGTCGAAAGAAGGTATAGTGAGTTTACCAACTTTCCAGATGAAGTCAATGTTATGCCCCTGCTGTTACTGCGGCTACGACCCTCCTCTTTGTGGTTCTTTGGGGCGGTTCCTGAGTCTGAGCCCACAATACTCAATCACGGTCATATCTTGATGGAAATCACGGCCCAATGTTGCATACTCTCTTCGATACTCTGCAATGTCCTCTTCATGAGTGGGCAGTCTCTATGCTATCGGTGTCTGTGCTGCTACCTGGGGTGCCTTCTGGAAAGTGGGAAACAACAAACGTGGAATCCTACTCACAGGGGTGTATGTGAGAGTGGGTGACTGGGGTTTACTGCCTGCTCCTAAGTTCCCCTGTGCTGCATGTGGGGCTTGTGTGCCCTGGATGTCTGCCATAGCTAATCTATCAGCTACCTGAGCCAAGGACTGTGACATGGTTCGCTGACTAGCTAACATATCACCGATAACCTGCATGAAGGTTGCATCTAGATCCATGGGGGCCTTACCACTGCCCTCTGGTCGCTCATATCTATTACTTAGCCTCCTCTCTGCTTCACGCTCGACCTCGCGCTCTGCTCTTCTCTCTGCTTCTCTGTGCGCCTCTTCCTCTTCCTCTGAACTGGGAGGGAAAGAAGGAAAGTTAGGCCTAGACCTTCTTTCCTTGCGCCTGTTGTAAGTGACATATTCGTCACCTACGTGCTCACGGCCATCTGATTCTTCTGTTGTACTCATTGTCTTTATTCACAAGCTGGCAGGACTAAAGCTCTGATACCACCGAAATATCCCTAATCCCGTTGATCAGGATATTTGCTACTGATCTAATGTTATGTCTTGCAGATCTGATACACTGGGGGTTTCTCGATGGGTTTCAGTTGTGTGTTTGAGATCTTTAGGTTATTGCATGTGCATGTGCATGTTGGTTATTTCATGTGCATGTTGGTTATTGCATGTGCATGTTGTGTATTTAAGGTTTAAATAGCATATAAAGGATGCATGCGGAAGTAAAGAACATCAACTGCCCAATAACATGTATTATGCGACTCAAGCACGGAAATACAATAACACACTGGAAATATAGAGTATAATCGTCAGCTAGATCTCATGGATCATCACTAGAATACAATCAAATAGCATAAAAATACCAGTGATCAGAAGATGAATGCAAATCTGATGCATGCACGGATAGATCGACAGGAATATGCGATGTCGGAGAAATACAGTAACTGCTACCAGCTGGAAAACTCATCCAGAAGGATAGATCGTCGGAATGCGCCAGAAACTGCTCCAATAGAAGCGCCCTTGTCTCTAGACTAGAATGGATGAGTGTCGGATGTCAGATCTGGCCTCTGAGGTACTGGATCTGGACCCCTGGGGGTTTGCGCACCTCCTGGGACACTAGATGCGCCCCAAATGATTCCACCAACGGAATTTGTTGCTATATGGCTCAAAACGATCATCTCGCCAAATGTGGAACTGGGTCGGAAGGGTTTCCCCGGATCCGTCTTGATGCTCTGTCTACGACCCCAAATGTACTGTCAGATGAGCTGAGCCCTAAATGACTAGATGAGGTGATCTGCAAGATTCCACCGTCAAAATCTGATGATAGATGGATCAATAGAAGTGCCCTGGCTGGATCTCAACTGGGTCGAAAGGACACTGCAATCTGAACTCGGACCTCATGCAGCTCTCCAAACCCTCAAACTGACTTATGCCCTCACTGGCTGAGCTGCGCACTCTGCAATGGATACTCCTAAAAAGTACGGTGAAATACCTGGATGGTATCTTCGATGGGCTAGGGTGTGTCTCTCAACACCACAACCGATCAATGGTGGTGGTTTCCTCCAGAAATCCACAAAACAGTAAGGTCGACTCTCTTCCTCCTCTGGGAACTCTCAACATCAAATCATAACAATGCATAATGAGGAATTAGGTCAAATTCCTCCCTTTATGTCATTCCCAACCTAATTCACCATTGACCTCACTTAAGCTAGGGGCTTTTCCTCCTAAGGTGAATAATTAATTAATTAAGTCCCCCTTTAGCACCTTTTCATTCTAATTCTTCGTTGACTTAGGCTTAAGTGACTTTTCCTAAGTATTTTGGCTTAATTCATCGTTTAGCCATCAATTCACCCTTATTTCTCCATCTTGTTCCCTGTTTGTGCCTGACTATAGTCTACGGGAACACATAGACTACTAAGTCACTCCCTGCTGGCCTATTCTAGGGAACGGGACATCACAGAGGGAACCTATTGAGGGGGTTCATTATGCTAAGATGACCCAAATCCCCTAGCTAAGATATTTAATTTGGAAAATAATAAGTTATTTCCCTTTCCTGGTTTCGAGACAAATCAGTTAATGAGAGGGGGATGGGATGCAAATGTTTCCAAGCCCATTCATGCCTTTTATCTTCTATTCTTATTGTTTTTTTCTTTCAAGAGACCAATTGGGGGACACTGCCCTGGCGTGGTGACCAATGGTGGCAATGTTACCCACAAGCATTTCACGAAAATGAGAAGGTTGGCTTGTGATGAGACCCCCTTTCTCTTGGCTATGCCACCAAGAGCCACTACCCTAGCGTGGTGACCAGTTGTTGGTAGTGTCATACCGCCACATGCCCATGGACCTAATAGGTTGGCTCGTGATGAGACCCCCTATCCTCCAACTAGGTCTTGATTTATTTATTTTTTATGGGTCCCTCCTTTTCTTGCTGAGAAGCTTTTTATTGCTTTCTCAAGGATCCTTGGGCGAAGCATCTCAAGGTTTCCTTCTTTTGGCTTTTATCTTTTGCCAACTACTTTTACCCTCTGGGCCCTTAGCCCCTTCTTCCCACAAGGTAAGGTACAACCCTTAGATATTTGGCCAACCCAATGCCCGGACCAGTGTAATGGGATGGATGAGCGGGAAAAAGATGGAAAGTGGTAAGTATGGTGGGAACGGATGATGACCTTTCATGAATCCCCCCAGTGGCAACCCAAACCCTATGAGAACCATCTTTCTAGGGCATCCTGTCATTCCCCCCAGGTGTGGTCAAGTGGAAAGGCATAAGGTCCAAGCACACGTTAGAAGCAAAAAGAATTAAATGCACATATCCAAAAGTTTGAGAATCAAAGTGACACATACCATGATACCCGGACTCATTACCTCATGGAGCAAGACCCATTTCTGCTGCAAGACCAGGTCAATGTGATGGATGTTGTTGTTGTTGACAAAGTGGAGGCGTTGAAGAAGAAAAGGATGGGCCCTCCAGGGCCATGCTCAAGTCGATATGGCTTTTGATACTCCATGTCTAGGACCTGTGGGCTTCGAGACATAATCTCCTTAGTTATCCCTAGGCTAAGGGATAACAGGCCCTAAATGGTCACTGACCAAACCCCTCTCTGTTTGGGCTAGGGCTAGTGCTTGCTAGCATCTGGGGGAAGTCCCTAGGCACCTTAAGTACCTTGTTGTTGTCTTTAAAACTGATTTCTGCGATAAAAGACAAAAAAACAGCGAGTTGTTCGTCTTGGACAGCGTGCACTGTTAAATAGTGCAAAACGATGAGAAAAATGACGATTATGCACTTGGAGGGATCCTGCAGGGTTAGCATACTGATTATAGAATATAAGTAGAACAGAAAACTAGTCAAAAGATTAAATAAATCACAATAAATAGTTCAGAAAATTGACCAATCAGATTGCAAAATTCACAAATACCGACAAGAAACGTAGGTTAGAACGCAAACATTTAATTTCTTTATTGAATAGTCTTGCAAGAGGGTTGGCTACACCACAATAAGCAAGTCCACAACCGGTACAATGATCACTTTGCTCAAAGCATGAGTTACTAGACTAAGAGAGAGATAGAGAAGAACGAAAAAGAGACACTATTTTGTTGTTGCTAAGAACCCACGACTAACTCTTGCCGACCATCCAATATATAGATCTAAGGGCAACATCTACAAGAAGTAACCATGGCGCATGAGATGGGAATAAGGGAGGATGCATGCGCATGGGATAGAAAAAACTTAGGGAGTTAAGTGAGGGATTGGAGGCATAATAATGAGAGAAAACGCATGCCAAGTAGAAGAGGTTTAAAAAAACGTGAGGAAATGAGTGTTTAATGCGCACATGTGATGAGTGATGTGCAAGTGGAGTAACGGATCATGCGCACAAGTGGAGGGAATTCGCATGAAGTGTTAGTTGCATGGAGGGTGATGACGCAATGAGGGAGTTTTAGCAAGCGAATGGATGAGTGCATGCATATGTGGAGTGTGAGAGGATGCTCATGCTTGAGTTTGCATGCGCTAGGAATAGCATAGCATAAAAACTAGCATGCATGTGAGATGCGGGTATGTGCATGGTGATGTGAAGGAAGCATGAGGGAGATGTGAGGGGAGGAGGCGTAGGTTTTGGATGAGTGGGAGGATGATGTAAGAGAGGCAAAGAAAGAAAGAAAGAAATTTTAACGTCCACAAGGCTAACAATAGCCTATGGGATAGACCGCCTCAGACACAGATTTCTGCATTTCAACCCTTTCCCTATTTAGCTTGATGATGAGCTCTCCCAATTTCTCCATTGTCCCCTCGCTGAATAAATTATTCCAAGAGTTAGTTGTCAAGATACTTACATAAATGTCCTTGCTGTCTTTGAAAGCTTCACACTCTAAAATGAAATGTTTTTCTGTTTCCACTTTTCCGGAGGTGCAGAACATATACACTCTTTCTTCCCAAGCTTCCTTTGGTCTTTTCCAACGCCCTGTTTCACAATGGAGTTGATGGGAATTGGTTCTTAATTTCACTTTCAAGCAAAGTGCATAGTCTAGCCATGCGAGCAAATTATAGAGTCTACTACACTTGCTCCATTGTAGGTATTGCAAGTGAAATTACCCGAATTCACCCATCTAGCTACTACACTTGCTCTCCAAAAAGGTTGTAGCTTTTGTTGTCCTTTGAAACTCTTGTCCACTGATGATTTATTTCTTCTGTAAGCCAAATGGGATTGTGGTCTTCCTTACAGCAAAGAATACTAGCTCGTTCACTTGTTGTCCTAGCATTGAAATCCCCCACTGTAAGGACTTCACTTAGTTGAGAGTACGTTGCAATATCGTTTTTTAAGGCCGCAAAGGGATCTTTGTGGTCAAGCCCCCTACTTTTGTAAGTTTTTGAAACTTGTGGGGCAAAATAATATGTTGCAATTCTGATGGTGTTACCATTTTCTGATATTTTAAACCAAATGAATTGTTTATTTGAGTCTTCTCTTTCTAATTGAATGAGACTACCTTTTTTTTCCTCACTAAGACCATGATACCCCCGTGTCCATTACCATTCTCAACTGCCTTGTTCCACACTGTCATCTTCACATACCCTTTAAACAATGGTATCTTGCACCCTTCATGCTCATGTGTTTCCAATAGACAAATTATATCTCTATCTTCCGCGATAGGTCCTAACCCAAGTCCCCTCCTCCAAGGATAACCTCTGCAGTTCCAACAAACTAATCTTAAGGAAACCTGGGTATAATCTGATTGCTATTTTTATTGGCCTACAAGACTCAAAGTTGAGTCTTCACCTCTATTTGTCCATACTGGCCTTGTTGCAGAGTTTCCTGCTAATGAATTTCGTGTCACTTCTTGGCTACCACCTTGCTGTCATGTTTTAGAATGAGGACCGAAAAAGGCAATAACAGCTTTGTCTTTGAACAGCCATGCCCTTTTGCCCTCATCCCTTGTTGTCCTAACCTTCGAAATCTCTTCCCTTCTTTCCTCTTGTTGTCTAATAGTTAAATCTTCGTCTAGAAAAAAGCGAGAGACCCTCAGGAGTTGCTTCTTGCCTAGGAGAACTTGCTTGCCACGTATGCTTGACATGATGACTTTTATGGGCCTAGCTCTCTTGTCACTGGGTTTACCCACCCTCCATGCTTGGCAAATTCGACCTTGCCAAAGCAACTTGTCCTTCAAAAAATCACTTGCAAGATCGAGAGTACATTCCTTTTTTCCATACTCTCTCACACCTTTGATAATTATGTTTGTTGCTCTTACTTGTATTTCTCTGATTTCTCCATCTTGCATGTTGTCCCCCTGGTTGTTTGTTTCTTTTTCCATACTAGCAGAATTACTAAGAACTTGTGCCCAAGTTTTGGAACTTTTTGTAAGATTTCTTTTCTCTTCATCCCTTGTTTTCGTTCCTTGGGTGTCTGCTTGTTCAATTGTTTTCCCTTCAACTTTGGATGTTTTAGAGTTTATCTCCTCTCTAATTTCCACAGTAGAATCTTCCCTGATTTGCCCGGCATCTTTCATGCCTTGCCATTCAACCTTTGCTGCCAGAAGGGCTTCTTGCAACAATGTCACTTGACTTTTTAAAGCTTTATTGTTTTCTGCTAAGCCCCAATTTTCCACTGTCAATAGTTGGATTTTAAGGTCCCTCTCATGCTCTTTGACTTCCAAAACCTCCAATCTCCTCTTGGCATTTAGTAACTCTTGCACATACAAGTCAGGTGACCAGGTGAGAGGTGTGGATGTGAGACTGTACAATGCATAATCACTGTTGTCTTTAGTCCTGACTCCTGTTGTTGCTACCCCCTTGCAAAAGAGGCTTGTTTGATAGTTTATTACGGAGGGCCAATTTTTTCCTTATCTGCTCCCATTTTAAATGAGCAGCTCTACATTTTAAAATACCCCGAAACTGTTTGGCATTGACCCAAACCCACTTCCATGTTTTGCTTGAAGAGGCAATTTTCACTTGACCTAAATAGTTTGTTTCACCAGAGACAAGTACTTCTTGCCCATTTTTTATCTGTGTTGAAAGTATTGCCATTGCCATAAGGGACAAGGAGAAACACAAAAATAAGGTTAAGGATCAGGAAAATACCTATCTGTCTATTGGGGACAAAGGACTGAAAACTGTTCCATTGAGCCCTTACTGTTCCCCCACTTGCTATCTCTGATCCTGTCGTTGTCCATGTTCCCTCGGATAACCCTGTTCTTTATCCGTCGTTATCCCTGTGCTCGTGTTCCTTATTGTTCCCGAGTGTTCCTTGTTGTCGGCACACTTTCCCTGTTGTTCCCGAAAGAGCGAAGGGTTATGGGGAGACGTAGAGAGTGCATGCGTGGAGTTAGCATGCATGGATGGAGTTAGGATGCATGGAGGACGGCAATGGAAGCAAGGGACCCATGGATTTGAGTGGAGGAGATGACATGTGAGGCAAAAATACGCACGTGTCCAAAATAAAATAAGATATGCCTTTTATTCCATTCGCATGGGATATGTAACTATACCTTTTTAATCAAGTGTGAGCATAAGTCGTAAAAAAGGGGGTACGTATTTAAAAGGGGGACAAACCCCTTTTTAATATTAATTAATTAATATTAAAAAGGGAGACAAACACTTTTAGTTAATTAATATAATAATGGAGGACTCACTTTAGTGAATAAAGGTGGGGCATACGAATAGGTGGGTTAGTGATAGGAAAAGGGAAAAAGTTTAATTAATCAATCAATCAATCAATTAATTAATTAAAATGGGATACTTTATTTTAATTAAAGTGATAGGGATAAGTGGGTTTGTGGGTAGGCATAGAATTAAAGGGAAATGGGTTTGGGATTAGGATAGGAAATAGCTAGAGGGAAGTGGGTTAGGAGGCATGGGGAAAATGGTTTAGGGACTTTTAAAGTATGGAAAGTGGTTTTATGGCGGTGAAGAAGGGTTAGCGAGCAAAGTTAGCGTAATTGGCTATACTTTCTCCACGGAAGTGCCACCTCACCCTATGCGCCCTTGATCAGATGATGCCACGTAGATGCCACATCTTGCTGAAACTCTACCACATGTCGGAATCTGCTCTCGCCACTTGTCACTGTTGGGGATGGTGACTGCTAAAAATAGAAAGTTGGTTGCATGTCCAAGACTTTATACACTCGCTATGCAGCGCAAGAGTAAATGAGAGAGGGAAGCGTATGAGTCTAGTATTGTTGTCTATTATTTTACATAGTGACAGAGGACAACGCTTGAGTTAATTTATTGCAGTTGATTAATACACACAGTTGTAAAGGCAGAGAAGTACAATTTGTGTACTGGTTACTGTGTAAAAGGGCAGCGAAGGACTTTAGCTAGTAGTGCTAGTTTATAACAGCAGTAAAGGACAGCGAAGTATTTCGTTGTTTGTCGGTCATACAGTCAGGTATAAGACTTACTTGGCAAGCTCAATTAAGAGCATATTTCAGGGTGGTTTCCTGTATATGATCTTACATATTATTTGCAAATAAAGGAAGATTGTTTGCTAGAGTTTTCTCCCTTCTTGGGTTTCTCCAGGGTAAATTCTTGTGCATGTGTGAGATTCTATTTGAGTACTTCTTCTACTATTGTTCATCATTTCAAGTGTCCATTTTTGTTGGTTGAAAGATCAAGTTTTGTTTAAAGTGGAAGAAAAGTAAAAGAACAGTAAACACTTTGACATTGATATATATGTGCTTGAAAATTTAACATGGTATCAGAGATCAGGGTGTGATCAGAGCTCAGTTCTTTAGTTCATGAGCCCACACAGGTCCAAGGACTCAAGCTTTATCCATCTCAGTTCTAAGTTTTATGTTAGAAGATGTCTTCCATTTCTATTAGGCCTGAAGAGAGGTTAAAGGGAGCTTCAAACTTTAATGTTTGGGAGCTCGGGATCGTGAATATTCTCCAAGAGCTCGCGCTAGATCATTTCATGATTACAGTGGTGGAGGAACCATCTACCAATGTTGGTAGGGCAACTTTCAGAAGGAATCAAGCTAAGGAAAAGAGAGTTATTTTTTATTCAGCGAGAGACA
Source organism: Picea engelmannii (assembly GCA_009831015.1). Classification (NCBI taxonomy): domain Eukaryota; kingdom Viridiplantae; phylum Streptophyta; class Pinopsida; order Pinales; family Pinaceae; genus Picea; species Picea engelmannii. Next base: position 30,401 of record ML779177.1, on the reverse strand, counting down.
GTATCATGCCGGTACTAACTGCTCTTATGACAGCCAAAGACTGTTATGACACTCTCGTGAACTTGTATGAGAAGACTACACCTAGTCAGAAGAGAAACCTGAAGAACAAGCTAAAGTTCTTGAAGATGCAGAAAGGTGAGTCTGTGGCTTCCTTTTGTTCTAAAATTACTCAGATTCGTGATCAGTTACTTGTCACAGGGGTAACTGTTGAAGATGATGATCTTGTTCAAGCCATATTCGATGGCCTCCCACCTTCGTGGGATACTTTCCTTGCCAATGTGAATGGTAGGGAGACTCGGCGAAACTTTGAGCACTTGTGGCACGACTACCTTCAGGAGGAAGGTTGCATGACTTCAAGGACCAGTATTGCTAATGATGTGTAATGTCCCCAACCTCTTGATAAAGAGGGTGTGAGAGACTTAGTAGTCTAGTTGTCCCCACTAGACTATAGTCTCATGAATCATGGGGACCAAGAAACCCCAAAGCACTTACCTAAGCACAATGTTATAATTTTAAGTTGACTTTGGCAGAAAAGGTTAAATGAAGAAAGGAAAAGACCACGTGTGGAAAAGTAAGGAGTTAACCCCACGAAGTGGTTAACTAACTCAACAGAGAATTAGATCAGGGTATAAAAAAAAAGGAGGGTGCACCTCTCACTCATTTTGGATTATTATCACTTTTGCATCTTGGGCTCTTGAGCAGAAAGACGTTTTGAGGGTTTTGGGATAACAAACCCTAGAGATCAGCTTGGTGGTGAAAGATCCCACCTATCCTGATCCAAGCTTGGTCACGGAGGTGCAATATTCCTCCCCCACCATTCTACAGCAGGTACAGGTCACATTCATAAGCACAGGAAGAGGAAATGCGCAGCTTCAGGGGATTTCCAGAAGGAGGGCGCACCATCTGAAGGAGATATATTCGATCTAGGAAGAGGAGAAGGCTTTGGGGCCTAAGGACTTCTAGGTTTTCATCGTATGGCCTAGGGCACCCTTTCTAGCCGATTTTGGAGGAGGTTTCTCTGTTATATGATTTATTGGAGCTTGGCACAAATTGGAGAGAAGGAGGGTGCACTGCAGAAAGAGGATCCACCCATCTAAGGGGTCAGACCTTCCTCGATCAGCTTGAAACTCTGCCAAGGGGTTTGTCTTGCCTCGATCTACTGTTCTAGCAATTTTGGTGGCATTTGGAGGTCTCTACGAGGGAGGCCGAAATATTGGGTAGCTACAGCCAGTCAGGAGGGCACAACTCAGCCAGGAGGATTGGATCTAGATCTTGAAGGGAAAGAAACTAATCTTGTCCCTTTCTCCAGTTTATTGTGGTGCCTTTGGAGGTTGTTCTCTTCAGTTTTGGAGATTGTTGGAGCAGTTATTATTCCAGCTTGGTTATTCTTCTTGCATTATTCCAGACCTGTAGATCTATTGTATAAAGATCACTCTACTATATAAATAAAGGTCAGACCTAAAGTTGTTGCCTCTATATTGATCTTCATTGCTTGTATCTTATCATTTTCTTGTGTTATACGCTCAGATCTATATCTCTATGCTATAATCTCTAAGCAATAAACCCTCAATGCACAACTTGATGAGACAAACCTGCATAACACTCTGAAACAAATACAAGCAGTTAAACAACCCTTGATTCCAGGCAAAACATTGGCTTGGGAACATTACAGTGGTATTAGAGCATTAAATCCTCCCAGCTTGTGGGGATTAGCGCATGCAAAAGTTCAGTGGTATCTATATGGGAAGACGCAAAAGACAGACAGGTGAGCCAGAGGCAGAAATGGAAGGTTCAGGTGAGGACAGTGAGCCACAGGTTTTAGCAGGGATAGCAAGGGAGCTGAAAGGTTCCATAGACAATACACAGTGCACACTTGAGCTCCATTTACAGGAGAACCAGGAAACAATGCGCAGGGGACAGGTTGAAATGAAGGAAACTCTGGAAAAAATAAATGCTAACCAAGAAAAAATTGCGCAACCCCTATTACAGATGACACATGGGGGGAATGGCCCAAGCATTTATGGCATATGCAAATAAGGAAGCCAGTGGTTCCCATGGGGGAACTAGACACTATCATGAGCAGGATCTTCACTATCATGCAGAGGGACAGAGCTTTGGAGGGGGAACTTCCACGGGGCCAGCACATAGTAGAGTTACCCCTAGACCTTATATGCCTACATTCTTAGATGGCCAGCCGCAGGATAACCACTTCAATGAAATAGAAGACAACTTTGAGCAATATGCTAGGGAATATGAATCATTGAGTGCAGGATTCAGGAGACAGGTTACACTGGACCAATATCGTGGCATCAAATTCAGGGGTAAACCCAAAAACTATCACAGGAACAACAATGAGTTGGAGTGCAGGGCAGGTAAGATGGAGATTCCATACTTTGATGGGTCTTCCAAGGTGACTACGCAAGCTTGGGTGCAGAAGTAGACACCTATTTACATCTTAACCCCATGAGGGAGACGGATACCATCAAGTTTTCCACCATGTACTTGGAGGGCAAAGCTCATGACTGGTGGTATCATGGTTTGACCACCTTGGGTCATAACCAAATCACTACTTACACAGAGTTCACTCAGAAACTTATGGACAGATTTGATTAGGGAGATCCAGAGCTACATTTCAGGGAACACACACAACTCAAACAAACTCGATCACCAAAGATATATATAGAGGAGTTTCTGAGGATAGCAGTGATGGTGCCAGATGTGTCTCAGGTGAGACTAATGATGCTCTTTACAGAGGGGTTGATGGACCCCCTAAAAGGTTGGGTCAAGGCTTTTAAGCCTTCCAACTTACAGGAGGCCTTATGTAGGACCAGGGACTTGATGGGATCTACAGCAAAAACTAAGTTTGCCCCTAGACCACCCATAAACCAAGGGGGGCGAGATCAATGGGGGGTTGACAGAGGAAAGGGTAGAATGGATGAGGCTACTAGGAGAGAATTGAGGAGGAAGCAACTGTGCTTCACATGCAAGGAACCTTGGGATCCAGGGCATAAATGCATGGGTAAGGACAAGGCCCATTATATTGAGGTGATTGTTGATGATGAGGAAGAAGATTTCGGCCATATCCAGAACATAGAAGCAAATCCACCTAGAGTGGACCCCACGGAGAATGAAGAAGGGGAAGAAGCAAGTTTCGGCCTTGCAGCAGACAAGAAGGTTACAATAGCATCCATCAGTGGGGTGCCTAAATTCAATACCTACAAGATGAGAGGAGTGCTTCGGGGATAGAAGGTTTCAGTACTCATTGATGGGGGAGCTTCGCACAACTTCATATATTCAACCTTACTAAAAAGAAGGCATATACCTACAGTGGAATTTGAGGGATTTCGTGTGGAAGTAGCAAGGGGGCGCACCATGCCTTGTGACAAGTACATTCCAGGGATGAAACTTACTTCGGGCAGGCACGATTTGGCACAGGACTTTTATGTGATGGACCTACCAGATACTAACATCATCTTGGGAGTTCAATGGCTTAGTACATTGGGACCTATCACCACCAACTACAAAACCATGGAGATGTCCTTTAATGAAAAGAGTGGAGAAAGGGTGATGCTTAGAGGGATGACAGGTAATACACCTAGAGTGGAGACAGCAAAGCGCATGGAAGCCATTTTCAAAAGAGAAGACATTGTATATGCAGCAGAGTGCATAATATCAGTACAGGTGGACGAGAAGGGGCATCCTCATTACTCTCAAGACATTCAGAAAATCATTGACAGGCATGTTATCCCCTATCCTAGGGATAACTAGGGAGATTATGTCTTGAGGCCAACATGTCCTAGACATGGAGTACTGAGAGCCATATGACTTAAGCTTGGCCCTGGAGGGCCCATCTTTTCTTCAGCGCCTCCTATCTATCAACAGCAGCAGCATCCATCCCATCGGCCTAATTCTGTAGCAGTGGGTCTTGCTCCATGAGGTAATGAGTTCAGTTATCATGGTATGTGTCACTCTGATTATCAAAACATTTGAATATGTGCATTGAATTCTCTTTTGTTTCATGACACTTGCTTGGAAATTATGCTCTTTAACTTGTCCATAGCTGGGGGGGGTGACAGAGTGCCCTAGTAAGTTGGTTCCCTTAGGGATGAGTTGCCACTAAGTGGGTCTATGAAAGGTCATCGTCCATTCCTTCCATACTTACCACTTTTCATCATTATCCCTCTCATCTTTCCCCTACATTGGTTCGAGCATTGGGTTTACCAAGCTAGTAAGGGTTGTACCTTGCCTTGTGGGAAGAAGGGGCTAAAGGCCCAGAGAGTAAAACTAGCTAGAAAAAGTTAAAAGCCAAGATGAAACCTTGAGATGCTTCGCCCAGGGATTCCCAAGAAAGCAATAAAAGGCTTCTCAGCAAGAAAAGGGACCTGTAAAATAAAATAAAATAAAACTCAAGACCTAATTGGTGGATAGGAGGTCTCATCATGAGCCGACCTATTAGGTCCATGGGCACGTAGCGGTATGACACTGCCATCCATCTGGTCACCAAACCAGGGTAGTGACTCTTGGTGGCATACCAAGAGAAAGGGGGTCTCATCACAAGCTAGCATTCTCATTTCCGTGAAATGCTTGTGGGTAACGTTGTCACCATTGGTCACCACACCAGGACAATGTCCTCCAGCTATTCTCTTGAAAGAAAAAGCAATAAGACAAAGAGTAAAAGGCATTGAATGGGCTAGGAAACAATGGCATCCATGACAAGGTGCAGCTCACCCTCTACAGAGGCACCCACAGGTAAGACCTACATTTGCCTGTTATCACTGCACCCCTTGCCCAAACATTCCCTACACCATCTCATACATCTACATGACCTAGATTGGTCTTCACCTGGGAAACACCCCAAATCTGAGGAGGATTAACCCAACAGGACGTCCTGAGACCCTCTCCAAACCTGGCTTGTTAAACCGCATAACGTCTTTGAGCATTTGTCTAGGTAAAGGGAGGTTTGATGCACATGTTTGGGTAACTTGATTATTAGACGTGATTGACATTGCTATGATCCATGTGACTTATGAGCCCCTGGAGGGCGTACTTGTTGTTGCTGCAGGACCATGCTCGACAGACATGTACATATTGGGAGATGATTAGTTCGGACCTCCATGGGGATAAAAGCCCACCAGATGGATGTTGTGACCCCAGCCAGGGGCAAAGGGACACCAGAGGCTTGCACCGGAGAAAAAGAAGGATGTTCCACCAAAGACACTTTGGCAGGCCTGGACCTAGGGGGGTCTTGCCCTTCCACCATGACATTGGCCCTTGAAGGCCCCTGACGTCAACATATTGAGCCTTGACATCATCCACTTAGGGTTTTGGCATGAGGACGGCTTGGTTGGCATGTGTGGCAGCTTCTGAGGCCTAACGTTTCACTTTTGAGGCCTAACATTCCATGATGGGGCCTAACATCACCCTAAGAGGGGCATGACGTCATCCCTAAAGGCAAATTAGGGTTTTTAATTATTAATTTTATGTAAAAATTGATTTTTGATGTAAACTAGCCATGTCGACCTTTTTTGACCTAAAATGTAATTAAAGGTCATTGATATTGTATAAATAAAGAGTTAAAACTCTCATTTTTTCATCATCTTTCACTCACACAAGTGTGAGGTCTGAAATTCGGCCCTCTTTAAGGGTACTTGGTTGAAATTAACTAGTGCGCAACTTCTTAGAGAGGCTATCTTTGATGTATTTTGGCATTTTCATGGTGGAAAGTCTTCAACTAGGGTTTATCTGCAATTCTTCATTTATTTTGAATGGTTATGGTACATTTGCTTATTCATTTCTAAGATTATGAAATTGCTAGTTTAAAACCCTAGGAGAAAAAGTACATATTATTGTCCTTTTCTTTATAATTTTTCACCTACTTGATTTTGCTAGAGAACATCTCCCTTGAAGAATATACTAGAGCCCTACCTTTGTAGCACTCTAGTAGCATTGCTTCATTAGCTTCATACATTTTATTTCAAGCTTGATCTAAAGAAGAAGGAAATCGCTAGGGCCTAGGGTTACCTACTTTCTACCATTTTTTCCTTCTAGGGTTTTAGATATTGAGGCCTTAGGTTACTAACACCTCAATCATCTTACCCTTTTCCTTTAGTTCACTATTATCATTTGTTGTTTTCCTCTAAGAATTGTCGCTGCAAACTTTGACTCCATTACCCTAAAAGGCACTAGTTCACACCTTGCAAGTGATTGATTGACCAAACAAACTCTTAAACCATATTCCTTAATACTTTTACTAACTCTTACTAACTCTAGATTAGACTAACTCACTAACTAATTTGTTGTTGTTGCAAAAGATTGCTACAGCCATCTATAACAGTAGCAAATTCATCCTAAAAGCAAGATTAAAAGCTGATTATACATTGTCTTTATTGCTTCCGACATCTATTATCATACTGTCAATTTTAAGCTATTATTTGTTGTCATTCTTGAAGCATTACCAAGGCATAATTGTGTATCTGTTGCTAAATATACATTGTTGTTATAAATGTTTGTATTGCTTCAGTTTTATATCAGCTTGTTCATTTTTCCAAAAGTCCATGGTTTTATGAAGCACTAACATCACATGGTACTTGCAAATAGCATCTCTTTTTGTTGTCTTGTTCTGGGCAAGTACACTTAATATTATTTTGCTTCATCTCATTAAAACCTTGGAACTTTTGATCAGAGTGACTTGTGAGAGGGGTGGGACTTTCTTGCTACTTTTACGTTAGCCTTCTCAAACCCCCAGGTCACTGGGGGCATCTCCCCTGGGGTGCTACTCCTAAATAGAAAGAGGTGTCTTATTAAGGTGACAGTGATAGGATATCCTCCTTGTTACGCCAATTTAGTATCCACTTGCCTTTGGCTTTGGGCAAGTACAAATTGCGCGATAACAAGGCACATCAAGGTTTTTGAACCTATTCCACCAGGAGCACCACCAGATAGAGGGTTTGAGCATATTATAGAATTGGAAGAAGGAGCAAAACATGTCATTACTACTCCTTATAGACACCCAAAAAAGTATAAGGACGAAATTGAAAAGGCCATCAAAGAACTTTTAGACATGGGCCACATCAGACCAAGTTCCGGTCCTTTTGCGTCTTCAGTAGTGTTGGTAAAGAAGAAAGATGGGACAGTGGGCATGTGCATTGATTACAGGGCATTGAACAAAAAGACTATCAAGAACAGATACCCCATCCCCGGGATTGATGAGTTGTTGGATGAGCTTCATGGGGCTGTCTACTTCACCAAAATAGACTTGCGCTTTGGCTATCATCAGATCAAAATGAGGGAGCAAGATGTGCCCAAAACAGCTTTCAAATGTCATTATGGTCACTACGAATTTCTGGTTATTCCCTTTGAGCTAGCTAATGCGCTAGCCACCTTCCAATCTTGTATGAATCATGTCTTCAACAAGCAATTGAGGAAATTCCTCTTGATCTTCTTTGATGATTTACTGATATATAGCAAAACTTGGGAGGATCATCTTCAGCGTGTAGATCAGATATTGGCCATTATGGAGGGACAATCCTTGTATGCTAAAGAGTCCAAATGTGAATTTGGGATGACAGAGGTTCTTTATTTGGGACACATCATCGGAGTGAAAGGAGTACAGGTGCACCAAGAAAAGATACAAGCCATAATTGACTAGCCAACACCCAAGACTCTTACTGAGTTGAAGGGATTTTTGGGCATCTATTGTTACTACAAGAGGTTTGTCAAAGGCTTCTCCCAGCTTTGCGCACCCTTGACGGATTTGACCAGGAAGGGCGCATTCAAGTGGAGCCAAGAGGCACAAATGACTTTTGACAGGATGAAGAAGGTAATGAGCACTTGTCCGATACTTTCTTTACCAGATTTTTCATAGCCCTTCATATTGGAGTGTGATTCCTCAAGAAAGGGTATTGGAGCAGTGCTTATGCAGAACAGGCACCCCATTGCCTATGAGAGTCGAAAACTGAAGGGCCTTGAACTTCTATACACCATTTATGACAAAGAGATGTTAGCCATCATGCATGCATGCATTGGCTAAATTCAGGCAATACATGGTTGGGGCCAAATTTGTTGTGAGGACAGATCACAATAGACTCAAGTACTTTTTGGACCAAAAGAACCTAAATGAAAGACAGCAGAAATGGGTTAGCAAGATCCAGGCCTATGACTTTGACATTGAATTTGTCAAAGGGAAAAATAATGTGGTAGTTGATGCTTTATCCAAAAGACCCTCAGTTTATGCTATCACTGATATTTCAGTTGACTAGAAGGCGCACCTTTTGGTGGAATATTCTAAGAACAGGTTTGCTTGTGAGTTGATGGATGGGAAGATACAGGATGATAACTTCAGGATTGTGGATGACATCATATACAACAAGGGTCGAATCTTCCTGGTTCCTGAGTCAACCTTCAAAAGACGAGTATTACAGGCATGTCATGATTCACCAGTGGCAGGGCATCAAGGATTTGTCAAAACATACATGCAGATAAGGGAGAGATTCGCATGGAAGGGCATGAAGGAGGATGTGATGTGCTATATCAAGGAATGCTCCACTTGTCAGGAGAACAAGGATGAACACACTCACCCAGCAGGTTTACTGCAACCACTCCCCATTCCAGAGCATAAATGGGAAAGTATATCAATGGATTTCATCACAAGATTGCCCAAGGTCCAGGGCAAGGATTGCATTTTTGTGGTTGTGAATAGACTAACCAAGTTTGCTCATTTCTTCGCCATTGCCACAAATTACAATGCTTCACAAGTTGCAGATTTTTCTTCAGACAGATCTTCAGGTTGCATGGTCTACCCAAAACCATTGTGAGTGACAGGGACAGCAGGTTCATGAGCACCTTTTGGCAAGATCTATTCAGGTTCGTAGGTACAGCCTTGACCCCTAGTACTAGCTATCATCCTCAAACTGATGGCCAAACCGAGATAGTCAACAAGTGGGTTGAAGGATACCTTCAGAATTATGTTTCAGGGCAACAAAAGGCATGGGTTAAGTGGCTTCATTTGGGAGAGTATTGTTACAACACCACCTATCACATGTCTATTGGTATGTCACCTTTCAGGGCCTTATACAGCTATCATTCCCTCACCTTTGTGGAGATTGTCTTCGGTGACAGTAGAGCTCCTATGGAACAAGATTGGATTCAGCAGAGTCAAGATATACTCAAAGAGCTTAAAGACCACTTGCACAGGGCACAGAATCAGCAAAAGATACAAGCAAATAAGCACAAAGTGGAGTGCACATTTGAGGATGGTGACTTGGTATATCTAAGGCTCCAACTATACAAATAGGCATCTATTAAAAGGAGTGGCGCAGAAAAGCTCCAACCTCGCTTCTTTGGACCATACAGGGTAAACAGAAAAGTAGGGGTCGTGGCATATGAGTTTGATCTACCCCCGAGCAGCAAGATACACAATGTCTTTCATGTATCATGCCTAAAAAGAGACATAAGGAAACACATCATTCCTATTGAGGAACTTCCACCTTTGGATGAGGAGGGGCAATTGATACTGATTTCGGAGGAAGTGTTAGACGTGAGGGAGAAGAGGCTAAGGAAGAGGAGCATCAAGGAATACTTGATCAAATGGAAGAACTTACCTATAGAGATGCTACTTGAGAAAGTGAACAGGTTCTTCAGGAGACAGGATCAGAATTGCTTGTGGGCAAGCAATTTCCAGTAGGGGAGACTATAATGTCCCCCACCTCTTGATAAAGAGGGTGTGAGAGACTTAGTAGTCTAGTTGTCCCCACTAGACTATAGTCTCGTGAATCATGGGGACCAAGAAACCCCAAAGCACTTACCTAAGCACAAAGTTATAATTTTAAGTTGACTTTGGGAGAAAAGGTCAAATGAAGAAAGGAAAAGACCACATGTGGAAAAGTAAGGAGTTAACCCCAGGAAGTGATTAACTAACTCAACACAGAATTAGATCACGATATAAAAGAAAAGGAGGGCGCATCTCTCACTCATTCTGGATTCTTATCACTTTTTCATCTTGGGCTCTTGAGCACAAAGACGTTTTGAGGGTTTTGGGATAACAAACCCTAGAGATCAGCTCGGTGGTGAAAGATCCCACCTATCCTAATCCAAGATTGGTCACGGAGGTGAAATATTCCTCCCCCACCACTCTACAACAGGTACAGGTCACATTCATCAGCACAGGAAGAGGAAATGCATAGCTTCAGGGGGTTTCCAGCAGGAGGGCACACCATCTGAAGGAGATCTATTCGATCTAGGAAGAGGAGAAGGCTTTGGGGCCTAAGGACTTATGGGTTTTCATCGTATGGCCTAGGGTGCCCTTTCTAGCCCATTTTGGAGGAGGTTTCTCTGTTATATGATTTATTGGAGTTTGGCACGAGTTGGAGAGGAGGGCGCACTGCAGAAAGAGGATCCACCCATCTGAGGGGTCATATCTTCCTCGATCAGCTTGAAACTCTGCCAAGGGGTTTGTCTTGCCCCAATCTACTGTTCTAGCAATTTTGGTGGCATTTGGAGGTCTCTAAGAGGGAGGCCGAAATATTAGGTAGCTACAGCCAGCCAGGAGGGCGCAACTCAGCCAGGAGGATTGGATCTAGCTCTTGAAGGGAAAGAAACTAATCTTGTCCCTTTCTCCAGTTTATTGTGGTGCCTTTGGAGTCTATTCTCTTCAGTTTTGGAGCTTGTTGGAGCAGTTATTATTCCATCTTGGTTATTCTTCTTATATTATTCCAGATCTGCAGATCCATTGTATTAAGATCACTCTACTATCTAAATAAAGGTCAGATCTGAAGTTGTTGGCTCTATATTGATCTTCATTACTTGTATCTTGTCATTTTCTTGTGTTATATGCTCAGATCTATATCTCTATGCTATAATCTCTAAGCAATAAACCCTCAATGCACAACTTGATGAGACAAACCTGCATAACACACTGAAACAATAACAAACAGTTAAACAACCCTTGGTTCCAGGCAAAAAATTGGCTTGGGAACATTACATGATGACAGTGTTCCTTTGGTTGCAAAGACAAGGAGAGGAAAGAATTCTCCCCCTCAGAATCACTTCCATAAGAACTTCTAGAAAAGCAAGTACAAAGGTAACTTCAAAGGTAAAGGTTTTGATATGTCCAGAATTAAATGCTTCAGTTGTAATAAAATGGGACACTATGCTAAAGACTGCAGATCCAAGAAGAAAGGCTTTCATAAAAGGAAGCATCATGCATCCACTGCTGAAGAAGGAGGATCAAGTAAGAAGGCAAGTGAATCTCCTGAGAGACAGGAGAACAGAAAAGAATAATACCTTAGTACCTGGTGTCTACTCTTTCTAGTCACCTTACTCCTGATCGAAACTCTTGGTTGGTTGATAGTGGGGCTTCAAAACATATGACTGGTTACAAAAACATCCTTTCATATTTCCGGAAGAAGACTTGTTCAGTGCAGGTACAGGTTGGTGACAACTCATGTCATGGTATCAAAGGGGTCGGTTCCACCTCTCTTAGTTAAGTTTGGATCCATCATTCACATTGATGAGATCTTATTTGTTCCTGGTTTGAAAAAGAAACTAACAATCCATCATTCACATTGATGAGATCTTATTTGTTCCTAGTTTGAAAAAGAACTCGTTGTCAGTTTCTGCACTTGAAGATAAAGGCTACAAGGTGGCCTTCATGGATGGTAAAGTTGTTCTTTGGCTGAAAGATGGTCAGCTAAGTTCAGTTGAAGTCATCAGAATTCGAGAAGGAGTTCTCTACAAGGTAGCAAATCATTATGCTCGTGCTCTTGCTCATTCTATAGTCAGCCCCAGCGAGATGTGGCATAGAAGATTCGATCACCTTCACTTCAAGGCTATCTCTGGACTTCAATCTATGATAAGCGGTATGCCTCCTATTTCTTTTGATAAAAATGAAGTATGCAAAGGTTGTTTACTTGGAAATAATGCAAAGAAGTCTTTTCTGCATAGTAGCAGCAAATCTGAAGAAATCTTAGAGCTTATTCATTCTGACAACTGTGGACCAATATCTTCTCCTTCCTTGAATGGCTTTCTGTATTATGTCATATTCATTGATGATCATTCTAGAAAATGTTGGATTTACTTTCTGAAGTTGAAGAGTGAAGCTTTTGCTAAGTTTAAAGAATTCAAAGCCTTGGTAGAAAATCAAACAGGGAAGCACATTCAGATTCTAAGATCTGATAATGGAGGGGAATATAAATCCCATGAGTTTGAAAGTTTTTGTAAGGAAGCTAGTATTAAAAGACAATTGAATATTCCCTACAATCCTCAGCAAAATGGCGTTGCTGAAAGAAAGAACAGAACTATATGTGAAGCTACAAAAGCTACGATGTTTGATCAAGATCTACCCAACTCTCTTTGGGTAGAAGCTACAGGTACATCTGTTTACATTCAGAACAGATGCCCGCATGAAATCCTAGAGGATACAACTCCTGAAGAAGCTTTCTCTGGTAAGAAACCAGAAGTAGGACACTTGAGAGTGTTCGGGTGTCCAGTTTACATTCATGTGCCTAAAGAGAAGTGAACTAAAATGGAACCCTCATGTAAGAAAGGGATCTTTGTTGGATACAGTGAATCTTCTAAGGATTACAGAATCTATATCCCAGGTTAGAAACAGATAGAAGTTAGCCGAGATGTAACTTTCCAAGAGGAAGTTGTTTTCAAAAGATCTAGAGAGCTTCAGATCGATGATGAGCCAGATTCTCCTACAACTGAGACTTTTGGTTCTAACTTTCAAAGGGAGGAAAGTCATGGTGATCCAATGGATCAAGATTCAGTGTTGGAACCTGCTGAGGCGTTAGAGAGGTCTCTTGAAGAACCTCCTATCAAGAGAAGACCTGCTTGGTTCAAAGAAACTCTACAAGAAGCAGAGAAACATGCAGCCCCTTCAAGAACTTTCAGAGAAAGCAAAAGGCCTCAAAGGTTTGCAGGTTATGTTGCTTTGGTAAGTAACATTAGTGATATTGAACCTTCTTTATTTGATGAAGCTAACAAGTTGCAAGTTTGGAAAGATGCCATGTTGGATGAATACAAGTCCATCATGAAGAACAATGTGTGGGACATAGTTCCCAGGCCTAAAGGCAAGTCAGTTGTCTCATCCAAATGGTTGTATAAGATAAAGCATGCAACTGACGGAAGTGTTGAAAAATACAAAGCAAGATTCGTTGACAAAGGCTTCTCCCATAAAGAAGGTATAGACTATGACGAGATCTTTGCACCAGTAGCCAGGTATACTACCATTCGTACAGTTATTTCTCTTGCTTTTGTACTTGGTTGGAAATTGCATCGAATGGATGTAAAGACTGCTTTCCTTAATGGTGAAGTAGAACAAGAAGTATGTGTTGAGCAACCTATTGTAGTGCATAGAAAAAAGTCTCATGTATGCAAGTTAAAGAAGGCCTTGCATGGTCTTAAACAAGCACCCAATGTTTGGTATGACAGAACTGATGGCTTTCTGCAAAGTTTGGGATTCAGTAAGAGCACTGTTGATCCTAACCTCTATTTTAAAGCTGTTGAAAATCAGCCTATTATTTTAGTCTTGTATGTGGATGACCTTTTCCTTACAAGAGAAGAAAAGTTGATTGCCTAGTGCAAGAGGGAGCTCATTTCTGAGTTCGAAATGAAAGATCTGGGACTGATGCATTATTTCCTAGGTTTAGAAGTTTGGCAGAAACCAAACGAGATTTTCCTATCTCAAGGAAATATGCAGTAGACATATTGAAGAGGTTTGGTATGATGAATTGGAGGAGTATGCAAACTCCTATGGTTGCTAATCTAAAGAAGTTGCATGACTCAGATTCAGGATCTGATTTGGTGGATCCCACCATGTATAGGCAACTTGTTGGGTCTTTGATGTACCTGACTCATACTCAACCTAACATACAATATGCCGTAAATGTTTTGAGCCAATTCATGGCCGAGCCGAGAGAAAGGCACTGGGTGGCAGGTAAGCACATCTTGAGATATCTTAGAGGTACTATTGCTTGTGGTCTAACATATACATCTATTAGTGGTGTGATGTTGCAAGGCCATGCAGATTCTAACTAGGCGAGAAGCCCAATAGACAAAAATAGTACCTCCAGTTACTGCTTCAGTTTAGGATCAGCCATGATTTCCTGGTCCAGCCGGAAGCAAGGATCTATTGCTCAGAGCACAGTTGAGGTTGAATATATTGCTGCTACTAATGCCAACAGAGAAGCAGTATGGCTCAGAAAACTTATTTCTAGGTTGTTTGGTGAAAATCTTGAGACTACAATTATCCACTGTGATCATCAGAGTTGTATAAAGCTCACGGAAAATCCAGTGTTTCATGACAGATCAAAGCATATTGATCTGAAGTACCACTATATCAGAGATATGGTACAACGAAATGTGATCAAGCTAAAGTACGTTGCAACAAATGAACAGGTAGTTGATATCCTGACCAAGCCACTGTCGCTGACGAAGTTTGCACACTTTAGAGGCAAACTTGGAGCTGCAGAGAATGCCTCCCTCGCTGAGAGGGAGTGTTGAAATCAGCATCGTAAGGCATTCTCTTGATCTGAGGTCATAAGTGACCACCCTGAAGCTAGCCAGGGAAATTTGGAGATTAAACGGTTCTGTGAGTCATGAAAAAAGTCAAGGTGAACATACAAGCCTTATGATCCAAGACAAAAGTCAGAACAAAAGTGATAATGCCTTACTACGTCTTGTGAGATCATGGCAAAAGACAAGGCGAATGAACAAGCCTTGTGAGCCATGACAAAAGTCAAGACAAGAAGCCTTGTGTGCATTTTGCAAAAGTCAAGGCATCTAGCAAAAGTTAGGTTGAATGTACAATTCCTATGAGCTAGAAACAAACAATCTTCCTTATGCAAATAATGTAAATGTATTGATTTAGTGCGTTACCACGTGTGACCTTATCCACCATGAAAAGAATGACGAGTTTCCATGTGTAAAAGTCAAGTTGCATGTCTAGTTTGAGTTGTCTAACTCAAGCTGTAAAAGTCGAGTTGCATGTCTAGTTTGAGTTGCCAAACTCAAGTTATAAAAGTCGAGTTGCATGTCTAGTTCGAGTTAGTCAAACTCAAGTTGTAAAAGTCAAGTTGCATGTCTAGTTCGAGTTGTTTAAACTCAAGTTGACAAAGTCGGGTTGCATGTCAAGCTCGAGTTATCTAAATTCAAGTTGACAAAGTCGAGTTGCATGTCATGTTGGCATATCGAGTCTCAAGTCCAATTGCAAGGGCAAGTTGTCATGCCATGCAATGTCAAGTCTCAAGGACGATTTGTCATGCCATGCAAAGTCTAGTTACAAGTCCAGTTGAGTTGGAAAGTCAATTCTAAAGGCAAGTTGTAAAGGCATGCACTCTATCCCTAATTCGAGTTTACTCATCTCTCCTTGCACCTAGTATATATAGAGTTCGACCCCCCTTATTTATACACTTGTTATGCAGCGCAAGAGTGAATGAGGGAGGGCAGCGTATGAGTCTAGTATTGTTGTCTATTATTTTACATAGTGAGAGAGGGCAGCGCTTGAGTTAATTTATTGCAGCTGATTAATACACACAGTTGCAAAGGCAGCGAAGTATAATTTGTGTATTGGTCACTGTGTAAAAGGGCAGCGAAGGATTTTTGCCAGTGGTGCTGGTTTATAACAGCAGTAAAGGACAGCGAAGTATTTCGTATTTTGTTGGTCGTATAATCAGGTATAAGACTTACTTGGCAAGCTCAATCAAGAGCATATTTCATGGTGCTTTCTTGTATATAATCTTACATATTATTTGCAAATAAAGGAAGATTGTTTGTTGGAATTTTCTCCCTTCTTGGGTTTTTTCAGGGTAAATTCTTGTGCATGTGTGAGATTCTATTTGAGTACTTCTTCTACTACTGTTCATCATTTCAAGTGTCTGTTTTTGCTGGTTGAAAAATCAAGTTTTGTTTAAAGTGGAAGAAAAGTAAAAGAACAGTAAACACTTTGACATTGATATATATGTGCTTGAAAATTTAACACTTTGTGTCATGCAGTTTGTCCTTTAATGCCATCTTCCAGTTTTCATTCTTCGCCTCGTACAAGTTTTTCAGTGCATCCCACATCTCTTTGGTTGTCTTCTTCTCAGCCAAGTGTGGGATAAGGTGGTCCTTCACCCCATCCAGAATAAGCCTTTGAGCTTTGACCTCCTTTACCTCATGTAAATCCAAAGCTATTGGGTCTGTTGTGGGAACAACTATGGTGCTGACAAAGCTCCAAATTTTGTTCTCCTTGAGAATAGCTGACATCCTGACTTTCCATTGCAAATAGTTGGAAATCTCATCCAACCGGTCCTCATACCTGATGCAAACAGCCTTCTCCCCGTCAATTGTTCAATGGAAAACAAACAACAGATTTCCCCCTTCAAATCTTGCCCAAAAATAAAACTACTCACTGTAACTCAGTGCCCAAGCTCTGATACCATGTAGAATATAAAGACAAAATCAATTTAAACAAATTCTGTCATACACTTAGCAACCTAGAGATAATTGTCTTGAATGGATTCTGAAATGTATTAAACCCACATTCAGAAAATACCATAAGCAGAGATACACATTGCTAAGAACGGGAAAAATAACAATGAACAGCAGTCACAAATCCATGTAAAACTCAAAAATTTAGGCAACCAGCTAGGGAAAACCCCAATATGGGGAAACCCAATGACAGAGATCTTTTTATTAGCTTCAGGAAAGTTATATCAGCAGCAAAATACAATTTCCAGCAAGGGAAAACTTCACTTACAACACCCAATGGTCCCCACAAATTTTGCCTTGAATTTTGTGCCAAATCTGTACTGTTGTACGGCCTCCTTGACTGTACAGCACCTCGAAAATCGTGCCCACTGTCAGTTGTATGGACAGAACAATACAGCCCCTTCTGCAGCAAAAAATACTCCAACAGCCTCAAATTTCGTGCCAGCAAAATGCCTCAAAAAACATGTCATTCTTCCTCGTTGTATGGACTATATGGATCCGTATAGTACGGCCTCCAACAGCAGCAAATAACTCAACAACTTCACACAGAAAATCTCCTTGGGACATGTGCCCAATCTCCCTTGGGAAATGCACCCAACTTGCTGCCCTTTCCTCTTCAAGCTATCTCTCTCTCAATCTCTCTCAATCTTCTTCTTCACTTGTCTTGCACACTGCCCTAAGCATTCTCTTATAATCTGAAAGTGACATTTCACCTTTCAAATGTCTTTTCACCTTCCCCATTCCTAAATCCAATTGTCAAGATCTAATCTTGCCTTTACATGATCAAAGGACATGATTCATTCATTCCAAAATAAATCACTTAAAATATTAAAGTACAAATTCACTTTATAACATAAGTGCACTTTATGAAATAAAGTCACTTTAATATTTAATATTAGAAGGTACACTTAATAAAAAGTCACTTTAATAAAAGAACCACTTTATTACAACTTTATAAAAACTCATTACAAAGTCAAGTGCCTAGTAGTGCAAATGCAAAGTCACTTCCACATACAAGACAAAACATAAGGAGTTCCTCCCGAGCTATAAAAGCTAACACGCTAGACCCCACATCCCACTCAAAAGGCTCATGAGGTGCGGCCCACTTGCTAGGGACCCACCAACCACTCAACTAGTGTGCCCCCTCTATCCCTGGACCCCACAATCCACTCAATAGCTAAAATTTGTTGATTTTCCGAAGTCTAATTTAGGTTGAGATAATAAGGCTGATCTTGGCCTTTTAATGTGCCCATCGGCTGGCCTAGGACACATAGGCACAACTGAGACACCTACTGAGCTAAAAATCAAACATGAAGCTCCTCCAACCAAAGACCTTCATCAACTGATCCAATGCAATGAAGAGAATGTTGAGTTTTGGTGTACCTCGAGAAGTGGTTCCCTTGTGGTTTGG
The DNA here is from genome assembly GCA_009831015.1 of Picea engelmannii. Taxonomy (NCBI): domain Eukaryota; kingdom Viridiplantae; phylum Streptophyta; class Pinopsida; order Pinales; family Pinaceae; genus Picea; species Picea engelmannii. The sequence goes on along the minus strand of ML779177.1, from coordinate 12,520 downwards.
AGCCTCTAACCACAAGAGGGAAATATTTGACCCATTGTGCCTTATACTTTATCTCTAATTTCACTTTGACATTTTCCTAAGTCAAAAGGGTGAAATTTATCACTCGAGTGAAAAGTGACTATTATTTCACTTTGTGGGTAAATTGGAGGACATAAAGTGAACTACGGAAACTTAACCCAAAGTGGGTTTTGAATTGAGATAATTTTTTAGAGATCTCAACCATGGATTAGATATGGCTTGGAGTGATCCTAGCCATTGGTCTTTTTAGGTTTCCTTCTGATTCCTTAAGAGGGGCACATAGGGCAAAAGGAGGCTCATTCACTCTTTTGTTCACTAGGAGAGGAAGAGGAGAGCAATGGAGATGGGAATGGAAGCAAAGGAAGAGGGCGGAAAGGGTGCCTCCTTTCATGGAGGGCTCTAGGAGGCTTTGGCTTCCATTTATTTGTGGTGTTCATGTTTGCTTGGAGGAGGGCGCACACCTAGCAGGGAGGTCTTCTACTTGTCAGATTGTTGATTGGAGTGTCTTGTTGGAGAAGTAGCACACAAGGGCAGATTTGTGTGCAAGGGTTACTTCTACAAGCCTTTGAGCAGCAAGGGCGCAAGGCTAGAGTGGGATTGAGCAAAAAAGGAGAAGGGCACACCATGCTTGGGCGCATTCACCTTCTTGGACTTGTATAGCAGCTTGAGAGGGGCTGCCTTTGTATCAAGTTCATTTGTTTCATGTACTTGTTGTATCTCGTGCTTTAGACACCACTTATATATACTTCCATTCCAAACTGGTTTTCCCCGGGGGAGTTTTATCCAGGGTCATGTTGACCAAAAATACTTGTGTTCATTTCATGCATGCTTAGAGTGTAGATCAGCTTACTTGTGTTGTTAATATCTAGAGGAAGGGTTACTTGTTTTGAGTTATATTGCATGTGCTAACTTTGGGTTACGAAAACACTTGCAAGGGCACCTCAAAGAACACTTAACCTACAAAAACTATGGGCAGAAAGTTATTAAACTGTTTGTTGTCCTAAAACAGCAAAGGACAGTTTTGAAGATTGAAACTTAGAGCCAATTTCAAGGTCAAAGACAGACCTTAGTTGGCAGCCTCATAGGACCTCAGTTTTCTTCAGAGAAGGGGCTCCATGAAGATGAATCCCCCCAAGTTGATCCAAAAGCTCCAAGGCACCAGTATCAAATCTCCATCAGTGTGATGAAAATCACAATGTGGAACCTCATACAATATGAGGTGTGACAGGGTGAAGACATGATAAGTTATCTACTGATGTCTAAGTGAGTGATGAGTCATGACCACATTGCAATACCCTTTGGAGGAAAGTCTCCACATAGAGGTTTGCACTAGCCACATAGCTTTCTCTATAGACATGGAAACCATCCACTGCTCAAACAAAGCATGAGTTGAGCACCATATCCTTGTAGTTGATTGAGTAGGCATCCATTGCACACTACCCACCATTACTAACATTATTTTATTTGTGTTTATTTTTGAGGTGCAGAGACTCGAAGACTGAAATGCTAACACAAGAAAATAAGGTTCAAGCTAAAAAAAGCTGCCCATGAACAACTTCGCACAACTAAGGAGACACCTATCAGGAAACAAAAAGAAGATTGAACCCAGCAAACAACTGTATTTGGCAATTATGAGCTGGTTATTGGATGAATGAAGAGGAAATTCTACCCAAAGTATCAAAAAATAAGGGACTTGCCAACAGAGGCTCAGTTCCATCTGGAAATGTTCAATAATGTTTTGTTTTCTCATATGGACAGATGTGCTAATGATAAAGCTGACAACCTGTCAAAAGAAAGGCACAGATTTAAATGACAACCATCACTTAAGGTGCAAAGGACACTGGAAAGGATCTACTGATTTTTGAGGGGGAAAACTCATTTGAGAGTAGTCAAGTATAAGTACATCAAAGTAAGTTCATCCTGATGGAGGACGAGAGTAGAAAATTTTGAATTTTGAATTTTAGTAGGCTTCCATCAGGACAAAGAAGTGCAGGAAGTGTGAGGCACAATCATGCAATATTGATCGTTAATAAAACTCTCAAGACATCTTCCCTTGTTAAGAGATTGTGTTTTTGCTTTTAATTTATCCCAAGAAGTTTTCTTGGATTTAAGGATTGGATAGGCCAAGCTTTTTGAGGGTCATGGAGATTGATTTCTTGATCAAGAAGGGAAGAATCAATGTAAGTTTGATGGACATTACTATGGAGACCTCGATGAGGATCTAAAAGAGATCTGTCTATGATCCCAAAAATAGATCAAGGAGAATATACCGTGGTTCAACAGAACCAAATTTGACCTTGTAGCTTATAAAGAGGAGGCCATGAGAACCATCAGGGAGATGGATGATGTCACTGGAGAAAGTAAGAGATTGGCTCTGAGAACAGAAGAGTACAGGGATCAAGCAGCCCAAAATAAAATCAAGGAGAATATATTGAGGTTCAACAGAACCAGATTTGACACCATACAGTATACTGTCTAACAAGGAAGCCATGAGAACCATAAGGCAGATGTATGTTGCCACTGAAGTGTTGAATTTTTAATGAAGATTTGTACCTTGGACAAGTGGTTCCTATGGGTTTTTAAACTTTTACCTAGGAATGTGGTCCACAACTTAAAAGTGGGTCTTTTTCATAAAGTCACTTTATAAGTGGTAAAGTGAACTTTAAATTAGAAAATGAAAAGTGACTTAGGAACTTCAAGCACAAAGTGGGTTTTTATTTAAGTTGGGTGAGTGAAATTAAATAAAGTGAATTTAATGGAGCATTTAATTCTCACCATTGATCTTGGGCAATGTAAGCCCTTGGATCAAAAAGGGAAACCTAACCGTCACTTAGGGATTCTAAAGGAGGAAAAAGCCCAAATGAGCATTCATTCTTTCTTGGAGAGATTGAGAGATTGAGAGAGAGCAAGAACAGGAGAAGGGTTTCTATTTTCTGAAGAGGAAAGAGCAGCAAAGAGGAGGCACGATTTTCAAGGCTAAG
>ML779176.1:447523-475023 GCA_009831015.1 Picea engelmannii | reverse complement strand
ATATCTAAATTATAAAATAGCCTTAATTATTCAAGAATCCAAAATAATATTAAGAAAAACACATTAAATACTTATATATATATATATATATAATCTTTCATTAAAACTCATATACTATATAACTAAAAATATAATTGGTATGGTTATAAATGACTATAATACTTCTCTTTATTTTAATGGTTTGAGATTATGGACTTCTCTTTATTTTAATGATTTGAGATTATGGTTTAATGATTATGTGAAACTTATTCTTTTAAGTATATGAGTTTTAATGAAAGATTATATATATATATATATAGTATTTAATGAAAGTTTTTTTTTTATGGGTGAGGGACTTTTTTTTGTTAATTATCCCACCCATGACAAATAAAATCAATGAAAAATATATAAAAATTATATATGGATGTATATTGGTCATAGTTTGTATCATGGTGCAATGTATACACTCTATGATCCATGTGTGTTGTACTTAAATGTACTTATAACAATAATAAATCATCATCAAATGTCAAGTTCATTTCTATAAATGTCCTTAGAATGAGTATAAATCATCATCTGCAAGTTTCCAAATGATTTTCTACCATTTTTCTTATAAAAATTATAAATTATTAAATGATTTTCTATTATGATGCAGGAGCATCGCCAACATCAAGCGAGCGTGGGTAAGCGCCAACGCATTTTGGCACATGATGAATTGTTTGAATGTTTTTGAAGTGAATATGCCAAACTTAAATGAGATGATTAAGGGAAGGTGTACTGGTAGATTGTAATCAGACCTTGAGCATCCCGCCCTCATCTGAAGGACTAAGAGGCATTTATGTTAATGAATGTTAATGAATGTAGGTAGGTAGACAGTTTTAGGAGCTGGAGGGAAAACGGATATAGACACCCTCTCTTGTATCATTGTAACATTAGCAGCATAATCAATCAAGAGAGCATAGGAGAGCAGAAGCAGAGAACTGTGTAGAGTAAAAACCCATGTACAAAAGTCCTGGATTAATCCAAAAATCTTTAGTTCAGACTCATGGTGTCCAATTTCTTTCTGTGTTATGCATGCTAATCGATATATTCTTAGTTACTCTCTGTTATGCATTTGATTCGATGTGAGAATGCTTGATTTCATATTTAATGTCTGAAATCTAAAGAGAGGGAGAGTAAGGAATGCATTTCAATTGTTTCTCTGTCTGAGCAAGAGTTTTCCTGCAAGGAGTGTACCAAAATCGTCCTCAAGGTGTGCGTTGACAGGTTCGGAGTATCAATCTCTAAAAGCTCAGGAGGGATAACATTGTTCTCATTCTCGCAGAAGTGCAAGTTAAGCACAGGAGCCGTGCAAGGAGTACGCAGGCCGAGCGAAGTCTCAAAGTTACAACCTGAGTGAAACTATTGAAAGACTGCTGTCGCAGAGAGCACGCAGAGTTGAAGAGTTCAATACTTGGAAGTATTGAAGGGTTTCTGCAAGGAGCGCATGAAGGACTCTTTTCGAAGACTCTAAGTTGTGGTGAAAGTTCAGGAACTTTAGTGCCTTGAAGTATTGGAAGAAGGTGCAGTGATATCGTTTTGCGAGTGGACAAGTTTTGTGAAAGAAGACTTTGTTCATTTCGCAGGAATCGTCAAGAAGGAAATTGATGGTTGGAATTCTTCATGGAGAATTTGAAAAGTTTCGTAGGCTGTCAGATCTTGCAGAGGAGCAGGGAAGTTACGAAAAGCATTTTCCTAAGTGCAATCCCGGGAGAATCGAACCGTAGGATCCGAAGCAACAAGGGTCGTTGGATCACCCTCGTAAATCTCATTTCGGGGTTTCGTGAGTTGAAGAGTTGAAACCCTTGCATAAATATTCATGAGGTCGTACAAGGCAAAGTCCTGAGATAGCGAGAGAATCCGAGCCATTTGATTGGAAGGACACGTGTCGTGAAATCACACGTATCAGGGATTCAGGCATCGGAGGTCTAAAAGGGAAGTCATTCAACTTTGTGAGTGGCGAAGCTGCGAAAAGAATCAGGACCGTCCATCTGAGAATGGACAGGTGGCGTAACCATCGACACGAAGGTCAGAACTTCATTGACCAATTCGGGGTTTTGTGGGTTGGAGAGTCGAAAGTTCATCATTAGGATTCGTGAAATCGTGAAGTCTGAAACTCTGAAAAGGTGGGATGTTCCTTGTGGGACTTGCATTGATGACATGTCGAAATTTCACATTTCGACATATCAGAGGATAAGAGGTCGAGACCTTTGTCCCGAAAGTCCCGAAGTCGTGAAACCATGAGAAAATCGCAACCATTTGTTAGGAGGAGGACAGGTGGCAAAGATCTAGGGATATCGCAAACTCAGAGGTTCACCAGGTGAGAGCCAAAAACTTGAGTGCTCCAAGTTGCGAGAGGTGAAATCACGAGGAGCGTGGATAGCCGTCGGATCCAGATCACACGAGGATAGTTGGATTAGGAACCCCATTACATTTTGTGTGTTCAGGGGTTTGGAGGTCGAGAGGAGTTACTTTCGATTGCAAATGTCGCGAAGTGCCAAGAGCCGAGGCACGGAGGAAACACATGGCAGAACCACGAGGTGGGCCCTGGAAGTAGACAGGCGGACACACGTCACATATTTGGGAGGAGTCAACACCCCATTGACCTCTCGCATCTCGGGGATTCGGGAGATAAGAGGACGTGAGCTCGACCCTTCAACTCATGAAATCGCGAGTAGCGAGAACGAGAGGAGAAAATTCAACCTCGCCTCTCAGGGGTTCGGGAAAGAAAGGTGACAAGGTTGGACCTTTGAACTTGTGAAGGCGCAAAAGGCGAGAAGTGCTAGCGCTTAGCCTAGTCGACGGTCATGCAAGGAGGGCGCTAACGGAAGAAAGGGCTATACCTATTTCGTAATCTTGGGTATTGCGGATTTGAGAAGGAAGAGTCGAGAGTCACGACTCGCAAACTCACGAGATTGCAAGCTGCGGGAAAGGACCTGTGGATCGAGAAATTGCAGATTCCAGCAGGGAATCCGAAAAAGCCGATGCAACTCAAAAAGGTTAAAGAACAATCCTGTGAGCAGATCTTGGCCTGAGGGCTGATAGGTCTACATCATATTAGTGTCCTTTGAACAATTATAAATAAAGAAGATTTACTATCAATGTCCTTAGAACAAGTATAATTCATCATCTACAAATTTGAAGATGATTTTTTATCAATGTGATGAACATATCCTTGTCGTCACAATGTGATGAGCATAGTCTTGTATTTGCAATATGATGCAAATATCTTGTCATAATAATGTGAAAAAACAATGTTCCTTCGTTGCAATGTCATGACCATAGTTCTATCGTCACAATAAATGTCCCTTTGTCGCAATGTGATAAAAATAAGACATTTGTGTTCATCACATAGTCATACAAAATACAATGAACATATGAAATTTAAGTTCATCACATAGACAATTTTTAGTTAAATTTATCATCATCGCAATGTGATGAGCATAGCCCCGTCATCGTTAATATGTCACAAACAATACCCTATCGTCGAAATGTTATGAACATATCCTCGTCAAATTAATGTGGCCCAAATATCCATTCATCAAAATGTGACAAAAATATCCTATCCTCGCAATGTGAAGAACATTGTCCCACCATCGTAATGTGGTGAATGTAACGATATTGTCCTCATTGCCTCAATGTAACACAAATATATTTTCGCCATAATCTCACAAACAATGTCATGTCGTCACAATGTGATGAACATAACCTTGTTCTCGAAATAAATTTCTTGTCATTGCAATGTGAAAAACATATGACTTTTATGTTCATCACATAGACATATGACATACAAAGAACATAGGAAATTTATGTTCATCACATAGGACATTTATGCTCATCACATTTTGTCCTCGCAATGTGACATTTATGTTCATCACATAGGACATTTATGCTCATCACATTGTGTCCTCGCAATGTGAAAAACATAGCCCACTCATCTCAATGTGATACAGATAATCGTATTGTCACAATGTGATGAACATTGCCTTATATGATGAAGATACATTGTGATGAACATAACCATATTGTCGCAATGTGACAAACATAACCATATTGTCACAATGTGACGAAGATAACTATAGTTGAACTTGGTTTACAATGAACATACAATATTTATGTTCATCACATAACCACATTTTACTTAAATTTCCTGTCATTTCATTATGTTTAACATAGCCTCGTCGACACAATATAGTTGTCTTCATTAATATGCGATAAAAAATATCACGTCATCACAATTTTTATGAAGATAGTTGCTAGTTGCGTCGTCGCAAAGTGACACAAATATCCAATCATCATAATGTGATGAAAATATCATGTCCTCACAATGTAATGAGCATAGCCCACCATTACAATGTGATGAACATATCCATATTGTCACAATGTGACAAAGATAGCCTTATATGATGAACATACAATGTGACGAACATAACCATATTGTCGTAATGTGATGAACATAACTATTTTTTACCTTGGTTGACCATGACCATGATTGAATGTGGCTGACCATGGTTGGCAATGGTTAACCATGTTTGATAGTTGTTGTCCATAGATGACCATGGCTGGCCATAAGAATAATATCGCAATGTGATGACCATAACCATATTGTCGCAATGTGACAAACATAACCATATTGACGCAATGTGTTGAGCATAGCCTTGTCATCACAATGTGATGAACATAACCATATTGTCACATTGTGATGAACATAGCCTCATCATGGCAATGTGATGAACATATCCTCATCATCATAATGTGATGCAAATATCATTTCGTCATAATGTGACAAAAAATGTCATGTTGTTTCAATGTGATGAACATAGCCCTTTCATCGCAATGCGATGAATATACGACATTTATGTTCATCATGTAGCCATATGACATACGATGAACATATGACATTTATGTTAATCACATATCCACTTTTTACTTAAATGTCTTGTAATCACAATGTGATGAACATAGCCCAGTCATCACAATATCCCCATCGTCATCAATATGTGACAAACAATATCTTGTCGTCACAATTTTATGAACATATCCCCATCATAGCAATGTGAAACAAATATTTGCATGACAAAATGTGACACAAAAATCCCATCGTCGCAATGTGATGAACTTAGCCCCTCCATCCTAATGTGACGAAAATATGAAAACAATGTGACACAAATATTCTATCGTCATCGCAATGTGACATAAATATCATGTGTCAATACGTGACAAACAATGTCCTTTTGTCGCAATGTGATAAACATAGCCCTATCGTCTCAATGTGATGAACATACAACATTTATGTTCATCACATAGCCATATGACATATGATGAACATATGAAATTTATGTTCATCACATAGCCATATGACATATGATGAACATATGAAATTTATGTTCATCACATATCCAATTTTTACTTAAATGTCATGTCATCAGAATGTGATGAACATAGCTCCGTCAACATAATATCCCTATTGTTGTCAATATGTGACAAATTATATCTCGTCGTCACAATTTTATGAACATATCCAGATCATAGAAATGTGAAACAAATGTTTGTGTCACATAATGTGATGCAAATATCTTGTCGTCGCAATGTGATGAAAATAACCATATTGTGGCAATGTGACGAACATAGCTTCGTCGTCACAATGTCATGAGCATATCTTCGTCATTGCAATGTGACGAACATAGCCTCGTCGTCACAATGTCATGAGCATATCCTTTTCATCGTAATGTCACACAAATATCCTATCATCATAATGTGACAAACAATTCCAAATTTAGTTATCTGAATGTCATCCATAGTCTTGATCAACCATGGTCATCTATGGACAACAATTTTCAAACATGGTTAACCACTTTAAACCATGGTCAACTACATTCAATCATGGTCATGGTCAACCAAAGTCTACCATAGTTGTCCTTTCAATGTGACGAACATTGCACTATGATCACAATGTGACAAATATATTGTATTTAATACTTTATTATTAATAATCAATTAATAAATAATAATTAAATTATTATTAACACATTTAATACTTGAAAACATTTATGTATTTATTTAATATATTTAATACTAAGTGAACACATTATTGTATTTTTCATTTTATATATTCATTTATATATGATTAATATGTTATTTAAATAATACATTAATAATGCTATTATATTATTATGCATTTATTTTATAATGTATTTTAAATATATTTTTGCTTTATTTTATATATTCATTTATATATGATTAATATGTTATTTAAATAATACATTAATAATGTTTTTATATTATTATGTATTTATCTTATAATGTATTATAAATATATTTTTGTTTTATTCATGCATTGCTAATACTTTATTATTTTAATGTATTATTGTGATTTTCTTATGTATTTAACTTATAATGTATTATAAATATAATTTTGCTTTATTCATGTATTGCTAATACTTTATTATTTTAATGTATTATTGTGATTTTCTGATATAGATACTTTATAGATTCATGTATTGTTAATACTTTATTACTTTATTTTAATATTATATATTTTTGGACATTTTATTAAGAATATTTTAATTTTTTATTATGCTTTATAGATGTATTTATTAATAATACTTTAATATTTTAATAATTTATACATACTTTATAATTATATTAATTAATTAACAAAACATTTAATGATCAATGTATAAAGAGAAATGTTCATCATATAATAAGGGTTAACCATGGGCATCACATTCCAATGTTCCTATAAGGATATGTTGGGTTTAATCACATTGTAACATTACACCACATAGCTTGTTTATTTATGGTTATCTCAAATAGAGAAATTCCTTACGAGTTATGTTTAAGTTAGATGTTCGAGAATGTTGATGTTTCATTATGATATTTAATTAGGTTAGATTATAAGGAGTTGGTATGTTCCTCAATGGCTAACACCAAACTAAGAAAATAGGGTATAATTGTCATATTGCAATAGCAAGGTATGTCCACAACATTGTGACATTGGATTATGTAGAATTGCATATCTTTGTGATGTTGGTGAAAGGTTATGTTCACATGCCATGCTGGGATATCTTTGTGACGTTGTGATGTCGGTTAATGTTGAACACATTGCAACATTGGGTTTCATTAGATTGCAATATCAAGTTATGTTTATCACAATGCAACTTTAACACATTGTGAAATGGATATTTTGGCAAAATTTTTTGAAAAAAAAATCTAATCAACTTTTTTACTTGTAACAAAGATACAAATTTTGAATTAACATAATATATTACATGGAAGGAAACTTCCTTATAAATTAATTTTATCATAGTTTATTAGATCGGATGTAAATGAAAACTTTGTTATAGTTTAATTAGATAATTAAATTTATCATCACAATCATTTGAAGTTTAATTAATCTATATTTAAATATATTAAAAATTAAAAAAATATATTTCAAATATTTTATTTTAAGTATTCTTAAATTTTATTAAAATTATTTATATATATATATATATATATATATATATATATATATATATATATATATATATATATATATATATATATATATATATGATGATGATGATGATGATGATTAATTAATGTATTCAATATGAATATTATAAAATAAATGTTTATTTAAATGTATCTATACTTATTAAATTATTTTAATTTTTTTATTAATAATAATTTAATCAATTTATTTAAATAAATATTAATATTATAAAATAGATGTTTTTTTAAACATTTCTATATATTTATCAAATTATCAAATTATTTTAATTTTTTTATTAATAATCGTTTAATCAATTTATTTAAATAAATATATTGAATGTAACATATCTTATTCTATAAAAATTTTTTAATACATTAAACTTTAGATAATAAAATATATTATGTTGTATGTTAGTGTAATAATTGTATTCTATTGTAATTGAGTACAATAAAATATTATTGATACTGTAAAATATAGAGTAATGCAATATAATACAGTATTATAATTATTACAATATCATAGTATAATAATTTTAATATTACAATGTAATAAATTTTTCATAATTTAATTTTTTTTTTTAAATTAATATTATAAAATGTGATATTAAATTAATATTAATATTAATTTTATAAATGTATTTATTAATACTATTTTGATATTTTAATAATTTATATATATTTTCTAATTGTATTAATAACACATTAAAGTATTAATGTATTAATAATATATGTTTTAATTATTGTATTATTAATTATATTATTGTATTAATAATATATATTTTAATACTTAATGTATTTAGTATTTTATACATTTATTTATCTATCATTAATGTATCATTTAAATAATATATTAATTTATTATAAATATATAAATGTGTTTATCCTATAATGTATTGTAAATATATTTTTATTTTTTATATTTTTAAAACTTTAATACTTTATTAACATATATGTTTTATTAAATTATTCATAATTAACTAATTTTAATATTTTAGCCATTTATTCATTTATAATGTATTAATTTATATATTTATTAATAAATTCCACTCTTAAGATTTATTAATAAATTTAATAAATAATAATCTATAATTTTTAATTAATTAATTTTTAATCATTAAATAATAATTTATTATTATTTAATTGTTAAAAATTAATTTATTATTATTTAATTGTTACTAATAATTTGTTAATAAATTAATACTAATTTATTTATTATTATTATTTTGTTTGTTAGTTTGTTCGTGACATGTGGGACTAACTTGTGGTTAGGAAACTCCAACTTAGGGGAATCTAAGTCGTAAAAAACATTGGCAGTGAAAACCCGGCCTGAGCCACACCAACCCTTAACATGGCTGGATTGTTTGTCACCGACGTCTTAAAAATACACTCCGTCACCGACTGTCCTACACCTCGGAGACAATCTATTTATTATTATTATTATTTAATTATTTAATTAATAATAATGTTAACTAAATTATTAATTATTTTATTTTAAATAATAATTAAGTAATTACTAAATAATATTTAATTATTAAATTTAAAATGTATAAATATGTTCATTGTTGTGCCCATACATGTCGGTCTTCAACTAGCAACAACCATTTTTATGTAAAAAGTGGTTGATATATGCTAATAGAGGCCATTCTCCACCTTTTTCAATTAGTGGTACATATCAACCACTTTTTACATAAAAATAGTTATTACTAATTATATATATATATATATATATATATATATATATATAATTTGATTTTCAATTTAGAGTAATAAAATCTATTTTTCGTCCGCAGGGGTGTAGACCGATTGGCAAGTCCGTGTAAATGGCAGGAATTATGTAAAATGGAGGTCTCAAGGTCGATTCTCACCCCGCTTTACCCAGAGGACGTACTTGCGGGATGTGCGTTTCTCCCTAGGGGTTATAAGGTAGCCGGCAGGATTCGACACTACAGTTGTTACCGATTCCCCTAAGCAAAAAATAAAAAAAAATCTATTTTTCAATTTACAAGAATAAAACTTACAACTTTAATAATTCTATATTTTTATTAATAATTTAAAACATTATATATTTAATTGTGATTAAAAAAAATTCAAAGTTAATTTTTAATGTACTAATATATAAATTAATCGAGTAAGACATTATTATAAGTATTTTATAATCATTTTAGTTTTAGATTACATATAGCTGCTACATTTATAAAGTAAATATAAATAACTTTATTGTTAAATTTCATTTTTTTTTAATTTAAATTTAATTTTTTTTTATAAATTTGATGTTTTTGTTATTCAAAAAAATTTAAAAAAATTATTCTAAATTAAATAAAAATCATTATTATTATTATTATTATTTAAACAATAATATTAAAAATTCAAAAATACTAAAACACCAGATTGAAATGACAACAAACCAAAAATTTAACATTTATATATTCTTATAATTGTTTTTTAAATTTATCCACAATTCTTTTTAATATTAATACTTTTTTCCTGTGTAGAATGATTGTGGGTAGTGTTGTGTTTGTTGCATGGTGAAAACATTCAGTCAACGCATGCCCCTATTGAATATCCGATTGAATATTTGGGATTCATGTAAAATCTTGAGGTAAGTTACACGTTTTTGTATCGCCAAAAGTTTAACTTTACCAAATATGTGTTACCGCTGACAAAATTACATAATATTGCAATTCATTAAATATAATATATTTAATCACAAACCTTTATATCCCTCATAAACGAAACCGCAATAATAAATATATTAATCATAATAACGAGGAAAATAATAAAGAAAACTGTGAAGAAAGTTCATCAAATTGGCATGTTTATAAAATATATAATATTTAAATCTATTAGTTTAATTAATTGAATCAAAATTTTATATTTTTTTGCGAAATAATTTTTGTGGAGAGATTTAAAGGATGGTTCTTCACATCCGATATATGGTGTATCGAATAAATTTGTGAGTTTAAACTATTTATGAGTTTAGAGTATGGTATATCGAATAAATGTGTGAGTTTAAGCTATATAACAATTTCAAGTTAAATATCTAGTGAAATTCCAGCACTTAGAAGTTGAGTAACGAGGTCAGCATCCATCTTCTAAACACGAAGCATAAAGGGTAAGATAAAGGGTAAGATAAAGCTTTTACCAAAGCTCATATCTAGTCATGTATAATACTTTACACTCATTGATGTTAAAGAATATTCAACAGATATCTTCTTATTTGACTATGTTCATAACATAGTAATTAATAAATTTTTAGACATGATAGCTTTTTCACAATTTCTGTGTCTATTTAAATCTTTGTAATTACACAACAATGCAGATGATGCTTTCCTCTCAAATGCATCTAGAGAGAAGATCAATTATCACTGGTATTGCCTGCAATATCATGTTCTTGGTCAAAATTACTTCTCTTTTCCTTATCGCCTTTTCTACAAATTTCTACTTCGAGATCTAGTAGAGGACTTCCCTAAGAAACCATAACACCCTTATCTAGGCCTATTTCTCTATGTTACGTAGTAAATCCACTAGCTTCCATAGAAAATAACAACATGGTAGGGGTGATATTCTCGATGTCGGTTCATTGGTGTAAGGCACCTTGTATTGCTAAGTGTTGTGAGAAAAGAAAGTGTCCAACATGTAACACAATGTATAATATGTTATGTAATACCCCTAGGCCAAACCCCAATTGTAATGTAAATGTAAATGTACATATAGGTTGATGAGTCGTGGCCGCACAAGTTTTGGGTACAGTTTAGGGTGCGTGCACCATGGGAAGAATGCATGTTTGTTTCATAGCTTTGTGTGCACCTGAGTAAGTGCGTGAGGATTGTCATGCATGTGCACCAAGGGAAGAGTGTGCACCTATTTCATATCTTTGTGCGCACTTGTTTCATAGATTTGCGCGCAACTGAGTAAATGTGTGAGGATCGCTTCAAAGTGTGCATTGGACCATGTTTGTAACCAGGATATTTTGGAGCTGGAGAGCCTTTATATATATGTATATTGAGGCTAGAGTGTCTGTGTGGTTATTAGGCTGGAGAGCCTGGATTGCGACAAAGGCCAGTGCACCTATTTTTGTAAAATGTAATTGTACTCAGATATTAATAAAAACATAGCACTGCACGTAGACCAATCAGACAAAAAGAAATGGGGGGTTTAAACTCCACTAGAAAAGGAAAAAGGGGCTAAGAGTTAGGAAAAGGGAATATTTTGATAAATAAAAAAATATGGGATATATATTTATCCTAAGTTCCTAAGGGATGGGAATGAGTCACTAAGTGGAGTGAAGCTAGCTCTTAAGGTGACATGTGTCTAGTTTTAGCCATGCAAATATATTGTTGGGCCTTAGTGTATTTCGGGGGATTCACTCATTCCTGGATCATGTAGACCAACTTTCCTCTGCTAAGCATTTGTATCTTGTTGTAACTTGTTGCCATCACATAACCTTGTACTTGGGAAGGCCTGTGTTATTGAAGAGGTGGTTTGTCAGGCCTGTGTCTGTCGAAGAAGTGGGTTGTCAATCCTGTGTTGGTCGAAGAAGCAAGTTGTCAAGCCCGTGTTTGTCGCAGAACCAGGTTTTCATGCTCGTTTTTGTCAAAGAAGTAGGTTGTTAGACTCGTGAGCATTCTCTCCAGGTGAGAGAACTGTTGAGAATTGATTTCCCAAGGGGTCAAGCAGCAGCTACATGACTCTGAGACTTCCTATCCGACCTGTTGTTGAAGCCCTGGAAGGGAAGTGGGGCAACGAAAGGATTGTTGAACAAAGAAGGGGCACACTTCCTGGGGTGGGACATGCATGTGGGGAATCAGGGACTATAGTTTATTTTTTGGGGTTGGTACCTTTGTCTGAGTGTTTTGACTATTGATAGACCTTATCTTGGCTTAGGAATCCTTTGTCTTGGTGGAGTTTAAGCCTCAACTTGGGGGTGACCAACTATTGAGAGTTTCTAAGTGGCAGATTCTATGGCTGGGACGAATGTCTAAGGTCTAGGTGCAGTTGGTGGATTACAACAATTGATAAGTGTCTTCTTGTGTGTATTAATCTCTGAGTAATGTGCATATACATGTTAAATATATTATGTGTTACAATTGTATATGTATTATGCGTGGATTATATATGTTGTAGAACTTCATGTTTGTTGCATATACAGGGCATGGGCCATGATAGTTTATATGTGTTTATATATTGTTTAACATGTGAATGTTTATGCTATTTATGTTTATCGAATTGGTACATTTATGATGGGTTGTGCATGTATTGTCAATTATGCATAATTGTTGCAGATGTAGAGCATGGTATCTATTAAATATTTTTTGTTAGATAATTCTGTGGTAATAGTCATGGGATTTTGAGGCAAGGCTTGAATCACTGCATGCACAGGGAAATCAATATGCACAAACAAAATGGGACAGACCCCATGCACGACATAGGAATGGTTGTGTGTGTAGTTGTATTATGAGTTCATTATGTTGTTATACTCGCTATCTATTAAGTAACTTCAACAATAATCGTATGGGTTCTAGTGAAAAACTAGAAATGGCGTGTGTGCTGAGGGATATTCGACGCGGCTGACACAATGATGGTTGAACACATAGAACGGATAATACATAATTTTTGTGCATGGTACGATACTGGTTGGAACACGCTAGGAAAACGTAGTTGCACGTAACACAAAGCCAATCGTGCATGTTGTTAGTTTCAACGAGTTGCTTCTGCATAAGAAGGAATCGATATCAGAGCTTTATTTAGTGAGTCACAATAATAAGGACTTTACAATATGGTAACGGGACTCGGCTAGGAGGATGGATATGTTACAACGTGGTATCAAAGTTCAAAATTTTGATGTGACATGGCTCGGAGTAGAGTTGGGGATGTTACAAAGTGGTGTCAGAGCTTTTGGTTCAACATTGAACTTGTATGGGCCAAAGATCAACATGAAGTTGGCAAGGTTGGCATTTGTATGACGGTCACGGGGTCACATGATGAAAATGTGGAAAAATTAGTTTAGTGAAGAAAGAACTCGTGTGCGCTAAGTATTGGTGTGTAGTGTGTGTGTACTAAATTTTGGCACTACACAGGGCAGGACTTATGGTGCCTGAAATATATCGGTGCGTGGAGTGTTTGCGCTAAATATTGGAACTATGGGGTATAGAACCAGTGGAGCACACGTAATATGAGAGTGCAATATGTGCGCAATGAATATTCACACCATGTAGAAGTGACGGGTGCGTTCATAATAATAGTGCATAGGGCATGCACATTGAATACCCGTGGTGCATAGTGAGCACGTGTTGAATATGATCCTGCACAGAGAAGAATTATTGGGGCATACATAGTGTTGGTGCATAGTGCGTGCACGTGGAATATTGGTGTTGCATGGAGCAGAATTGGAGATGTGCATTGAGTATTTGGTGCGAGAGGGTGCACAGTGAATGTTGGCACAACGCAGAGGAAAGATGTAATTTGTGTGGAATATTGGTGTGCGACACAAAAGTTGTGTGCACTAAATAATGATGCACAGAACCCAAAAGTTGAGTGTGTTAAATATTAGTTCCCGATATAAAAGTTGTGCACACTGAATACTAGTGCATTGTATGTGCACTTGGTATTTTGTGTATAGAGCATGCGTGTGTGATGAATATGAGTGTATAACAAAGAATTGGTAAACACGCGATCTTTGAAAGAAATAAAAAGGAGAGAAAAAATGATGAAAAGTCTTGGACAAAGTCCAAATATTCACCCATAACTTTGAATTAAGTTGTTAAATTCACTAGGAATCAGAAGAAAGGATTCTGATACAATTATGGAACAGAATGTGCATGGTATTTATTGTTTTCATAAATTATTTAGTCTGACAAATCTTGTTTCCTGCACAATTTGTACAGTTAATAGCAATTTATCAATACAAGTTCAGCACATAGATCAGAAGCATGGAAGATGCAAAAAGAACCTATATCCATGAAGAAGAGGTCAGAATGATGTATGACAATAAAGGTGATGAGGGTACATATTCAAATGGACATGGAGAATTCAAGGAAGAAATCATGAATTTGGTGAAGACCATAAAACTTTTGCAAAAGGATGTCCAAAGTTATAAAGTTGATAATTATAGGCTTATGAAAACCAAGGAGGAACAAGATGGATTCAACATCAAGTTGCTACAGAGCTTGGGTAGAATTGAGAAAAATATGGATAAGGAGATCAAGTCAACCAAATAAAGGAGACACGAGTCTCATGATGAGAGAATAAAAACAAGAAGTGCTGACAGACATCACCATCACTCTCCAAGACATTCAGCTCAAAGAGCGCACAATAGTTCAAGTCCATATCCTATCAGGAAGCATAAGAGGAGGTCTAGGGTGTATGAGCTAAAATGAGAAATGAATAAGATTAAGCCTCCCACATTTTATGGTGAACAAAAGAAGGATGAGGATGTAGACACTTGGTTGTTGAGCATGTGGAAGTAATTTCAGTTACACAATTACTCTTCACGGGCAGAAGGGAGAATTTCCATCTACCATCTCAAGGGAAAGGCATCAATGTGGTGGGACCAGTTGTTGCAAGTACAACACATTGATGAGAGAAAGGTTACTTGGAAGGATTTCAAGAGGTATTTTCAAAAGAAATAATTAACCAAACATTACTATGATAGGAAAATGAAGGAGTTATTTGAAATCAAGCTTGGAAGTATGACCATAGATGAGTATGAGAGGAGATTTTTAGAGCTATTGAAGTATGTTGATTTTATCAACAATGAACAGGTTAAGATTCAGAGGTAATTGAGCGGGTTGTCATCATTTATCAGTGATAGGATACAATATGAATATCCCAATACATTGGAAGAAAATATAAGGAGAGACAAGTGTCTTTATGATCAGAATAGAGGAAGACCCCCTTACCAAAAGGCTTGGGAAGACAAGAAGAAAGGAAAGATGGAGCAGAGGAAGAAGGGGATCAAGCCACCATTCTTCATAAATAATTTTTAGGGATAGCCAACTCCCAAGGAGCCCAGAATGACAGAGGCAATGGGGAAAAGACCAAGGCAACAACCAATGAAGTGTTAGGGTTTTGAGGGAGATCATATGTACAAATATATTCCTCACATAGGTGAAAAAGTGAGGATTGTTCACAATATGCAACAAGTTGATACAGTGGAGGACATGGGTAGAAATGTACCTAGGATCTACGCAGCCCTGGATAACAAGCAAGCCAAGTTTCAGTCGCATATGATTGAAGTAGAAGGTAAGATAAACAACCAACCCACTATTATTTTAATTTATTTGGGAGTTAGTCATATTTATCTAGATCCCAATATCGTGGAAAGAGTTCAATTGCCAAAAATAAATCTTGGGAAACCTTGGTCAGTACATCTAGCTACAAGAGAAAAAAGGAAAATTAATGAGATGGTTAAGGGATGTCCAATGGACATGAATGGATTGAGAACAAAAAAAGATTTGAATATTATACCTTTGGGCTCGTATGATTTCTTAATTGGTATGGATTGGTTAGACATGCATCATGTTGTCCTATACTATTACAATAAAACATTTACTTGCTTGGATGAGAAAGGGAACTTGAGGACATTTCATGGTATTCCCAGGGCAATAACTATTAGGGAAGTTTTAGCCTTACAACTAAAGAAAATCTTCAGGAAAGGCTGCCAGCTATTTGCAGTGCATATGGAGGCACCCAAGGATAAAGTGGCAAATATTGAAGATTATGTAGTCCTGAAGGAGTTTGAAGATGTATTTAGAGAAATACCAGGGTCGCTACCCAAAAGAGATATTGATTTATCTATAAATCTAATGCCTAGAGTAGCCCCATTATCCAAGACTTCTTATAGGATGAGTACACCATAACTAAAAGAATTGCAAATGCAACTTGAAGAGCTTTTGAATAAGGGGTATATATGCCCAAGTGTGTCACCTTGTGGTGCCCCAATATTATTTTTGAAGAAAAAGGTGGAACGTTGAGACTTTGCAATGACTTTAGGAAGCTGATTAAGGTAACAGTGAAGAACAAGTATCCTTTGTCGAGGATAGATGATCTCTTTGACCAGTTGAGAGATCAAAAAAAATTATCTAAGATTGACCTTAGATCAAGCTATCATCGGGTAATAATTAAAGAGGAAGACATAAGAAAGCTAGCCTTCAGGACGATATATGGACATTATGAGTTTACAGTAGTGCCATTTGAGTTGTCAAATGCACCAACTATCTTCATGTGTTTAATGAATGGTATTTTTAGAGAATACTTAGATAAGTTTTTCATTGTATTTTTGGATGACATACTTATTTACTCAAAGTCTAAAGAGGATCATGAGAAACACTTGAGGATAGTTTTGCAAGTATTGAGATAACATTAGTTGTATGAAAAGTTGAGAAAGTGTTCATTCTACTAGAAGCAGGTTCATTACTTGGGTCATATCATTTCAGAGGAATGGATAACAATGGACCCGAAGAATATAAAATCCATTTAAGGATGGCCAATACCAAGGAATGTCGTAGAGGTGATATATTTCATGGGACTTGTAGGGTACTATAGAAGGTTTATTGAAGTCTTCTCAAAGATTGCAAACCCAATCACATCCTTGAAAAGGAAAGGTGTGAGATTTGAGTGAACTTTTGATTGTAAATGGTTTTTCCAACACTTGAAAATTTTGTTGACAAGTGTGCCAATTTTGAGAATTGTTGATCCTAATGAAGACTTCATTGTGTGCATTGATAAATGAAAGGAAGGGATCGGTGTAGTCCTTAGATAGAATGGGCATGTGGTGTGCTACAAATCAAAGAAGTTAAAAGAGCATGAAAGCCACTATGCTACTCATGATTTTGAATTGGCAACCATAGTGCATGCCTTCAATATGTGGAGGCACTACCTCATGGGAAGAATATTTGAGTTGAGGACATAGCACAGTGGTCTGAAATGTTTGTTTGGACAACCGACTCTAAATTCCAGGAAAATCAAGTGGTTAGAATTCCTCAGTGAGTATGACTTTGATATAAAACATATCAAGGGTAAAGAGAACAAGGCGGTTGATGCACTTAGTAGGAGAGTGCATGAGATGCATAATACAACCTTTATCATGTACAAATAATATTTGAAAGAAATAATGTTAGAGGCTGCAAAATTAGATCAACACTATGTGGAAATAAAGGCAAACCTACATCAAGTTATTTTGCAACAGAAAATTGAATATTTTGAGTTAAAAGAGGATGAAATCCTCATGTACAAGGGCAGAGTTTATGTACCATATTCTCAAGAGTTGAAAAATATTCTATTAAAATAAATGCACAATGTGCCTTATGTTGGGCACCCAGGCTACCAAAAGGCAATTGCAGTTGTCAAGAAATAATACTATTGGCCATGTATGAAGAAATAAGTGGTTTATTTTATTTCCAAGTGTTTGAAGGAAATTGTTAGTCTACATGGTATGCCTAAGACAATTGTGTCTGATAGAGATCCCAAGTTCACATCCAATTTTTGGAAGGGATTATTTAAAGGATTTGGGACAAATCTGAATTTTAGCACAATCTATCATCCAGGGTCAGATGGGAAAACAGAAAGGGTAAATCAAGTGATAGAAGATATGCTAAGAATGTATGTGATGGACAAACCGACACAGTGGGAAAAATATTTATATTTAGTTGAGTTTGCTTATAACAATGGGTATCAAGCATCTCTGAAGATGAGCACATTTGAGGCACTGTATGGTAGAAAGTGAAACACACGAGTGAGTTGGGACAAACCAACAAACAGAGTAGTGTTTGGGCCAGATTTGCTAAGGGAAATGGAAGAGAAAATGGTGAAAATAAAATAGAACTTAAAGGATGCCCAAGATAGGAAGAAAATTTATGCATATAAATACAGAACTCACCGAGAATTTAAAGTGGTTGACCACGTGTTTTTGGAAGTGAAATCTAGGAAGAGTTCACTTAAGTTGGGAAATTATTCAAAGTTGGAAGCACATTATTGTGGTTCATTTCAAATCCTGGAGAGGATTGGTCTTGCTGCATACATGATTGCACTACCTACATCCATATGCATGCATAATGTGTTTCATGTATCTTTTCTTAAAAAGTGTGTGTCTGATGTTGATCATGTAATTGATTGGAATGTGATTCAAGTGGAGAAAGAAGGTAACTTCTGAGTTCATCCAGTGTGCATATTGTTATGGAATGTCAAGTTTCTCTAGAATCAAGCAATAGGACTAGTAAAGGTCCAGTGGACCTGTTACGGAACTGAGGATGCAACTTGGGAGAACAAGGATGCTATGTGCGCAGAGTACCCATATCTTTTTGAAGACTTTTTGAAGTTTTGATTGTAAATAATGCACTAAGGACAGTGCATAAATAAGGGGGAGGGGAATGTAATACCCCTAGGCTGAACCCCAATTATAATGTAAATGTAAATGTACATATAGGCCAGTGAGTCGTGGGCACACAAGTTTTCGGTACAATTTAGCACGCATCTACCAAGGGAAGACTGTGTACATGTTTCTAGTGCACGAGGATTGTCGTGCACATGCACCAAGGGAATAGTGCATGAATGTTTCATAGCTTTGTGCACACCAGATTAAGTGTGCGAGGATCGTTTAAAAGTGTGCATTGGACCGTGTTTGTAGCTCGGATATTTTGGGGTCAGGGAGCCTTTGTATATATTCATATTGAGGCTAGAGTGAATGTGTGGTTATTAGGCTAGAGAGCCCGGATTGCAACAAAGGTTAGTGTGCCTATTTTTGTAAAATGTAATTGCACTTAGATATTAATAAAAACATATCACTACACACAGACCAATCAAACAAAAAGAGATGGGGGGGTTTAAACTCTACTAAAAAAGGAAAAAGGGGATAAGAGTTAGGAAAGGGGAATATTTTAATAATAATTCCAAAAATATAATATGGGATATATATTTATCCTAAGTTCCTAAGGGATGGGAACAAGTCACCAAGTGGAGAAAATATTGTTCTTAAGGTGACAAGTGTTAGTTTTAGCCATGCAAATATATTGTTGGGCCTTAGTGTATTTCAGGGGATTCACTCATTCCTAGATCATGTAGACCAACTTTCCTCTGCTAAGCATTTGTATCTTGTTGTAACTTGTTTCCATCGCATAACTCTGTACTTGGGAAGGCCTGTGTGATATTGAAGAGGCGGGTTATCAGGCATGTGTCTATCAAATAAGGGGATTTTCAAGAACATGTTGGTCGAAGAAGTGGGTTGTCAAACTCATGTTTTTCAAAGAATCAAGTTGTCGGGCCCATGTTTGTCAAAGAACCAGGTTGTCAATCCCATGAGCATTCTTTCCAGGCGAGAGAATTACTAGGAATTTATTTCCCAAGGTGTCAAGCAACAACTACAGGGCTCTAATACTTCCTATCTGGCCTGTTGTTGAATCCCTAAAAGGGAAGTGGGGCAGCGGAAGGATTGTTAAAGAAAGAAGGGGCACACTTCCTGGGGTGGGACATGCATGTGGGGATTGGGGGAC
This sequence comes from Picea engelmannii, assembly GCA_009831015.1. Classification (NCBI taxonomy): domain Eukaryota; kingdom Viridiplantae; phylum Streptophyta; class Pinopsida; order Pinales; family Pinaceae; genus Picea; species Picea engelmannii. The sequence continues at coordinate 455,044 of ML779176.1, read as the reverse complement.
TATAGTTTGTTTGTTGGGGTTGGTACCTTTGTTTGAGTGTTTTGACTATTGATAGACATTATATTGTCTTAGGAATCCTTTATCTTGGTGGAGTTTAATCCTCAACTTAGGGGTGACCTACTGCTGAGAGTTTCTAAGTGGCAGATTCTATGGCTGGGAGGAATGTCTAAGGTCTAGGCACAGTTGGTGGATTACAACAATTGATAAGTGTCTTCTTGTGTGTATTAATCTCTGAGTCATGTGCATATACATGTTAAATATATTATGTGTTACAATTGTATATGTATTATGCATGGATTATATATGTTGTAGAAATGCATGTTTGTTGCATATACAAGGCATGGGCCATGATAGTTTATATGTGTTTATATATTGTTTAAAATGTGAATGTTTATGCTATTTATGTTTATGGAATTGGTACATTTATGATGGGTTGTGCATGTATTGTCAATTATGCATAATTGTTGCAGATGTAGAGCATGGTATATATTAAGTATTTTTTGTTAGATAATTCTGTGGTAATAGTCATGGGATATTGAGGCAAGGCTTGAATCATCGCGCGCACAGGGAAATCAATATGCACACACAAAATGGGACAGACCCCATGCATGGCATAGGAATGGTTGCATGTTTAGTTGTATTATGAGTTCATTATGTTGTTATACTCGCTATATGTTAAGCAACTTCAACAGTAATTGTATGGGTTCTAGTGCAAAGCTAGAAATGGCATGTGTGTTGAGGGATAGTTGACGCGACTGACACAATGACGGTTGAACACGTAGAACGGATAAGATATAATTGTTGTGCACAGTACGATACTAGTTGGAACATGCTAGAAAAATGTAGTTGCACGTAACACAAAGCCAATCGTGCACGTTATTGGTTTCAATGAGTTGCTTCTGCATAAGAAGGAATTGATATCAGAGCTTTATTTAGTGAGTCATGATAATAAAGACTTTACAATATGGTAACGGGACTCGACTAGGAGGATGGATATGTTACAACGTGGTATCAAAGTTCAAAATTTTGATGTGACATGGCTTAGAGTAGAGTTGGGGATGTTACAAAGTGGTGTCAGAGCTTTTGGTTCAACATTGAACTTGTATGGGCCAAAGATCAACATGAAGTTGGTGAGTTTGGCATTTGTATGACGGTCACGGGGTCACAAGATGAAAATGTGGAAAAATTAGTTGAGTGAAGAAAGAACTCGTGTGTGCTAAGTATTGGTGTGTAGTGTGTGCATACTAAATTTTGGCACTGTGCAGGGCAAGACTTATGGTGCCTAAAATATATCGGTGTGTGGAGTGTTCACGCTAAATATTGGAACTATGGGGTATAGAACCGGTGGAGCACACGTAATATGAGAGTGAAATATGTGCATAATGAATATTCACACCATGCAGAATTGACGGGTGCATTCATAATAATAGTGCACAGGGAATGCACATTGAATACCCGTGGTGCATAGTGAGCACATGTTGAATATGATCCCGCACAGAGAAGAATTATTGGGGTGTGCATAGTGTTGGTGCACAGTGCGTGCACGTGGAATATTGGTGTTACATGGAGCAGAATTGGAGATGTGCATTGAATATTTGGTGCGAGAGGGTGCGCAGTGAATGTTGGCACAACGCAGAGAAAAGCTGTAATTTGTGTGGAATATTGGTGTGCGACACAAAAGTTGTGCGCACTAAATAATGATGCACAGAACCCAAAATTTGAGTGTGCTAAATATTAGTTCCCGATATAAAAGTTGTGCACATTGAATACTAGTGCATTGTATGTGTGCTTGGTATTGTGTGTGTAGAGCATGTGCGTGTGATGAATATGAGTGTATAACACAGAATTGGTAAGCACACGATCTTTGAAAGAAATAAAAGGAGAGAAAAGAGGATGAAAATTCTTGGACAAAGTCCAAATATTCACCGAGAACTTTGAATTAAGTTGTTAAATTCACTAGGAATCAGAAGAAAGGATTCTGATACAATTATGGAATAGAATGTGCATGGTATTTATGGTTTTCATAAATTATTTAGTCTGACAAATCTTGTTTCCTGCACATTTTGCAAAGTTAATATCAATTTATCAGTACAAGGTCAACACATAGATCAGAAGCATGGAAGATGCAAAAATAACCTATATCCATAAAGAAGAGGTCAGAATGATGTATGACAATATAGGCGATGAGGGTACATATTCAAATGGACATGGAGAAGTCAAGGAAGAAATCATGAATTTTGTGAAGACCATAAAATTTTTGCAAAAGGATGTCCAAAGTTATAAAGTTGATAATTATAGGCTTATGAAAACCAAGGAGGAATACGATGGATTCAACATCAAGTTGCTACAGAGCTTGGGTATAATTGAGAAAAATATGGATAAGGAGATCGAGTCAACCAAATAAAGGAGACACAAGTCTCATGATGAGAGAATAAAAACAAGAAGTGTTGACAGACATCACCATCACTCTCCAAGATATTCATCTCAAAGAGCGCACAATAGTTCAAGTCCATATCCTATCAGGAAGCATAAGAGGAGGTCTAGGGTGGATGAGCTAAAATGAGAAATGAATAAGATTAAGCCTCCTACTTTTTATGGTGAACAGAAAAAGGATGAGGATGTGGACACTTGGTTGTTGAGCATGATGAAGTAATTTTAGTTACACAATTACTCTTCACGGAAAGAAGGGAGAATTTCCATCTACCATCTCAAGGGAAAGGCATCAATGTGGTGGGACCAGTTGTTGCAAGTACAACACATTGATGAGAGAAAGGTTACTTGGAAGGATTTCAAGAGGTATTTTCAAAAGAAATAATTAACCAAACATTACTATGATAGGAAAATTAAGGAGTTATTTGAACTCAAGCTTGGAAGTATGACCATAGATGATTATGAGAGGAGATTTTTAGAGCTATTGAAGTATGTTGATTTCATCAATACTGAACAGGTTAATATTTAGAGGTAATTGAGCGGGTTGTCGTTGACCACGTGTTTTTGGAAGTGAAATCTAGGAAGAGTTCACTTAAGTTGGGAAATTATTCAAAGTTGGAAGCACATTATTGTGGTTCGATTGAAATCCTAGAGAGGATTGGTCTTGCCGCATACATGATTGCACTACCTACATCCATATGCATGCATAATGTGTTTCATGTATCTTTTCTTAAAAAGTTTGTGTCTGATGTTGATCATGTAATTGATTGGAATCCGATTCAAGTGGAGCAAGAAGGCGACTTTTGAGTTCATCCAGTGTGCATATTGTTCTGGAAAGTCAAGTTTCTCTAGAATCGAGCAATAGGATTGGTAAAGGTCCAGTGGACCTGTTACGGAACTGAGGATGCAACTTGGGAGCACGAGGATGCTATGGGAGCACGAGGATGCTATGTGCGCAGAGTACCCATATATTTTTGAAGACTTTTTGAAGTTTTGATTGTAAATAATGCCCTAAGGACAATGCATAAATAAGGGGGAGGGGAATGTAATACCCCTAGGCTGAACCCCAATTATAATGTAAATGTAAATGTACATATAGGCCAGTGAGTCATGGGCGCACAAGTTTTCGGTATAGTTTAGCACGCATCCACCAAGGGAAGACTGTGTACATGTTTCAAGTGCACGAGGATTGTCGTGCATGTGCACCAAGGGAATAGTTCACGAATGTTTCATAGCTTTGTGCACAACAGAGTAAGTGTGCGAGGATTGCTTAAAAGTGTGCATTGGACCGTGTTTGTAGCTCGGATATTTTGGGGTCAAGGAGCCTTTGTATATATTCATATTGAGGCTAGAGTGAATGTGTGGTTATTAGGCTAGAGAACCTGGATTGCAACAAAGGCTAGTGCGCCTACTTTTGTAAAATGTAATTGCACTCAGATATTAATAAAAAAATATCACTACACATAGACCAATCAAACAAAAAGAGACAGGGGGTTTAAACTCTACTAAAAAAGGAAAAAGGGGATAAGAGTTAGGAAAAGGGAATATTTTAATAATATTTCCAAAAATATAATATGGGATATATATTTATCCTAAGTTCCTAAGGGATGGGAACGAGTCACCAAGTGGAGAAAAGCTTTTTCTTAAGGTGACGAGTGTCATTTTTAGCCATGCAAATATATTGTTGGGCCTTAGTGTATTTCAGGGGATTCACTCATTCCTAGATCATGCAGAGCAACTTTCCTCTGCTAAGCATTTGTATCTTGTTGTAACTTGTTGCCATCGCATAACTTTGTACTTGGGAAGGCCTATGTGATATTGAAGAGGCAGCTTGTCAGGCATGTGTCTATCAAATAAGGGGATTTTCAAGCACGTGTTGGTCGAAGAAGCGGGTTGTCAAACTCATGTTTTTCAAAGAATCAAGTTGTCGGGCCCATGTTTGTCGAAGAAGCAGGTTGTCGGGCCCATGAGCATCCTCTCCAGGCGAGAGAACTGCTAGGAATTTATTTCCCAAGGTGTCAAGCAACAACTACAGGGCTCTAATACTTCATGTCTGGCCTGTTTTTGAATCCCTAAAAGGGAATTGGGGTAGATGAAGGATTGTTGAACAGAGAAGGGGCAAACTTCCTAGGGTGGGATAGGCATGTGGGGAATGAGGGACTATAGTCTATTTGTTGTAGTTGGTACCTTTGTTTGAGTGTTTTGACTATTTATAGACCTTAGTTTGGCTTAGGAATCCTTTTTCTTAGTGTAGTTTAAGCCCCATATCGAGGGTGACCTATTGCTGATAGTTTCTGAGTGATAGAGTCTATGGCTGGGAGGAAGGTCTGAGGTTTACACGTAGTTGGTGGATTACAACAAAAGATAATTGTCTTCTTATGTGTATTAATCTCTGATTAATGTGCATATGCATGTTAAATATATTATGTGTTATAGTTGTATATATATTGTGCATGGATTATATGTGTTGTAGAATTGTATGTTTGTTACATATGTAGGGCATGGGCCATGACATGTTATATGTGTTTATATATTCTTTAACCTGTGAATGCTTATGTTATTTATATGGAATTGGTACATTTATGTTGGGGTGTGCATGTATTGTTAGTTCTGCATACTATTGTAGATGTAGAGAAAGGTAGTTATTAAGTGTTTCCTGTTAGATAATTTTGTGGTAACGGTCATGGGATTATGAGGCAAGGCCTGAATCATCGTGCACACATGGAAATTAATTTGCACATGCAAAATGGGACAGACCCTATGTAGGGAATAGGAATGGTTGTGTGCGTAGTTGTATTATGAGTTCATTATGTTATTATAGTCGATATATGTTAAGTGACTTCAGTAGTAATTGTATGGGTTCTAATGTGAAGTTAGAAATGTTGTGTGTTGAGGGATAGTTGACACGGCCAACACAATGATGGTTGAGTGAGCGGAATTTATAAGACACATTTGTTTCATGCAATACAAGATTGGTTGTCACGCACTAGGAAAACCTAGATGTGCGTAGCACAAGGCCAGTTGTGTGCATTGTTGGTTTCAATGAGTTTCTTCTGCACAAGAAGGAATTGATATTAGAGATTTATTTAGAGATTTGTGGTAGTAGAGACTTTACAATATGGTAACGGGAATCAGCTAGGAGGTTGGATACATTACAACATGGTATCAGAGTTCAAAATTTTGATGTGACATGGCCCGGAGCAAAGTTGGGGATGTTACATGCTCAATGGCAACACTCAATGTGGATGGAATGCAATGTTGAAGTGTGTAGCTACCATGCATGTTGTTAGTTCTAAATGTCATAGAATCTTACTTAAAACCTAACATAAGTAGTCATTGGAATTTGGAAACCATTGTAATCCTAGGGAAATGAAAATGTATTTTGTATGTAGGTATACAAGACAAATTTTGGACCATTAGTAAATGGGAAGTAGGATATTAGAATTGTAAGCACAATGTCCCTCCATGATAATAAATTGTAAACATAATGTCCCCACATAAATTATATTCAATACTATGTTACACTATGTTGATAATTTCTATGCCATTTGATTAATTTCCTACTATTACATATATTTTTTTAGTTAATGTGTAAGGCTATATATTCACATAACCAAATTCTAATAAGGTTTATAGAGATCATCTTATTATTCCCCTCCACAAAGCACAACAGGGACTATCTAAATCGGCTTTCCATTTTACATTAGTTAATGCATGTAAATCAAAGAAACAATTTAACCAAAGTTTTAATATGCCTCGTCGTTTTAACCTAAGTCTTAATATGCCTAGTTGTTTTAACCTATTTTTTAAGAAGGCATTGGTCTTAGTTAGTATAGGATTTTAATATGCTTGGTCATTTTAACCTAAGCTTTAAGAAGACATCGTTCTTATTTAGTATATGAATTGGTTTTCTAGTTTCAGATCAGTCTCGCAGGAAACCTAATATTTAAACCCAAAGTTTTAGCAAACTTCTAGATCATTTCATTTTTATCCTAAGTTTGAACTTTGAGGTGTTATTTGGCCTCATATCGATGTTTTTTTTACCTCTATCATCTCGTTGCTATATTTTCTCTCCTTCCAATTGATTCACATTGCTATGTGTTCCCTCCTTCCAATTGATTCCTCAAATGATTAGTCTGGCCTAGTCTAGTGTATGTGCACCTATTATCCCTACTCCTCTTTGTGGATTTTCCATGGATTATCCCCTTCCTTCATGCCTTTATATTCTACCCTTTGTGAACTACTAACTCTAGAATGAAAGAATCCAAAACTAGCTTTGGGACTGGGGAATCCGCTGGATCTACACAGGTATTTGGATCTTTATCTGCGATTGGTGTAATTGTCTCCTCCTTCCTCATCCTCTAATTTGGAGGGATCCTCTTCTACCCATTTATATGAGAGTCGAGAGAGTCTTCCCTGCACTAGAAGGATGGTGAGAATATTGTTAGTTATGGTAAAGCTATGAAATATTGTTAGTTTTGGTAAATCTGTGCAATATTGTTAATTTTGGTAAATATGTGCAATATTGTTAGTTTTGGTAAATCTGTATTGTTAGTTATTGTAAATCTATTTAGAAATTTATTTATTTAATTTATAAGATTTTTTCTTTACAGATGGTATGTAGTTTCCAATAGAAACATATTTGAAAACAAATAATCATGAACTAACCATTTGAATTGTACTTGCATCCCATATAAGCATTTGATCCAGGACCATAATTACCACCAATATTGGACATAGGTGTTCAAGTTGTAAGGGATGCAGAGGTAAATCCTTCATGACCTATTCTTTTGTCGTCATAGTCTCAACCACTGCTTTCATTTCCTCATTGACACGAGCTTTCATATTCTTGACCTCCATGTATGTATACTAAATAAATGGATATGATAGGCCTATTCCATGTGTTCCCTTTCTACCCAACAAAACATCCCTAGCAACCTGTAGAAAGTATTTCCACCACATAGTGAGACCTGTTGGGAACCAGGATTATACATGTGAGGTCATAGTTGCAAAGTTTTGAGCCCTCTTCCCTGAGGCTAGCCTCATTGTGCATGTGTGGGAACTACCCATGCTCCAATCTAGAGATTCAAC
>ML779176.1:372828-442884 GCA_009831015.1 Picea engelmannii | reverse complement strand
TATTCTTCTCAAGCATAGAAGAATAATTGTTCCTTATTTCTGAGCCTGGACCATTCACCTAATTGGGCCATTCCTCCGGCACTAATCATAGTGAAACCTGGAGAGAATGAGTCTTCCCTAGGGAATGCCTATAACCTAGACCATTCACCTAACTGGGCCATTCCTCCGGCACTAATCATAGTGCAACCTGGAGAGAATGAGTCTGGCCTAGGGAATGACTATCTGGACCATTTCCTAATGGAAATGATTGTCCTACACCAACCTCCAAAATGTACTATTCTTCGAAACTACTCACAATTGTGAACTTCAAAATAATGACTGCCTAGTGAGGTGGACCATTCTACTAGGCCACTACTCAGAGTGACTGCTAAGAAGAATGAATTTCCTAGACCATTCCCCCACACTGGCCACAAGGGGAATCATTGTCTATGGTACATCAACAATCTATCAGACCATTTTCATTACAAAAATGACTGTCTGATCTGGACCATTTTTTGAACTGGAAAATGCATGTCCGTCAAAAATATTAAACCACTTTCCGAACTGGAAAGGAACTGCTCATCCTGGACCATTTTTCAAGCTGAAAAATGACTTTCCATAAATCAATAACATATCAGTGCTCCCTCCTAACCTGGGAGTAATCTCTTCCTTTTTCAATAAGGAATTTGTCTCCACGAGCCCTAGCTTGCTTCTTAAGTATGCAAACTTTTCATCTTGGACAAAGGCTTTACCAAAATATTTGTTATCTGCTCATCGATGGAGATATATTGGAGAACCACTTCTCTCTTCTGGACTTTATCACGGAGAATATAATGCTTGATCTCAATGTACTTTGGTTTGTCATGGAACAGTGGTTTTCTATGAAGGCTTCACATAGCTCTGATCATTACAATATATCATGGTTGAATTTAGTACTTTTGTTTCCTGATAGCTCATGACATCGTGGAAAATCTCAAACTGAAACATATCCAAGTAGCACTTCTTCTGTCATCATGAGATTTTGTCATGGATTAGCAATCTATCATCCCATACTTCTCAGTAACCATTGTGATACACTATTTATGTCATAGAAGGTTTTCACCATGCTTCTATTGTATATAAGATAATCTGCATCAAATTGTTTGAATCCATACAAGGTTTTCTTATATCTGCATACATGGGTCTCTTTCTGGTATAAGCTTCTTTCTCAATTTGCTTTATTTGGGAAGAACATTATTTTATATGTAAATTCCAATCCATGGATACTACAAGAGGTATATCTGGTTTACTGGAACGAGTTTTCATCATAGTATTTTCCCTTCTTCTGGAAGAACTTTTGAATCTCGCAATTTTTCCATTCATAAGAATTTTTCACATTTTCTTGCATACACTGTTCTTTATCATAACTTCCATTTCTTTTGGTTGATTGCTTCTAGTGGGTTCAAACCAAGTTGGTAGTCTTTGTGATTCTTGGTATAATAACTGGTTGTTATGGCTTTTCTTTCTTGGAATCTTCATGTTCTTCCTCATGTTTCTCTCTAGCTCTTGGGTCCATGGAGTCTTCTATAGATTCCATGCCATAAATATTCCAACTTCTTCCTTTCATCATAGGATCATGGATGTAGATGGACAACCAAGGATACTTTAAGGCTTGTTTTAGAAGAAGACTTCTTCTAGAGTCAAACTGAACACGCATTACTTATCATGGTTGTTATTTTCAATGGGAACGTTGATAGATACTTCATAATCCTTAATGGATCATATCATTTAGGATTAGCTCCCTCCTAATCCATGGTGAGAGAGTGATGTAGTAGGAAGTACATTGGACAATGAGCCACCAGTCATAGAAAAGGAGGCATTCAAGAACATGATCAAAGAACAGTTCTACCCAATCATATACGAGGAGCACCGACAAATAGTCTAGCATTATTTTAAGTAGAGGCAAGGGCATTTGGTGACAGTTGTCAAAATAGAGCAGAAATTTAGGCCAGAAATTGGGGAGAGTGGTGACCCCATGGCCACACCACTTATTTGTTTGAAAAAGTCTCCGTGGAAACTAAAAAAGGTAGATCTCAAACATACTTCCGCCAATCTTGTGGTTTCAGGATCTGTGACTTCTTTGATAAGTTGAATGGCTTCGTTTAATGGAATTTGTGTGAAGAGTGAGACTACATCGAAACTAATGAGTATGTCTCATGGTTATACCGTTTCATCTTTAATGAGTTTTACGAATTCATTTGAATATTTTATGTAAGACTTGGTACCACCTACTAAAGGTCCTAGGATCTTATCTACATGCTTAGGTAGTTCATAGGTTGGGGATCCAATTGTGTTGACAATTGGTCTGAGTGAAGTCCCCTCCTTGTAGATTTTTGGAAGCCCATAGATTCTTGGGACGATTTGACAGTTAGGAATAAGTCTCTTTTTTGTTAATTCGTCTAGATTAGATCCTTTAATGACCTTCTTGACTTCTTTTATAACCTTTGAAATAGGGTTGTTCCCTAGCTTCCTATAACTGCCAGTGGTGGTGAGGTGTTCTGTCATCTTATTGTTGTAGTCTATCTTGTTCATTATGATAGTGGCACCACCTTTGTCTTCCTTAATATTACTATGATCTCATTATTCCTTAAGTTTTCGGGGGCTTCTTGCTCCTTTCTGCTCAAATTGCTCTTTGGTGGTTTCACCATTCTTAGAACCCTAGCGCGGTCTTGTTGAATGGATTCTTTGTCTTCATCATTTAAATTTTTAATGTTGTCCTCTATGCTACAAACAATTTTTTCTGTGGGGATGGTTTTTGGGGTTACAGCAAAGCCCAAACATTTCTTTAAAATGTTCATTTCTAATTTCATGGCTGGACAGGTTAACCACTTTTCTGGAGTCATTCGTCGAGTTGGTGTTACGACCGTTCGTTGAGTTGATGTTATTGATCACGTTCAACAACCTTACAAACTTCTTGTTCTATCTATCCTTCACCATGCGACTTTCCTTATCTTCTTTGATCGTGGCCTTGGCATCTATAATGTTCCACAGGTCCGCGTGAATTTCTTGCAAAAATTTTAGGTGCAGTTTCAGGGCCGTGCATGAGAGCGAGTCAAAGGAGAAGTGCGTTCTCTTGATTTGGCCATGAATTAGATATTTATTTTTATCCTCAATGTTTCCATCAAACGGATATTCATCCAAGTATCCCCTCTGTACGGGGTGGCAATTGTTTTAAGATTCCTATAGTGTGAAATTTGGACAGATTCTTTCGGATTCACCACAGTAGGAGTCAATTTGGTTAGACAATAATATAAGTCATATGGTTTAACATATAATTGATATATTATTAATATAACTAATTCATCTAATATTTAGAATTGGTTAAACTATATCATAATTCATATAGTTTAATATATAATTGAGCATAATTAAATAAATATTATAGATTTATATTCTATTTATGAATAGAAGATGATATGATACATTATATAAATTTTGTAATTTTATATATTATATCAATGTAGTAGATTATGTAATTTAAGTGATTATATATTGTATTAATATTTATATAGGTTATAATAATAATATCAAAAATTGATATTTTAATATGAAGTTATATTATTATTATAAAATAATATTATTAGTGAAAATATCAATGAGAAAGTTTAATGGTTTTTATTGAAATGGTTGTGTATTTATGAAATTGGGATGAGTTTAATATTATGATTTATAAATATGTGTTTTGGATAAATTATTAGAAAATAAAAGAAGAGGTTACTTTGTATTAATATTAAAAATATTATTAGTCTAAATTTAAGGAAAAAATGTGGTGCCTAATTGAAATAATTTGTCATCTTTGTGACACTAAAAGAGTTGAAGATGAAAAACACTTCCTCTTAGAATGAAAGAGGACATTGGACAATTTCCCAAAATGTTGTGGGTACAAATATTTTTTCATCTTTGTAACACTAAGAAGGTTTAGATTGTCCTTCATACACCCACATTAAACACAATTTCAAAATATTTGTTATAATACCAACCTTCCTAACATTTTAACTTATAAAAAATAATAATCTTACAATATTACTATCTAATTTGCAATAACATAAAAATTTAAATTGTTTTTCAAGTATTCAAAATAATTTAATAAAAAACATAATAATTCAAATTACATATATTAAACAATTTTAATAAATTAAAAAATTGTTCATATTTAAATAGAAAATAATACTATACAGATAATTTAAAATGTCATTATTATTATAATAATTGAAAAGCTGAATGAAAAATGAGCCATGGGTCAATTTAAAATATTAATATAATTTTACTTATAAAGATCATTTCTATAGCTACAGACTACATTTTATGTAACACCTAAAAATATATAATTTTAAACATTATTTTTTAGATGACTTAATGAAATTGAGAAATTTTAATGAGAAATGATTCATAAAATACAATATTTGTATTAATATTTTATTTATATTAATTTAAAATATTAAGAAGAAAATTTAGTAAGAAATTAGTTTTGAAATCTTTATATATTTATGAAATTAGTTTTAGTTTTGTTGGTTGAAAGAAATATTGACATATTTTCATAAGTAATATGTTAAAATTCATAAATAACATGTTAAACCTTTAACTAAATATATTATTAAAAAAATATTTATGAAATTAAACAATCTTAATAAAAAAAATTAGTGAAAATATTATAAATCAATTTAAAATACTAATGAAAAACTTTACTAAATTGTGGAAGATATTCACGATATCTATGTGAAACACTTTAATAAATCATGGAAGATATTCACGAAATCTATGTAACCACGAATAGAGCTCAATGCTCCTTAAACTTGAAGAAAATGAACTTATGGATTGTGAATCATATACTTGATATCTGAATTGTGAGCGGCTTGTGAGAAAGGGAGTCATCAAAGAGCCATTGCCCAATCCAAACTTAGGCCACTGCTAAATTGAGAGGTTACATTAATTTCTTAATCCAAAAAAACTATTTTCTTCTTCTTCTCTTAAAAATCATCACAAATAAAATGAAAAACAAAAACAAAATGTTATAGTAATACTCAATAAAAAAAAAAATAGAAAAAGACAAAGTTGATCAAGAAAAATATAAAAAAGTAATAGCACTTACCTATGCAAGTAAGAAGTAGTGTTGGCCCTTGACCAAGTTCTGGCGAAGCGGAGATCGTTGGATCTCTCCCCCTTTTGTGGGATTTTTGGGTTTAGGGTTTATGTAACACGTATGGGATGTCGGCCCATGGGTTTACCCATGTTTAGGCCCCATTTGTAATGTATAAATAGATATCTAGGTGATGTAAGAAAAGGCCAGTGCGCTAAGTGTGAATATTTGTGGATGTTTTGTGCATGTTGTGTGTTAAGAACTTGCAGAGCTAAGTGCAAGTGATTGTAAGAAACTTGTGTGCAGACTGTAAGAAGGATTTGTGATGTAACCTAACTCGGGGAAGGAGGATCTAGTGAGGTGTGCGCAGACCTCTTGTCCTATGCGGAGTGGGTTATGTGGCTCTGTGCATGTATGAAGATTGACAGAAGATAATAAAGAAGAAGAAGAGTTGGTGGACGTAGCCCCACCCTGGGGTGAACCACGTATATCATGTGTTATGGTTGTTTTGTTCTATATAGTTGATATGTTATTGATGTGATTTATGCTTAGTGTTGTAATCTGTATGTTAGATGCATCTGATATAGTAGATTAGTGCTTAGTGATGTGAATGAATGCTAGCTATGATCTATTTCTATATGCTAAGTGCTTGGATGTGTTAGATCTTGTTGAATACTGCGTTGTTTTGTAATTAGGGTTTTCTCCTACGATGTGGATAAGGGATAAATACTAATGAATGTTAACTGCTAAGTTCTCTGTTAATTACTGTGATCATCTGTGTCCCAGATAGGTTGTAGACACTTGAGTCAGACAACCACCCCTACCTCTACCTCGGGTGAGACTTCATCTGCTTCACAGGTGTTTCCGAAAGGGTCGGTAGTTAGGGTTTTGTTGGTGCGATGTCGAAGTGTTGAACCCTGGGTCTGCCCCTGTGCCAACAAATGGTTCCATTGTCGGGACCTGAAACTATGATTGTTGGGAACTGAAGAAAATATAAAGCTTTGTGTGTAGATCTGTTGTTGTAGTGCGTAGTATTCCACTTTACTTGTGAAGCTCTGTGCTAAGAAAGGAATCAGATCTGAAGAAAAGAGGTAAGATATTAAAGCTTTGTGCTCTGATAAAGGTAAGATAAGTGAAAATTTTTCTTTCGAAAGAATGAATCTAGGTATGTTTGATAGATTTTGTCCTAATCTGAAAACTAGGGCACAACTAGAAGAAAGAAGATTTGATATGAGTAGATCTGATCTAAATAGTGAAAGATATGTTATTCCTATGCATAGAAGGAATTTTTGGACTAACAAATGAATGCAGGATCTTAGAAAGAATGTTTTGCAGGTTCATCACTGTGATCCCAGTGCGCAGTACAGGAAAGGTTGGGGATCATTTAAAAGAAAGAGAGGATTAACTCTTTGTTATAGTTGCATAAGACCAGGACATCTTGCTAAGGAATTCCCTTGTAGAGGTCCTAGTTGTCTTTGTTGTAAAGTTATGGATCATGAAGATTTAGATTTCCCTAGAATGATTGCTAAAGTTGAAAAGATGAATATGAGACAAGAAAACCATGAGAAAGGCCAAGAAACTAAGGATATGATAAAACCCCAGAAAGAATCAGAGACTATATTATTGCATATGAAAGAAACATTAAATGATCATAGAGACATCAGTTTATCAGAGATCTTAACAGAGAAGGAGTGCATAGAAACACGAATAGGATATTTCGACATAGACTGTGTTATGGATGAGGAAACATAGGTGAATATCATGACAAAAAGTACTTGGGAAATCTTGGGAAATCATGTTATGGTTCCTTCATTGGGAGGAATAGGATTGTTTAAAGGAAAGTTGATAACCCTATGTGGAATACTTACCTAGTTACCTATGAGTGCTCATGGAACTTCGACAAAAGAAGAATTTGAGGTCATTAAGTGACGCAGACCCCCAATCCTTGGATTGAGGTCCGCACAAGATCTTTCAATTTCGGCCCCTTAGAGTCTAATTGGCTCTTTTATTTCCTCTCGAAAATTCTTTGCACACATAACAACAGTGTTTTTCCACTGGTCCTTATGAGTATGCCCGTGTGAACCAACACAAAGCACTACTCAACTCTCCTTACCACAATAAAATGATCGCACCCTTTTTTCCTTATCAAAACTTTCCTTTTCTTTTCTTTTCGGGATACTAGATTTCACGATTTCACGAATCCTATTGTCGAGGTTCTTGACCTTTCCACCTTCCGAAACCCAAAATGTCGATTTTTCCGAAATGCTTGGCCACGTCCTCCTACACAACTATATCATGTTTCACGACTTCGGGAGTTCCAGAACAAGGAATCCCGACCTCTTGTCTTCACAACTGCCGAAATGCCGAAACCTGAAACGTTCAGCAAAAGACTGGCTTCTATAAAAAAAATTCACCTTTTCGGGGTTTCGAACTTCGCGATTTCGCGAGTCCTGATGTAAGGCTTCCGGATCTCTAACCTCCACAATCCCCAAACTCTGAAACAATATCTCCAACGGGATCAACGGCTATAAGCCTCCCTTCGATCCAACGGCCCATGTGATTTCGGACTTTCAGGTACCGAGAGTCCAAGACTCTCGATCCCAGAACATTGTCCTCTCGGGTTCCCGAACCCTGAAACGTCGAATTGCCGAAACACCACTTCACACTATTTCGCGTTTCACAATTTCGGGGGTTCTCATGTGAAGTGACCGAATTCCTGTCAACGGGAATGCCAAAATGTTGATTCCCGAAATTCTGAAATTCATCCTAGACTATTCCTTTAACGATTCAGAAGTTAGAGTGACCAAGGGTTTTGGATTACACTCCAGACTCACAAATCCCAAATTCCCGAAATAATCTAACGCTCTAGTAGATCACGATCAATGATCCACGTTGACTCCTGTTACCAGAGTGATGGATTCTCCCCTCATCCACCTTGTAACTTCTCTGTATCTTATGGTTCTCATGATTTCGGGAGTTCTCCTCAGAGATTTCTGACCGTTCAATTTCCTCCTCAAGAACCTCTGGCTCAAAATCAACTCTGTGATCCTTCTCTTGGACATGACTTCTGCACAACAACTTGAGCTTCCTGCTTTCTCTTGAATGATTTAAAGGCCCTAACCCTTCTGAGCTTTCTCTGGTAAATTCAAATCACAAAAGAACTCTTGCGCGCACTCCTTGCGGTAATCTGTCAAATACTTCTGGGTATTTGGTCTCTTCGACTCTGTGTTGCCTCGACAACAGTAGTCCTTCAATCCTTCCCTTAGCTGATAAGTCCTAAGGCTTTCAATAGCCTGCACACTCCTTGCACAACTTCTGTGCTTCACTTGCACTTCTGCTGAAATAAGAACAACGGTATCCCTCCTGAGCTTTCAGAGATAAACTCTGAACTTGGTCAACGCACACCTTGCAGACGCTTTCACTGCACCCCTTGCAGGAACTCTCACTCAAGAAGAAAAACAATTGAAACTCATTTCCTCTCTCTCTCAGACTTCAAACATCCAATATGAAATCATACATACACACAATACTAAAGAAAATGCGTAACAGATAGCATAAAACAACTGTTAGCAGACCATTCAACATGCACAGACAGAAACATCATAACACCATGAATCTGAATTAAAGTTTCATATATTAATTTAAAGCTCCTGTACATGAGTTCTTCTTCTCAGCCCTCTGCTACAACTCTCTCTTCTCTTTCTCTATGCTAATGATACAATTTTGATTGATACCATGATACAAAGATGAGGGTGTCTATAGTCGTTTTCCCTCCTGTTCTTCTAAACTGTCTAATCTCTAATTCAAACCTACCTACTTTCATTAACTATGCATAAATGCCTCTACTTCCTACAGATGAGAGTGAATCGCTCATGATCTGTTTACAATACGCAAGTACGCTTCCCTTTAACCATTACATTAATGCTTCAAAAACATTTCCAAAACATGTAAAACGTGTGTTGCACTTTCCAGCTGTCTTCTGCCTTCATGCTCGCTTGGCTGGCTGCTTGCGATGCTCCTGCATCATACTCCCTTGCTTGAAAAAATTTCATGAACTCCTGTTCATGAGCTCTTGCATGGTCTGTCCATGCTTCTAAATTTCTACTTCATCCTCCCAACTGGCATCTTCAACTGGATGTCCCTTCCATTTGACCAAGTATTCAAAATACTCTTTCCTCTTGGTCTTCCTGTTGATTCTCTTGTCAGGTATACTTTCCATCTGTGGCTTTTCAACTATAGGAATTTGTTTAGTCCACTGAATCTCTGTTTGTTCATTGTCTTCTCCTACTTCTTCAACTCTATAAGGGTACAAATCTGAGATGTTGAATATCGGTGAAATTTCGATCCAATCGGGTAATTCAATCTCATATGCATTTGCCCCAAATTTCTTTATGATCTTGCATGGTCCAATCTTCTTCATTTTCAGTTTGTTATATGTTCCCCTTGGGAACCTTTCTTTCTTTCCTTAGATTTGAAAGAATCAGATCACCAACTTCAAACTAAATTTCTCGCCTGTGTTGATCTGCTCTGCGTTTATACTCTTGACTCAAATTTTGCAAATGTTCCCTCACGTGGCTATGAAGTTCCTTCATTGCCTCTGCAAAATCCTCTGCACTCGCACTTCTAGTTTCAGTCTATTCTGAATCCTTCAATTCAGAAACTCCCATTGGCTGCATTCCATACACAATTTGGAATGGACTCTGCCCTGTTCTTCTGTTGAGTGAATCATTGTAAGCAAATTCCGCCTGTAGCAGAATGTGATCCCACTGATTATGGTGTTCAATCACTAGGCTCCTTAGTAAATCTCCCAAGCTTCTGTTTACAACTTCTGTCTGCCCATCCGTCTGAGGATGATATGCTGAGCTAAATGACAAGCTTGTCCCTAGCTTCTTCCATAAAGTCCTCCAGAAATGTCTAACGAACTTGGTATCTCAATCTGAAACTATACTCCTTTGCAAGTCGTGAAGTCTAACAACTTCCTTGAAAAACAGGTTCGTAATATGAGTTGCGTCGCTAGTTTTCTGGCATGGTATGAAATGTGCCATATTTGAAAATCTGTCTACCACCACAAAGATTGAATCAAATCCTCTTTGCGTTCTTGGTAGCCCCAATATAAAATCCATGCTCACTGCATCCCACGACCTCTCGGGTATGGGTAATGGCTGGTATAACCCTGTGTTCTGCCTTTTTCCTTTTGAGTGTTGACAAATCTTGCAACTGTCCACAAATATTTTGACATCGGTCCTCATCCCTGGCCAAAAATATGAGCCATTTAATTTCGAGAACGTTTTGTCATGACCGAAATGTCCGGCCAATCCTCCACTATATTTTTCTTTCAACAGATTCTCCCTCATGGAGCATTTTGGAATACATAATTGATTGCTTCTAAATAATAATCCATCCTGGATCATATATTCGGTCCATTGGCTTCTGTCCCTGAGAATTGGATTCTCAGACACCTCATACGCTCCCCTAAAATCCGGGTCATCCCTGTACATTTCTTTGAGGTTATCAAAACCCAAAGTTTTGACTCTGAATTCCTGCATCAACAAACATTTCCTGCTCAAAGCATCAACAACTTTGTTAGCAGTTCCAAAAATATGTTTAATTACAAAAGTAAAATTATGCATGTATTCAACCCATTTTGCATGCTTTTGGTTCAACTTTTCTTGTTGAGTCACGAATTGCAAAGTGTGATTATCGTTGTACAAAACAAACTCTTTAGGGACCAAATAATGTCTCCATTTCTTCATCACTTATATGAATGCATAGAATTCCTTGTCATATGTTGAATACTTAACCTTCACCTCATTCAGTTTCTCACTGAAGTATGCGACTGGCCTGTCGTTTTGGCTCAAGACCGCTCCAATTGCAAATCCACTAGCGTCACACTTGACCTGAAATGTCTTACTGAAATCTGGCAACACCAGAATTGGTTGTTCAGTAGTCCTCCTCTTCTGCAGGTTGAAACTTTTTTCTGCTTCCTCTGTCCAATGAAAATATTTGTGTCTTTTCTTCACCATGTCCATCATTGGTGCGCTAATCCCACTAAAATTTCGGATGAATTTCCTATAGAAACTAGCTAACCCATGGAAGCTTCAAACCTCAAATATACTTTTCGGCGATGGCCAATTCTTAATTGCCTCTACCTTATCCGGATCCATTTTCAGCTTATCCGCAGAGATAACAAACCCCAAATAAATGAGTTATGTCCTCATAAATGTTGATTTCTTCATATTTATCAGCAACTTCTCTTGTTGTAATCTCCTCATCACTGTAGCTAAATACTTCAAGTGTTTTGTTTCTATCTTGTTGAAAATTAATATATCGTCAAGATATACAGTGCTGGACTTTCCTATGAAATCCTTCAAGACTTCATTCATCAATCTCATGAAAGTACTGGGCGCATTTGTTAAGCCAAACGACATAACAAGCCATTCATACAGCCCATCATTCATCTTGAAGGTTGTCTTCCATTCGTCACCTTCTCTTATACAAATTTGATGATATTTGCTTTTCAAATCAATCTTTGAAAAACAAATTTGCCCCACTCAAGCAATCCATCAAATCATCCATCCTTGGAAAAGGAAATCTATATTTGATGGTAATCTTATTGAATGCCCTTGAGTCTGTACACATCCTTCAGCCTCCATCTTTCTTTGGGCTGAGCACTGTTGGAACAACGCATGGAATCAAACTCTCTCTAACCAATCCATTTTCCATTAAGTCTTGGACTTGTCTTTTGACCTCTTCATTCTTCTGCGACATCAATCTGTACGCTGCTTTGTTTGGTAAAATAGATCCAGGTATGAGATCATTATGATGACTTATACTTCTGATCGGTGGCAACGAACAAGGAAGTTCGTCCACTACTATATCAACAAACTCTTCCAGTAACCTCTGGATTTTCTCTGGTAAATCATCCACTCTTGTACTGGTTAAAACAATTCTAGGCTTCCTGACCATGATGAATTGTGTATCTTCCTTCTTCTTAACCTCCATAAGAAGTTCCTTCCCACTCATGAGAAGTACATTGTTGCTCACTTCTGGTTTCGTTTCTTTATCCTTAATCGGCAACAACATGTGAGTTCTCCCATTCTTCTCCAGGGTGTATCTGTTCTTTCTCCCATCATGAATCACATTTCTGTCATATTGCCATGGTCTACCCAGAAATAGATGAAAAACATCCATGGGAATGACATCACATAGTATTTCATCCCTATATCCTCCTATTTTAAATTCAACTAAACATTGTTTAGTGGCATTTACCTGATGTCCTTTTTGTAACCACGAAACTCTGTATGGGCTTGGATGTTCAATAGTCTCCAGCTCTAGCTTTTCTACCATCTCTGTAGAAATGAGATTGTTTGTGCTACCACTGTCCACGATGAATTTGCATACCCTGTCTTTGGTCTTACAAGCAATCTGAAAAAGTCTGTTCCTTTGGGCTGGGTTCTCTGCCTCCTTCTCTAGCGTTAAGAGAACTTTTCTCATCATCAGTGATCTTCCGCCCTCAGCATCTTCTGCCTCAACATTCCATCCTTGTGCTTTGGCAATGTGAGTTTCACCTCCTTCTTTCTTTCTATCTAGAAATTCATAGGATTTGTGTCCATTTTTTCCACAGGTAAAGAATTTTATTTCTCCACCTCTACCTCTTCCTCTTCCTCTGGTTCGAGGAAAAATATTTCTATCAGCATACTGTCCTCTCTGTGAGCTTCCACCTCTCTCAGATTGAGTTTGAGGTTTCTTCCACTCTTCTTTAGGTTTCTGATTTCTATCTTGGGCAATTGTTTTTCCTCTGGCTTGACTTCTGCCTCGGCCTCTTTGACCTTGCTTCCAGATCAGCTTCTCTTCAGCTTTCAGAGCCATCTGATAAGCATCCTCTACATTCTGAAGGCTCATCATGCTCATCTTGTCCTGAATGTCGTATCTTAGACCATTCATGTACCTGGCAACTTTTTCATCATCACTTTCCCGATGACCTGCTTTGATGTTGATCTTGTAGAATTATTCAGTGTACTCTTTCACTATCATCAACTTTTGTCTCAAGTTATACATCCTCCGAAATAGAGTGATTTGATAATCCTTGGGTATGAATTTGGCTTTCATCTTCGAAACCATTCTATCCCAAATCTTGATTTTCTGCTTGCCTTTGCAGCGTTTGTCAGCCTGCAGTTCATCTCACCATAATGTTGCATGCCCTTTAAGTCTGGTAACAACATGTTTGACCTTCTTGTCTTCCTCGACATCCTCGTAGTCAAAATATTTATCTAGAGCTCAAATCCAGTCTAGAATCTCTTCAACATCCAAGTTCCCCTCATACACTGGAATGTCCATTTTTGCTCTGGCACCTATCCTTGCAACAACCCTGAATAGGTGTTCATCTACTGTATCTTTAGCTGCAACTTCTTCTCCTTCATGTCCAACTTCATTTTCATTGTCAAACTCACTAATATCTCCAGCGTTGATTGTGCACCTCTGTATGATCTCCATGGCATCAAGCCTAGCACGTAGTTCACGCATTTCCCTTTCCACTGTTGGATCAGGCATTGGTATGTCTCTCCTTCTCGGCAGCATGGCTGAGAAATATTCTTCCTTCCTTTGCTACAGAAAACAAAGAACTTTTTCTATGCTCTGATACCACAACTAACGTAGACCCCCAATCCTCGGATCGAGGTCCACATAGGATCTTTCAATTTTGGCCCCTTAGAGTCTGACTAGCTCTTTTATTTCCTCTCGGAAATTCTTTGCACACACAACAACAATGTTTTTCCACAGTTCCTTATGAGTATGCCCGTGTGAACCAACACAAAGCACTACTCAACTCTCCTGACCACAATAAAATGATTGCGCCCTTTTTTCCTTATCGAAACTTTCCTTTTCTTTTCTTTTCGGGATACCGGATTTGGCAATTTTGCGAATCTTGTTGTCGAGGTTCTCGACCTTTCCACCTTCCGAAACCCAAAATGTTGATTTTCTCGAAATGCTTGGCCGCATATTCCTACACAGCTATATCGTGTTTCACGACTTTGGGAGTTCCGGAACAAGGAATCCCAACCTCTTTTCTTCACAACTGCCGAAATGCCAAAACCCAAAACGTTCAGCATAAGACTGGCTTCTATCGGAACTTTTCACCTTTTTGGGGTTTCGGACTTCGTGATTTCGTGAGTCCTGATGTAAGGATTCTGGCTCTCTAACCTCCACAATCCTCAAACTCCAAAACAATATCTCCAATGGGATAAACGTCTATAGGCCTCCCTTCGATCAAATGGCCCATGTGATTTCGGACTTTCGGGTACCGGGAGTCCAAGAATCTCGATCCCAGAACACTGTCCTCTTGGGTTCCCGAACCCCGAAACGCCGAATTGTTGAAACGCCACTTCACACTATTTCACGTTTCAAAATTTCAGGGGTTCTCATGTGAAGTGCCCGAATTCCTGTCAACGGGAATGCCGAAATGCCGATTCCCGAAATTTTGAAATTTGTCCTAGACTATTCTTTTCATGATTCGGGAGTTAGAGTGACCAAGGGTTTTGGATTACACTTCGGACTCACAAATCCTGAATTCCCAAAATAATTTAACGCTCCAGTAGATCGTGATCAACGATCCACGTTGACTCCTATTTCCAGAGTGATGGATTCACCCCTCCTTATCCACGTTGTAACTTCTCTATATCTTATGGTTCTCGTGATTTCAGGAGTTCTCCTCGGAGATTTACGACTGTTCAATTTCCTCCTCAAGAACCTCTAGCTCAAAATTGACTCTGCGATCCTTCTGTGGGACATGAATTCTGCAAAACAACTTGAGCTTCCTGCTTTCTCTTGAATGATTCAAAGGACCTAACCCTTCTAAGCTTTCTCTGGTAAATTCAAATCACAAAAGAACTCATGCACGTACTCCTTGCAACAATCTGTTAAATACTTCTGGGTATTTGGTCTCTTTGACTCCGTGCTTCCTCGGCAACAGTAGTCCTTCAATCCTTCCCTTAGCTGATAAGTCCTAAGGCTTCCAACAGCCTGCGCACTCCTTGCACGACTTTTGTGCTTCACTTGCACTTCTACCGAAATAAGAACAACGGTATCCCTCCTGATCTTTCAGAGATAAACTCTTAACTTGGTCAACGCACACCTTGCGGATGCTTTCACTGCACTCCTTGCAGGAACTCTCACTCGGGAAGAGAAACAATTGAAACTCATTTCCTCTCTCTCTCAGACTTCAAACATCCAATATGAAATCATACATACACACAGTACTAAAGAAAATGCGTAATAGATAGCATAAAACAACTGTTAGCAGACCATTCAACATGCACAGACAGAAACATCATAACACCATGAATCTGAATTAAAGCTTCATATACTAATTCAAAGCTCCTGTACATGAGTTCTTCTTCTCAACCCTCTGTTACGGCTCTCTCTTCTCTTTCTCTATGCTAATGATACGATTCTGATTGATACCATGATACAAAGATGAGGGTGTCTATAGTCATTTTCCCTCCTGTTCTTCTAAACTATCTAATCTCTAATTCAAACCTACCTACTTTCATTAACTATGCATAAATGCCTCTACCTCCTACAGATGAGAGAAAATCTCTCATGATCTATTTACAATACACAAGTACGCTTCCCTTTAACCATTACATTAATGCTTCAAAAACATTTCCAAAACATGTAAAACGTGTGTTGCACTTTCCAGCTGTCTTCTGCCTTCATGCTCGCTTGGCTGGCTGCTTGTGATGCTCCTGCATCATTAAGTTTGTTGAGAACAACACCCCATTTGTTATTTTTCTAGGAAAAACCTGGATTGAGAAATATTAGATCCGAAGGAAAGAAGAAGAGGAAGCTCTAGAACAGAAAAAGAAAGAATTAGGAGATTTCATGGCTAGGAGAATAGCGCACTTACTAGAAGAACAAGAGGACAAGTCGAAGCTACTAAGGGCCATAGATCTGGCTGTTGAAGTTGAAAGAATGCAAGAATACTTGAAACACCTGTCCATACAAGAGAGTAGAGCACCTACTATAGAAAAAGAAGAAGTATTACCCTTGAACCCTGTGAAATACCCTCTGCAGTGTGAAGTTACTATGCCAGGAGGAGATAAGAACAATAATGGAAAGAGGAACCCAGTGACTCAAATCATGGGAAATAAGGCAAGGAAGCTTAGAAAGAATAAAGAAAGGTTAGAAAAATTGCAGGAAGTTCCAGAGAGGACTTCGTAGTAGGAAGGCTTGTAGAATTTGAACTCCGTCAGAATAGCAGAGCAGTGCAGATTTGCACTTCGCCACGACGAAGCAATATGACCATTGGAGGCATCCTGACCATTAGAACGATGCTCCAGAATGGCTAGAAACACAGATATGGATAAAAATATCACCATTGGACCATTGAGACCGTGCCATAATGGATGGAATCGCATTAATGGAGGCATTCTTTTCCGTTGGAGGAATCCGTTACGACATTGTCTACTTATCCCATTGAATGTTGCACTGAGAACACTTTTGTGAATTATGAGTATCCGAGCCTGCAGAGAATTCATTGTTATCGCATTGTGCCTATTGAGACTTCTCCATCCGTTCAACTACCTTGAGTGTTTGTTCGACTACCCAAAATATTTGTTTACAAGCGTGCATGTCGAGCGAACACAGCACAGTGGAAAATTTCGTAGAGGAAATTCTGATAGACCTCATGGCTAAAAAGGTCATGTCCATAGGAGCACAAGCTTCATCAACGAGAGGATTCCAAGACTCTCCATCGACTGCACGTTGATCGAGACACTCCTGAACTGCAAAAAGAAGAAAAAAAAGCATCTCAATGACTTGGCAAATGTAAAGCTCATCCCATATATCCTACCCGATGAAATCCCACCTCTGGTTGGCGTGGTTAGTCATGGCAGCGTTCTGAGGGACTTCGACTATACATTGATCACTGCGTACCTCTTGAAGGGGATACGCGCAATTGGACAACAATTGGGATAGATTCTGACATTGAATATCAGTGACTTCAAATTGGGAGATCGCAAGAACTATGGAATGATCGCACCACATAAGTATTTGACCAAGATAACGGGGAAGAAGTCTAAGATAATACCCCATATATGGACCATGGACATCGTGAGGTCCATCATCCTTAATGTGATGAAGATACCACACTTCGGAAGACACCATGAGGTTAATGCATGTGTTAAACTCCTCATGTCTTTCTTCCATGGAGGTTATCTATGGCTGGAAAGATGCATCACCATCGATCCGCGATGATCCACCGAATCACCGGGTTGAGCATGCAAGGACCATACCCTCAAGAATTTGACCTAGGGAAGACTGCATATCGCACCCTGGTGAAACAAATCAAAGACACCTACTGCGATGTGGAGAAGGGAGCCTCCATCCATAATGGTGCAATGTGCCTAGCTTTCCAGTTGATCACTGGTAAGATCATTGGGAAGAATAGACCCACGCAGGTCACAGGGTCCGTTGTCGACCTTGAAGGAAAATGCATTGAAGGGATACAAATGAATTGGGCGAGCTACCTCGTCAACCAGTTAGAGAAAGACTGTCGTGAAGCTTAGGATCAGAGCTACGAGTTCCATTTTAGTTGGTTGTTGATTCCTATTGCCTTCATTGCTTGGGAGATGTCGAAAGGAGTGACCTTCCCTGAAATTTAGCCATCTGAACCACTAGCTACGAAGTTCACTATGCTCTGGTATCTAAGCGACATGGAAAAATAATGGAAATCAAACGCGGTGTTCCACACCTATTACCTGCAACTGAAGAGGACTATTGAGTCCTTCCCTCGCATGACACCGAATACCCTACATAGGTTCAGGCCACTTGTGAAGTTTTGCATAGATAGACATTTCATTTATATCATTGTGCATGGAGACAAGCATAAAGAAGAGCTCCAACCCTACTATAAACTCACAGAGGAGGACATGGAAGAAATAACCAAGGAATGGCATGTAAAGTTCCTTATACTAGTCGACCAGGCAGAACTATCCGACCCTGACCTCATCGGAATCCCTATGGTCACTCGAGAAGAGTATGATGCACCCAACAGTAGCAGAAGGAAGAAGAAGGAAGAAGTATAGGAATTGAACAACGCATCCAAGGAAATTACACCAGAGTCACCAGGAGGAGGCAGTGATGATGAAGTAGAAAAAGAAGAGGATGAAGGGGAATAATACAAGCAGACACAGGGTGAAGTAACACCGCCTAAATATCCCCTAACAGAGACAAAGACATCCAAGAAGAGAAAGGTTCCCCCCACGAAACCTTCATCATGGAAGAAGTCAAAAATCTAGTAATCCCAAGTTGCAGACTATGCTCACGGTGGATGACATCGACCTCATCATCGTCGTTGTATCATATACCTCAGAGGATATTTTATAGCGCAATGAAGAAAAATAGGAGACCATGTATGATAGGATTAAAGCATAGTTGAAAGGGGTACAAAAATCCCTCTATTCAAGCCGCGCAATGTCTACTGCGCCACCGCCATCAGAAGGAATAGAGTTGGGAAATGATCCTACCCAGCTACGCAGAATAGCATATGCAACCAAAGCTTGACTTCATCGTGTCCAGGAAGAAAAATAGTAGGCCACATAGGCATTGAAGAAAGAAAAATAGGAAGCGATAGAGAAACATCAGGTTGCACAACAAGAAAAATATGACCTCGAGGCGAAGTTTGCAGAGGACATAACGCAGATCCAGAAGGAGAAAGAATAGTTGTTCAAAAAACATATGGGAATTAAGGAGGAAGTCACTAGAGCACTTCGCTCTGTGTCGGGCCTCACACAGATGAAAGAAAACCCAATGGAGAGTCAAGTGGGGAAGCTTGTTGAATCCATTCAACATCTCCAATAAAGAGTAGCAGAACTGAAATTACAAGCAGTGCCAAGCACTCCGCAGGAAGTGTGAGACCAAAGGAAAGAAACTGCCCAGAGTGCAGTCCATAGAATCAAGGCATTGGCCTTAGAATGCAAAAATATCAGCAGTCGAAGTGCGCAGACCTATGAGAACCTTACAGAGGACCCAGAACTAAGTACATTGGAGTCACAACTCCAGGAGGCAAAGCAACAAGCAGCAATAGTGCAAGCACAGTTGAATCCACTATCAATAGTTGAGAGGATGAAAAGGTCCCAGGAACAACGTACGTTTCAGCAACATGACCATGCCATCCAGAGTAAAGTCATGGAAGTGACCCAGAGGCTCCAGCCAGTGCAGGATGAAGCTTGCACACATTTTGAGGAGATTGAAGGACAAGGTGCACAGCTAGAACAAGTGGTCACCATGGTATCATAGTTCTTGGAATGACCAATGACCGAGAAAGTTATTCAGGAGTTTTCCAAGAAGGAGGCTCTAGTGAAGTAGCAGGTTGAGCTAAGCTCAAGGCCTTTGAGGCAGAGATACCCAGACCAGAGTGACTTAGGACGAGTCATAGGTGAGTGTTGGGGGCCCATTGGCCCTTGACCAAGTTCTGGAGAACCTTGGTCATGTTTGACCATTTTTCGGACTTCGACAGGTTGGTCGAAGACGAAGCGCAAGGCGAAGTGGAGATCGTGGGATCTCACCCCCTTTTGCGAGATTTTTGGGTTTAGGTTTTATGTAACAGGTATGGGATGTCATCCCATGGGTTTACCCATGTTTACGCCCCATTTGTAATGTATAAATAGATATCTTGGCAATGTAAGAAGAGGCCAGTGCACTAAGTGAGAATAGTTGTGGATGCTTTGTGCATGATGTGTGTTGAGAACTTGCAGATCTAAGTGCAGGTGATTGTAAGAAGATTTTGTGCAGACTGTAAGAAGGCTTTGTGATGTAACCTAACTCGGGGAAGGAGAATCTGGCGAGGTGCACGCAGATCTTCTGTCCTATGCAGAGTGGGTTATGTGGCTCTGTGCATGTATGAAGATTGACAGAAGATAATAAAGAAGAAGAAGAGTTGGTGGACGTAGGCCCACACTGGAGTGAACCACGTATATCATGTGTTATGGTTTCTTTGTGTTGTATAGTTGATATGTTATTGATGTGATTTATGCTTCGTGTTGTAATCTATATGTTAGATGCATCTGATATAGTATCTTAATGCTTAGTGATGTGAATGAATGATAGATCTGATCTATTTCTATATGATAAGTGCTTGGATGTGTTAGATCTTGTTGAATACTGCGTTGTTCCATAATTAGGGTTTTCTCCTGTGATGTGGATAAGGGATAAATATTAATGAATGTTAATTGCTAAGTGCTTTTTTAAGTACTGTGGTCACACATCTGTGTCCCAGCTAGGTTGTAGACACTAGAGTCCTGCAACCACCTCTGCCTCTAACTTGGGTGAGACTTCATCTTCTTCGCAGGTGTTGTCGAAAGGGTCAGTAGTTAGGGTTTTGTTGGTGTGCTGTCGAAGCGTTGAACCCTGGGTCTGCCCCTGTGCCAACAAGTAGAAATGGAAGGAAAATAAAGGAAAACTCAATGACATATGGAATGTGAACTTGTTTACAACTCACTGCAATTAGTGCACTAATATAAGATCCAATGCATTCTTATTATTTAAAAATAATGAACTTGAAATAAATCATTAGAGATCTATAAAGATTTACATAGAGCTCATTGAAATCCATCACTACATTTCACAAGTTTTGTTATAGAAAGATTTACTCATAGAGCTCGTTGAAATCCATCACTACCTTTCACAAGTTTTGTTATAGAAAGAGTTACTTAGGTAACATATATGTTTCAAATAGTAATTAACTTGTTATGTATCATTAAGGGTGTCTCCAAATGAAATGATAAAATAGAGCTATCATTGAACTCGTTAATGCATGGGAATGCAATGAATAATTAAGGAGGATTAAAAAAAGGATAATATTTCATTATATATTTAATGAATGTTATTTACCATTTTATTGTATCTAATCTTGGTATAATTCAAATAAAGCCACAGAGATGCACATGGTTGAAAATGTCCCACCTAATAATTATTTCAGGATTGTGCACTGCATATAAGCAACTCACTAGCTATGTGGGAGGACTTTCATTACTTGGCGCACTTTCATTAGCTTGGATGCAGGCGACAACTGACTGAAATTGAAATATTTTCTTTTATAGAAATCTTGAAAACCCTCAATTATTGAACTGAAATACATCGAGAAAGAATTAAGAGGATCTGTTAAACGAAGCATGGAGTAAATTATGCACTGCATGATGTAGTTCATTTAGGAACTCATTGGCTACAAGAGATGACCGGTGTCCACCATACTAAATCCAGCATACAGACTATAGTAAACCTTAGAAAAGGAAGAACATATCCACTTAAGAACGTATCTATTGTTAAGCATATAATGGAAATAAGATAAATCCCATCTCAGTGGGAATAGTGAGCAACTTTACCATTGAAATATATCGCGCGGAGTTAGCTTAGCTTCATACTGTTTGCCTCTTCTCATCACTCTATTCTCTTTTTTTCGGCTTTATACACACTACAAATATATATGGAAATGAATATGTTTTCTTATTGGTTGATGGTTTTGCCTAAGATCGATCGACTAGTTTTAGTCTGATCCGTAGATTTTGACATCGATCCAACTCGGATACCATACAACATGGTCATTGATTCAACGTCAATCCAAGTGAAAGAGGACATGCCATGAAGAAATATGGTATGGGGTTCCTAGGTGGCTCTGCATTCCCGCAGATGATGAATGTAATGCTATGGTGGAGGGCATTGATGATCATACATGATATATACTTGTATGGTTGCAATGATGAATGCCATGGCATGGAGGTCTGGGGAAAGCATGGGAGATGGCAATGGTAGACTCCAAGTAGATTTTAAGTTGTGCATATGGGCAACCTGATAGTAGTCTTTATTAGTCTTCTGCAAGATGGATATTGCTCACCACAGTGGAGGTGACATGGAATAAGGGCAATATGGAAAGAAAACAGACAGAGGAGAAAATTGAAAAGGTGAATGATGCAGGAGGGGAGGTCTGTGTCGGAATGAGCCACAAACATCAAGGACATCCAAGTTCATCGAAGGTGTGAACGTTGAGGATCGGAGTAAGGACACTCGGGAGGGAATATTTCTCCCGAGTTAGCCTACTCCAAAATTTAACATTTATATATTTAACTTTTTTATAATTGTTTTTTAAATTTATCCACACTACTTTTTAATATCAATACTTTTTCCAATGTAGAATGATTGTGGGTAGTGTTTTGTTTGTTTCACAGTGAATGATCAATATCTCCTTCGAGACTTCATCACTTTCACCCTCTTCTTTCCTCCAGAGTGTTTTGTACCCAGAGTTGTAGATCCGGTGCCATGCGTCCACTTCCAAATCAACGGCTCTAATCCACTACGAGACTTTGGCCTTCAGTGATCTCAAACCTCAACAACCACAAATATCTAGAGTGAATCCTTCTATAGTGTCGGATCCTTTGTAACCTGTCCTCCCCGATCCAACGGTTGTCCAATGCAATGAATCTTCATCCTCCACACGTCTCCTTGCAGATCAATGATCCATGTTCTTTATTTTGGATCAACGACCCTTAGACATTTCAGGCTTCGGTGCTTCGGGAAATTCTGAAACACAAATTCAAAAAAACCCTAGAGTACGATCCTCCAAATTTCACGATCTGATGACAACTGTCCAATCCAGATCAAAGGCTCCCAACTGCTTCGGCGATCTCAAATCCCAATCTTCTCCTTCACTTTTCTCCCGGAGTAATTTCTCTCGGAGTTTACGATCCATCACCACGTACCCTTTCTAGATATAATGGTCCATATATCTTTGGCTCTTCGGCGCTTCGGCTCTTCCTCTCTTCCGCTCTTCCGCTCTTTGGCACTTCGGCTCTTCAGGATTCGGGAGTTTCAAACTCATATTCACTCATTTCTCCAAAAGTGCGTTTACCCAAAATGCATGACCTCTTGACATGTATCCCTCCGGGCGATCAACGATCAAGATTTACTTCGGCTATTTCTGAGCTCTCCTTGTCCACAAACTTTTGAAGTTGTGGATATTACGCCACCTGTTCTCCTTGATGATGGACAGTCCCAAATTACTTCAAGACTTCGGGACTTTGACAATTCTACTCTCCTATACAGACAAGGGTTATGTCTCCTGCACTTACCTTCGGATCCAACGGTTGTTGGTCCTTCGTGCTCAGATCCAACGGATGGGATCTGTTCTTCTCCTATGTGCTCCCTTCATTCACTGGACATATATCTGATGGTCCAGGCTCCTTTTCACAACCGATCAGGTGGTTGATGTCGCTCCTCCTCCTGATATTTTGACTTCTTCTACTTGAAAGATTTTTTCAGTGTTCAAAGGCTTCGGCCTTTGACCTTTCTCCCGTGGACCCAACTATCTAGATCTCACTTGCACTTCTGAAATTGTTATCTCTTCTAAGCTTTGGGACTTGGAATAATTCCTCCTCCTATGCACTCCTTGCGTTATATCTTCTGATCTTTTCGATTTACTCAGTCTCCTAAGGGTCTCATCCCTTTAGTTTCCTTTCAAAGGAAAAATTCGTACCCTCCTAGAAAACTTCTGCTCAATCCACACCTTGTAGAGTGTTTTCTACAAAGTGTTCAATATATATATGAGTATATTCCTCTAATAATATTCTCTGTAAACTCAACAAAGAGTTCTCTCTATGCACACTTGCACCCGCTCGATGCCCTCCTGGAAGAGATCTACAAAACTCTCAATAACTTTGTCTCTCTGTGCTTTCTCTGCACAGTTCCTCCTCCAAGGTATTCAGTAACCTTGAGGTTACTCTTGATTTTTTGATCACTCTGGTGTACCCTCCTAGAACGTTCTTTTCTGACTCCACAGAGTTCATATGTGCACTCCTTGCGTTGGCCACAGAACCTCCAATGTTTTGTTGTGCACTCCTTGCACAGCCCAAAGAACCCAAAACAATATAACAACTTCAACAAGGCTAAAATAAATATATCTCCTACTGCAAATGAAACTTATCATACATCCATAGCATTCATTCATGAAATACATAAACACACTATGTGCAGGAAAAACTTCTTTTCTATTATCTTTGTGTGCCTATACAGATGGTTTACAAAAACTAGATTGCAACAGAGCCTCATTTCTCTCAATCTCTCTCCAAGAACTTTTATACCTCCTATCCTAACTCTATCATGAGTTTTTCTTCTCCTAATACCTTCTTTCTAAAAATATCTCTCCCTCTGTTTACAAAAGAGGGCTCTACGAGATTATCCTCTTCTTCACCTAACCTCATCTATTACATTGAAGTTTCATAAATGGCCATCTAGTCTGAATTGAACCTAGATCCATCAACCTGTCAACCATTAAAGATGACCTTATCTTATGTTTGTTCAAAGATATGTCTTGGTTTTCACTCAAGCTTACAACATGGATCCATATAGGATCATATTTTGAATTTAAAAATGGGAGGGTTAATGCCTCTCCCTCTCTGAAATGCAGGCTGATGTGCTGGAATATTGGCGCATTGTTGAGGTGGAGTGATGCTCCTACATCATACTCCATTGCTAGGAAAATCATGAGCTCCCACTCATGATCTCCTCTTCTCCAGTGTTGAAATCATCCTGGATCCCAAACTCTCCCTTGGAGTTTTCCTCTTGCTCCTCTCCAGCTATGTCATTGTTTCTGTTGTTGCTTCTTCTTCTCCTTCTTCCCTGCTGTTGTTGCAGGCTCTCCCCTGTTCATCTTCCCTTTGTTGACTGCTTATTCTGACCTCAACATCATCCTTCTTATTTCCTCTATCACCTTGTCCAGTTTTTTTAATGGTTGGTTCTTCTCATGTAGTCTTCTCAGCTACAAGTCTTCCTTATCAATGGGTAGATCATCTTGATCCCCCATGTCGTCTTCTTTTTATGTGGAATTAATTTTCCATCCTACTACAAAATCCAATTCCGCTGTCTCATCCTTGAGTTGTTGCTCGGCTTCCTCCTCTGACAAATTGTCTTTTGTTAGCTCCTCTTATGTTGGTTCAAGTCCAACTTCTTCCAGTTGTTCCTGAGGTTGGTATACTCCTCCATCTATCTCCAACCTGATCTTTTGGATGTGATGGATTTTCACTATCACCCTTCTCTCTAGGGCTTCCAATTCTTCATACAGATCAACAAAATCCATGTTGTTTTCTTCCTCTTCTGTTGCTGGCTCCAGTGTTGCAGTTATCTCCTATTCAGCTTCCTGGCTGAAAATTTTGAGCAATTTTGACGAATTCTCTTCTCCTTCTGTTGGGGTAGACATCAATGTTTTCTCCATTTCTTCCTCTTTGAAAGTTTCTACTAGTTGTATTTCTTCTTATGATGCACCTTCATCATGTGCACTGGCCTCTACTTGGTTGTTTGGTAGGAATGTCTTGATCCCTCCAATAATCAAAATGCTCCTCTAATATTCTTCTTTGATGGTGGAAGTTTCTAAATTCTCATCATCTTCATTCATATGGTCTATAAATCCACACGAATCTTCATCCATCAGCACTCCTTGCTGACCTGAACCCACTTCTAAGCTCATGAGACTTTCAAACAGTCTCATTTCTTTCCCCCTTCCCACTTGGAAATTTGGGACTTCTCTTCTGCCCTCCTGGCAGTCTATGAGATCAACCAATCCCATCTCATTTCCCACCTGGAAATTTGAACTTTCATAACTGTCTCTCTGGCAGTATATGAGACCTTCGATTGATATCTTTCCATTACCCACCTGGCAACTTGAAAGTCCATTTCTTCCCACCTGGAAGTTTACGAAATCCTCTACTAATCTCATATCATTGCCCCCACCTGGTAATATGAATTTCCACTGCTATCCTCCTGAAAGTCTATGAGATCCTCCAATGATATCATTTCATTGCCCACATGGCAATATGAAAATCCATCTCTGCTCTCCTAGCAATTTATGAGATCTTTATCTCATCTCACCTCCTCCTCATCACTAAGGTGTCTTCCAATTTCTGGTTCACGGATGTGAATTAGTTTCTCCTCTGTGTCACTAAGGTTTTCTAATTCCCTCAGCCACCTTCTCAAATCTTGTTGCTCCTTTCTGGCCAACAACTTTTGAACATTCCATTTTGCCTTCATGTTCAGAGGACATTCATATCTCCATTGTACCTTTTCCTATTGTTGCATCATCAATGCTAGCCTCTCCATCCTTGCTCTTATCTCATCAAGCTCCAAATCCATCTCTGGATCACATTTCTTCTTGTAGTCTTCTCTTCGACCACGCTCATGGCCTTCAGTATCCATATTCACTTTCTTCTTTCCCTTCTGACAAGTCTTGTGGATTACTCTACATCCGAGAGTATCTCCATATTCTCTTATAGCTCACCTAGTTGTTTAAAATTTTGTTGCTGCGCACATGCAACACCCTTCTCACAGAGTATCAATACTCTTCCTTCCTTCACATGTTGTCTACAGGCAAACTTTAACTTCTGATACCACTTGATGTTATCATATT
Organism: Picea engelmannii; assembly: GCA_009831015.1. Lineage (NCBI taxonomy): Eukaryota > Viridiplantae > Streptophyta > Pinopsida > Pinales > Pinaceae > Picea > Picea engelmannii. The sequence goes on along the minus strand of ML779176.1, from coordinate 416,344 downwards.
ATCTCATTTTATCATCTCCTCCTTATCTGTTGTCTACAAACAAATTTTTTCCTTCTCCTCTTTCTCTTTCGTTTGAAATCTACAGATGAAAATTCATCTCTGATACCACTTGATGCAACCCCCCTTCCCTCCTGGGGTTCTGCAACCTCCCAGTCTAGTATCTTTCTTTCTTCTGAGTCGAATTGACTCTTCGGGCTCCTGATTGAACCCAAAGCAATTATACACAGGCCCCCTTTTCTCTTAAGGTGCAGGTCCTGTGATACTCGCGACCTCTGTCTGCGCGCTTCTGAAAATGTCGAGTTTTAGGTACTAGCTCTTTTTTCAACAACCCCCTTTCTTCATATATCCATGGGATGTGACCTTATGGAAATATGCGATTGAGGGTGCGGGAAAGAGTGGTTTTATACCAACCCATTTTTCTCCCCACAATTCACTACAAAGTGCCACATGTGCCCTTGGCAATACTATGGTTCCAATTGTGGCCCGCTCAAGGAAAATTAACGTTCGAGCATTCCTGGCCCCGCAATCCTTCTCGTCCGTCGATATCCAATCCCTTGGCGATGATCCGTAATCCACGAATGCTATCTATCCACCCTTCCACACGCGATCCTATATCTCCACGATCTATTGACACATAGCTTGCTTCCAAATCAACAACTCTAGTTGATTCCAGCTCTTCGACCTTTGAGAATTTCAATTCTCAACTCTCGCTTCCTTATCGGTATCTATATTTCGAATTGGAAGATCTGCTGACACCTATCGCTTTAGATGTGTGGCTACAATTTCTTCCATGATTCCAGCCTTCAGGAATCTCAATTCTCAAACCCTCACTACCTCTGACTGGTTATCTTCTAGAGTGGAAGATCTGCTGACACGTATTCTCCCCAATCAATGGTTGTGCTCCCGCTTTGGGAATTTTGCCTCCTAAAATAGATCAATGGTCTTGTGACTCCCTCCTTGATCAATGATCGAGATCTCCTTTGGGACATTGGTGGTTTCACCCTCTTCTTTCCTCTAGAGTGTTCCATACCCGAAGTTGTAAATCTGGCACCACACATCCACTTCCAAATCAACAACTCTCATCCACTACGAAACTTCGGCCTTCGGGGATCTCAAACCTCAAAAATGAAAAATCTCCAGAGTGAATCCTTCCAGAGTGTCGGATCCTCTGACACCTATCCTCCCTGATCCAACGGTTATCCAACGGAGTGAATCTCTGTCCTCCACGCGTCTCCTCGCAGACCAACGATCCATGTTCTTTCTTTCAGATCAACAACCCTTAGACATTTTGGGCTTCAGTGCTTCGGGATATTCTGAAACACAACTTCACAAAAACCCCAGAGTACAATCCTCTAAAGTTCACAATTTGGTGACACCTGTCCAATCCAGATCAACGACTCCCAGCTGCTTCGACTGTTCGAGCTTCAGTGATCTCAAATATCAAACTTCTCCTTTGCTTTTCTCCCGGAGTTTACGATCCGTCGCCATGTACCCTTTCTGGATCTAACAATCCAGATCTCTTTGTCTCTTTAGTGCTTCAACTCTTCGTATCTTCAGTCTTTGGGAGTTTCAAACTCCTATTCACTCATTTCTCATGTAGTGCGTTTACCCAAAATGCACGACCTCTTGAAATGTATCCCTCCCGGCGATCAACGACCAAGATTTAGTTCGGCTGTTTCTGAGCTCTCCTTGTCCACAAAATTCCAAAGTTATGGATCTTACGCCACCTATCCTCCTTGATGATGGATGGTCCCAAGTTACTTCTGGACTTCGGGACTTTGACAAGTCCACTCTACTGTACACACAAGGGTTAAGTCTTGTGCACTTACCTTTGGATCCAATAGTTGTTGGTCCTTCGCGATCAGATCCAATGGATGGGATATGTTCCTCTCCTCTGTGCTCCCTTCATTCACTGGACGTATATCTAACAGTCCAGGCTCCTTTCCACAACCAATCAAGAGGTTTTTGTCACTCCTCCTCCTGAGATTTTGACTTCTTCGACTTGGAATATTTTGTCAGTGTTCAAATGCTTCGGCCTTTGACCTTTCTCCTGTGGACCCAACTATCTAGATCTTGCTTGCGCTTCTGAAAGCATTATCTCTTTTGAGCTTTAGGAATTGGAATAAGTCCACCTCCTATGCACTCCTTGCGTTATCTATTCTGAGATTTTTTATTTACTCAGTCTCCTAATGGTCTCGGCCCTTCAGTTTCCTTTCAAAGGAAAACTTCGTGCCCTCCTTGCAACCTTCTGCTCAATGCACACCTTGCAAAGCATTTTCTATATATTTTTCAACAATTTTGTGAGTATCTTCCTATGATACTCTTCTCCTTTAACTCAACAAAGAGTTCTCTCTATGCACACTTGCACCTGCTCGATCCTCTCATGGCAAAGCTATACAAAATTCTCAATAAATCTTTCTCTCTGTTCCGTCTCTACACAGTTCCTCCTCCAAGGTATTCAGTAACGTTGAGGTTCCTCTTGAGTTTGTGATCACTCTGGTGTGCCCTCCTGGCACATTCTTTTCTGACTCCACATAGTTCATATGTGCACTCCTTGCACTGGCCACAGAACCTCCAATGTTCTGTTGTGCACTCCTTGCACTGGCCATAGAACCTCCAATGTTCTGTTGTGCACTCCTTGCACAACCTAAACAACCCAGAACAATATAAAAAATTCAACGAGGATAAAATAAATCTATCTCCTACTACAAATGAAACTTATCATACATCCACATCATTCATTCATGAAATACATAAACACACTATGTGCAGGAAAAACTGATTTTCTATTATCTCTGTGTGTCTATACAGATGTTTTACAAAAATGGGACTGCAACAGAGCCCTGGTTCTCTCAAGCTCTCTCCAAGAACTATTCTACCTCCTGTCCTAACTCTATCATGAGTTTTTTTCTCCTAAGACCTTCTTTCTGCAAATATCTCTCCCTATGTTTTACAAAAGTGGGCTCTACGAGTTTATCCTCTTCTTCACTTAACCTCATCTATTACATTGAAGTTTCATAAATGGCCATCTAGTCTAAATTGAACCTAGATCCATCAACCTGTCAACCATTAAAGGTGACCTTATCTTATGTTTGTTCAGAGATATGGATTGGTTTTCACTCAAAATTACAACATGGATCCGTATAGGATCATATTTTGAATTTAAAAATGGGAGGGTTAATGCCTCTCCCTCTCTGAAATGTGCGCTAATGTTTTTTAATGTTGGCACGTTGCTGAGGTGGAGTGATGCTCCTGCATCATTGAGTAACGAGGCCAAGATCCATCTTCGAAACACCAAGAATAAAGGGTAAGATAAATATTTTACCAAATCTAATATCTAAGTTTAAATTGTCACAGTCATGTATGATACTTTACACTCACCAAAGCAATTGAAGTTAAAGAATATTCAACAAATATCTTTTTATTTGACTATGTTCATAACATAGTAATTAATATCTTTTTATGTAACATTTTAGACATGATAACTCCTTCACAATTTTCGTGTCTCTTTAAATCCTTGTAATTACACAACAATGTAGGTGATGCTTTCCTCTCAAATGTATCTAGAGAACATCAATTATCACCAGTATTGCTTACAATATCATGTTCTTGGTCAAAATTACCTCTCTTTTCCTCATCGCCCTTTCTACAAATTTCTACTTCAATATCTAGTAGAGGACTTCCCTAAGAAACAAAAACACCCTTATCTAGGCCCATCTCTTTAGGTTACATAGTAAATCCACTAGCTTCCATAGAAAATGGCAACATGGTAGGGATGATATTTTGGATGTCATTTCAATGGTGTAAGGCACCTTGCATTGCTAAGTGTTGTGAGAAAGGAAAGTGTCCAACATGTAACACAATGTATAATATGTTCTATAATACCCCTAGGCCGAACCCCAATTGTAATGTAAATTTCAATGTACATATAGGCTGGTGAGTCGTGGGCGCATAAGTTTTGGGTACAGTTTAGCGTGTGTGCACCATGGGAATAATGCATGTTTGTTTCATAGCTTTGCATGCACCTCAGTAAGTGCGTGAGGATTTTCGTGCATGTGTACCAAGGGAAGAGTTTGTGCCTATTTTGTAGCTTTGCACGCAACTGAGTAAGTGTGTGAGGATCGCTTCAAAGTGTGCATTAGACCGTGTTTGTAGCCAGGATATTTTGGAGCTGGATAGCCTTTGTATATATGTATATTGAGGCTAGAGTTCTTATGTATTTATTAGGTTGGAGAGCCTGGATTGCAACAAAGACTAGTGCACCTATTTTTGTAAAATGTAATCACACTCAGATATTAATAAAAACATATCATTGCACGTAGACCAATAAAAAAAAGAGAGAGGTGAGGTTTAAACTTCGCTAGAAAATGGAAAAGGGGCTAAGAGTTAGGAAAAGGGAATATTTTGATAATATTTCCAAAAATATAATATGGGATATATATTTATCCTAAGTTCCTAAGGGATGGGAACAAGTCACCAAGTGGAGCGAAGCTAGTTCTTAAGGTGACATGTGTCTAGTTTTAGCCATGTAAATACATTGTTGGGCCTTAGTGTATTTTAGGTGATTCACTCATTCATGGATCATCCAGACCAACTTTCCTATGTGAAGCATTTGTATCTTTATGTAACTTGATGCCATCACATAACCCTGTACTTGGGAAGGCTTGTGTGCTATTGAACAGGCAGGTTGTCAGGCCTGTGTTTGTCGAATAAGTAGGCTTTCAGGCTCATGTTGGTCGAAGAAGCAGGTTGTTAGGATCGTCTTTGTTGAAGAAGTAGGTTTTTAGGCCCATGTTTGTCGAAGAAGCGGGTTGTCGGGCCCATGTTTGTCGAAAAAGCGGGTTTTTAGGCCCATGAGCATTCTCTCCATGTGAGAGAACTTTTGGGAATTTATTTCCCAAGTTGTCAAGCAGTAGATACAAGTCTCTGAGACTTCATGTTGTTGAAGCCTTGGAAAGGAAGTGGAGCAGCCAAAGGACTATTGAATAGAGAAGGGTCACTCTTCCTGGGGTGGGACGGGCATGTGGGGAATGAGGGACTATAGATTGATTATTGGGGTTGGTACCTTTGTCTGAGTGTTTTGACTATTGATAGAATTGGTCTTGGCTTAGGAATCCTTTGTCTTGGTGGATTTTAAGCCCCATCTCAGGGATGAACTACTGCTGAGAGTTTCTGAGTGGAAAATTCTATGGCTGGGAGGAACGTCTAAGGTCTGCATGCAATTGGTGGATTACAAAAAAAGATAAGTGTTTTCTTATGTGTATTAATATTTGAGTAATGTGCATATACATGTTAAATATCTTATGTGTTATAGTTGTATATATACTGTGTGTGGATTATATATGTTGTAGAATTGCATGTTTGTTGCATATGCAGGGCATGGGCCATGATAATTTATATGTGTTTATATATTGTTTAACATGTGAATGCTTATGTTATTTATGTTTATGGAATTGGTACATTTATGATGGGTTGTGCATGTATTGTTAGTTCTACATAATTGTTGTAGATGTAGAGCATGGTAGTTATTAAGTGTTTTTGGTTAGATAATTCAGTGGTAATGGTCATGGGATTTTGAGGTAAGGCATGAATCATCGTGCACACAGGGAAATCAGTCTACGTGCATAAAATAGGACAGACCCCATGCGTGGCATAGGAATGGTTTTATGCGTAGTTGTATTATGAGTTCATTCCATTGTTATAGTCGCTATCTATTAAGTAACTTCAGTAGTAATTGTATGGGTTCTAGTGTGAAGCTAGATATGGCATGCATGTTGAGGGATAGTCGATGTGGCTGACACAATGATGGTTGAGCACACAAAATTTCTAAGACACAGTTGTTGCATGTGGTACGAGAACAATTGGCGCGCACTAGGAAAACGTAGTTGCGAGTAGCACAAGGCTAGTTTTGTGTGATGTTGGTTTCAATGAACTCCTTCCGCAGAAGAAGGAAGCGATATTAGAGCTTTATTTAGTGAGTCGCGGTAGTAAATACTTTATAATATGGTAACATGACTCAACTAGGAGGTTGGATACGTTACAATGTGGTTTCAGAGTTCAAAATTTTGATGCAACATGACCCTGAGCAGAGATGGAGATGTTACAAATTGGTGTCAGAGATTTTGGTTCAACATTGGACTTGTATGGGCCAAAGATCAACATGATGTTGGCGAGGCAGGAATTTTTATGATGGTCGCGGGGTCGCAAGCTGAAAATGTGGAAAAATTAGCTAAGTGAATAAATAACTCGTGTGTGCTAAGTATTGGTGTGTAGTGTGTGCGCAATAAATTTTGGCACTATGAAGGGTAGTAATTGTGATGCGTGGAAGATATCAGTGTGTGGAGTGTGCGCGCTAAATATTGGAATTGCAGGGTATAGAACTGGTGGAGTAAACGTAATATGGGAGGGAAATATATGCACGATGAATATGTATGCCATGCAGAATTGATGGGTGTGTGCATAATAATAGTGCGTAGGGCATGCACATTGAATATCAGTGGTGCCCAGTGAGCGCGCATTGAATATGAGCCAGCACGGAGAAAAAATATTAGTGTGTACATAGTGTTGGTGTACAGTGCATGTGCATGGCATATTGGTTTTGCATGGAGCAGAATTGGAGATGTGAATTGAGTATTGAGTGTGAGAGGGTACATAGTGAATGTTGGTGCGACACAGAGAAAAGATTTAATTTTCTACAAAATATTGGTGCACGACACAAAATTTGTGCAAACTAGATAATGATGTGTAAAACCCAAAATTTGAGCATGTTAAATATTAGTTCCCGATATAAAATTTGTGCACACTGAATATTGGTGCACTATATGTGCGCTTGGTATTGCATATGTAGAGCATATACGCATGATGAATATATGTGTATAACACTGAATTGGTATACACACGAGCTTTGAAAGAAAGAAAAGGAGAGAAAAGAGGAGGAAAAGTCCTGGACAAAGTCAAAATATTCACCCAGAATTTTGAGTTAGGCTATTAAATTCACTAGGAATCGGAAGAAAGGATTCTAATACACTTATGGAACACAATGTGCATGGTATTTATGGTTTTCATAAATTATTTAGTCTAACAAATCTTGTTTCCTGCACATTTTGCAGACTTAACAACAATTGATTAGTACAAGGTTAGCACATAGATCAGAAGCATGGAATATGCACAAAGAAACTATATCCATGAATATGAGGTCAGAAGGATGTATGCCAATATAGGTGATGAGGGTATAGATTCAAATGGACATGGAGAAGACAAGGAAGAAAGCATGAATTTGGTGAAGACCATAAAATGTTTACAAAAGGACGTCCAAAGTTATAAAGTTTATAATGATAGGTTTATGAAAGACAAGGAGGAACAATATGGCTTCAAAATCAATTTGTTATAGAGCTTGGACAAATTTGAGGAAAAGATGGATAAGAAGACTTAGTCAAGAAAATCAAGGAGACATAGGTCTAATGATGAGCGAAGAAGAACAATAAGTGTTGGCAGGAATCACCATCACTCTCTAAGACATTCAGTTGAGAGAGTGCACAGTAGTTAAAGCCCATATCCTGTCAGGAAGCATAAGAGGAGGTCTAGGGTGGATGAGCTACAAGGAGAAATGAATAAGATTAAGCCTCCTACTTTTCATGTTGAGCATAAGAAGGATGAGGATGCAGAGACCTGACTGTTGGGCATGAGGAAGTACTTTCAGTTACACAATTACTCTTCATAGGCAGAAGGGAGAATTTCCATCTATCAACTCAAGGGAAAAGCATCAGTGTGGTGGGACCAACTTGTGCAAGTACAACACATTGATGAGAGAAAGGTTACTTGGAAGGATTTCAAGAGGTATTTTCAAAAGAAATACTTAACCAAACGTTACTATGATAGGTAAATGGATGATTTGTTTGAACTCAAGCTTGGAAGTATGACCATAGATGAGTATGAGATAATATTTTTAGAGCTACTGAAGTATGTTTATTTCATCAAGGATGAACAAGTTAAGATTCAGAGGTACTTGAGTGGGCTGCCATCATTTATTAGTGATAAGATAGAGTATGATGATCCCAAGCCATTGGAGGAAACTATACGGAGAGCCAAGTGTCTTTATGATAAGCAGATAGGAAGACCCCCTTACCAAAAGGATTTGGAAGACATGAAGAAAAGAAATATGGAGTAGAGGAAGAAGGGGACCAAGCCACCATTCTTAAGAAATAATTTCCAGGGAAAATCAACTCCCAAGGAGCCCATAAAGATAGAGGAAATGGGGAAAAGACCAAGGTAGTAGCCAATGAAGTGTTAGGGTTGTGAGGGAGATCATATGTACATATATTTTCCTCACAGAGTTGAAAAAGTGAGGACTCCTCACAATATACAACAAGTTGATACATTGGATGACATGGGAAAAAATGTACCTAGGATCTACGCAGCCCTGGATAACAAGCAAGTCAAGTTTTAGTCACATATGATCAAAGTAGAAGGTAATATCAACAACCAACCCATTGCTATTTTAATTTATTCGGGAGCTAGTCATAGTTATCTAGATTTTAAGTTGGTGGAAAGATTTCAATTGCCAAAAATAAATCTTAGGAAACCTTGGTTGGTACAACTAGCTACAAGAGAAAAAAGGAAAATTAATGAGATGGTTAAGGCATGTCCAATGGACATGAATGATTGAGCACAAAAGAAGATTTGAATATTATACCTTTGGGATCATATGATTACCTAATTGGTATGGATTGGTTGGACATGAATCATGTTTTCCTAGACTGTTACAATAAAGAATTTACTTTCTTGGATGAGAAAGGGAACTTGAGGGCAGTTCTGGGTATTCCCAGGGAAATAACTATCAAGGAAGTTTTAGCCTTACAGTTGAAGAAAATATTTAGGAAAGGTTGTCAGTTGTTTGCAGTGCATATGGAGGAGGCACCCAAGGATAAAGTGCCAAATATTGAATATTATGTAGTCCTAAAGGAGTTTGAAGATGTATTTAGATAAATACTGGGGTTTCCACCCAAAAGAGATATTCATTTCTCTATAAATCTAATTCCTGGATCAACCCCAGTATCCAAGACTCCTTATAGGATGAGTACACCAGAACTAAAAGAATTGCAAATGAAAATTGAAGAGATCATGAAGAAGGGGTATATACACCCAAGTGTGTAACCTTGGGGTGCCCCATTATTATTTGAGAAGAAAAAGGATGGAACGTTGAGACTTTGCATTGAATTTAGGAAGTTGAATAAGGTAACAGTGAAGAAGAAGTATCCTTTATAGAGGATAGATGATCTCTTTGACGAGATGAGAGATGCAAAAATATTCTCTAAGATTGACCTGAGATCGGGCTATCATCAGGTAATAATTAAAGAGGAAGACATCAGCAAGACATCCTTCGGGACGAGGTATGACCATTATGATTTTACAGAGTTCCATTTGGGTTTTCAAATGCACCAGTTGTCTTCATGTGTTTAATGAATGGTGTTTTTAAAGAATACTTAGATAAGTTTGTCATTATATTTTTGGATGACATAGTTATTTACTCAAATTCTAAAGAAGATCATGAGCAACACTTGAGGATGGCACTGGAATTATTGAGAGAATATCAGTTGTATGAAAAGTTGAGCAAGTGCTCATTCTACTAGAAGTGGATTCATTACTTGGGTCATATCATTTTAGAGGAATGGATGGCAATGGACCTAGAGCAGATAAATACCATTGAAGGATGGCCAAAACCAAGGAATGTTGTAGAGGTGAGATATTTCATGGGACTTTCAAGGTACTACAGAAGGTTTATTGAAGGATTCTCAAACATTGCACACACAATCACATCCTTGCAAAAGAAAGGTGTGAGATTTGAGTGGAATTCTGATTGTAAAAGGATTATCCAAAACTTGAAGAGTTTGTTGACAAGTGCGCCAATTTTTATAATTCTTGATTCTAATGAAGACTTCAGTGTGTGCATTGGTGCATGAAAGGAAGGGCTCAGTGGAATCCTTAGTCAGAATGGGCATGTGGTGTGATACGGATCAAGGAAATTAAAAGAGCATGAAAGGCACTATGCTACTCATGATTTGGAACTAGCAATCATAGGGCATGCCTTGAATATGTGGAGGCACTACCTCATGGGAAAATGATTTGAGTTGAGTACATACCATAGTGGTCTCGAATATTTGTTTGGATAGCAAAGCTCTAAATGTCAGGAAAATAAGGTGGTTAGAATTCCTCAATGAGTATGAATTTAATATAAAACATATCAACGGTAAAGAGAACAAGGTAGTTGATGCACTCAGTAGGAGAGTGCATGAGATGCATGCTACAACCATTAGCATGTGCAAATCATATTTGAAAGACAGAATGTTAGAGGCTACAAAATTAGATCAGCACTATGTGAAAACAAAGGCAAAGCTACAACAAGGCATTTTGCAGCATGAAAACCTCATGTACATGGGCATAGTTTATGTACCATATTTTCGGGAGTTGAAAATATGCTAAAAATAAAAGCACAATGTGCCTTGTGTTGGAAACCCAGGCTACCAAAAGACAATTTCATTTGTCAAGAAACAATACTATTGGTCGGGTGTGAAGAAATAAGTAGTTGATTTTATTGTCAAGTGTTAGAAATGTCAGGAAGTAAAGGTTGAGCATAGACACACAGATGATTTTATACAACCATTTTCCATCCCTGAGTGGAAATGGGAATTTGTAACTATGGATTTCATCACTAAGTTTCCTAGAACAACCAAGCAACATGACCCCATCATGGTAGTGGTGGATAAGCTTACTAAAGATACCCACTTTATTCTAGTAAGGCTCACTCACAAGGCAACAAACATTGTTGATATTTATATGAAGTAAATTGCTAGGCTACATGATCTGCCTAATACAATTGTGTCTGACAGAGATCCCAAGTTCACGTCCAATTTTTGGAAGGGATTATTTAAATGATTTGGGACAGATCTAAATTTTAGCACAACCTATCATCCAGAGTCAGATGAGAAAAAAAAAAGGTTAAATCAAGTGATAGAAGATATGTTAAGAATGAATTTTATGGAAAAACTGATGCAGTGGGAAAAAAATTTACATTTGGTTGAGTTTGCTTATAGAAATGGGTATCAAGCATCTCTAAAGATGATCCCATTTGAGGCACTTTATGGCAGAAAGTGAAATACACCAGTGAGTTGGGACAACCCAGTAGACATAGCAGTGATTGGGAAAGATTCTCTAAGGGAAATGGAAGAGAAAATGGTGAAAATAAAACAAAACTTAAAGGATTCCCAAGACAGACAGAAACCTTATGCAGATAAATATAGAACTCACCAAGAATTTAAAGTGGTTGACCACGTGTTTTTGAAAGTGAAAGCTAGGAAGAGTTCACTTAAGTTGGGAAATTGTTCAAAGTTGGTATCACGTTATTGTGGATTGTTTTAAATCCCAGAGAATATTGGTCATGTCGCATACATGCTTGCACTACCTGCATCCATATGCATTCATAATGTGTTTCGTGTATCGTTTCTTAAAAAGTATGTGTCTGATGTTGATCGTGTAATTGATTGGAATGTGATTTAGGTGGAGCGAGAAGGAGACTTATGAGTTCATTGGTGTTCATATTGGACCAAAAAGTCAAGCTACTCCATAATCAAGAAATAGGATCGGTAAAGGTCCAGTGGACCTGTTACGGTCCCGAGGATGCAACTTGGGATCACGAGGATGCTATGCACATAGAGTACCCATATCTTTTTGAAGACTTTCTGAAGTTTTTATTGTACATAATGCACTGAGGATGGTGCATAAATAAGGGGGAGGGGAATGTAATAGCCATAGTCCAAACCCCAATTTTAATGTAAATGTAAATGTACATATAGGCTGGTGAGTAGTGGATGCACATATTTTGGGTATAGTTTAGCGTGCACACACAAATGGAAGAGTGTGTGTTTGTTTCATAACTTTCCACACCTGAGTAAGTGCATGAGGATTGTCATGCGCGTGCACCAAGGGAATAGTGTGTGTTTGTTTCATAGTTGTGTGTGCACCTAAGTAAGTGTGTGAAGATCACTTCAAAGTGCACACCAGAGCGTGCTTGTAGCCAGGATATTTTGGGGCTGGAGAGACTTTGTATATATGTATATTGAGGCCAGACTGCCTGGGTGGTTATTAGGTTAGAAATATTGGATTGCAACAAAGGATAGTGTGCCTGTTTTTGTAAAATGTAATTGCACTCAGATATTAATAAAAACATATCATTGCGCACAGACCAATTAGAAAAAAAAAAAAAAAAAAGACAGGGGGTTTAAACTCCACTAGAAAAGGAAAAAGGGGCTAAGAGTTAGGAAAAGGGAATATTTAATAATATTTCCAAAAATATAATATGGGATATATATTTATCCTAAGTTCCTAAGGGATGGGAACGAGTGACCAAGTGGAGCTAAGGTAGTTCTTAAGGTGATAAGTGTATAGTTTTAGCCATGCAAATATATTGTTGGGCCTTAGTGTATTTCAGGGGATTCACTCATTCCTAGATCATGCAGACCAACTTTCCTCTACCAAGCATCTATATCTTGTTGTAAATTGTTGCCATCACATAACCTTGTACTTGGGAAGGCCTTTGTGATATTGAAGAGGTGGGTTGACATGCCCGTTTCTTTTGAAGAAGGGGGTTGTCAAGCCTTTGTTGCTCGAAGAAGTGGGTTCTCAGACTCGTGTTGTTCAAAGAAGTAGTTTTTCAGGCCCGTGAGCATTCTCTCCAGGCAAGAGAACTACTGGGAATTGATTTCCTAAGCTGCCAAGTAGCAACTACAAGGATTTGAGACTTCTTGTCTAGCTTATTGTTGAAGCCCTGGAAGGGAAGTGGGGTAGACAAATTAATGTTGAACAAAGAAGGGGCACACTTCCTGGGGTGGGATAGGCATGTGGGGAATGAGCGACTATAGTTTGTTTGTTGGGGTTGGCACCTTTGTCTAAGTGTTTTGAATTTTGATAGACCTTATCTTGGATTAGGAATCCTTTGTCTTGGTGGATTTTAAGCCCCATCACAGAGGTGACCTATTGTTGATAGTTTCTGAGCGGTAGAGTCTATGGTTGGGAGGAACGTCTAAGGTCTGCACACAGTTGGTGGATTAAAACAAAACATAAGTGTATTCTTATGTGTATTAATCTCTAAGTAATGTGCATATACATGTTAAATATATCATGTGTTACAGTTGTATATATATTGCACATGGATTATATATGTTGTAGAACTGCATGTTTGTTGCATATGCAGGGCATGGGCCATGACATGTGTTTATATATTTTTTAACATGTGAATGCTTATGCTATTTATGTTTATGGTATTGGTACATTTATGTTGGGATGTGCATGTATTGTTAATTCTTCATGACTGTTGCATATGTAGAGCATGGTAGCTATTAAGTGTTTCCTATTAGATAATTATGTGGTAACGATCATGGGATTCTGAGGCAAGTCCTGAATCATTGCGTGCACAGGGAAATAAATATGCATGTGCAAAATGGGACATACCCCATTCATAGCATAGGAATGGTTGTGTATATAGTTGTATTATGAGTTCATTCCGTTGTTATAGTCATAATTTGTTAAGTAACTTTAGCAGTAATCATAAGCATTCTAGTGTGAAGCTAGAAATGTCGTGTGTGTTGAGGGATAATCGATGTGGTTGACACAATGATGGTTGAGCATGAAAAATTGATAATACACAGTTGTTTCATGTGGTACGAGACCAGTTGGCGCGCTCTAGGAAAACATAATTGTGCGTAGCACAAGGCCAGTTGTGTGCATTGTTGGTTTCAGTGAGTTGCTTCTGCAAAAGAAGGAATTGATATCAAATCTTTATTTAGCAAGTTGTGGTAGTAGAGACTTTACATTATGGTAATGGGAATCAACTAGGAGGTTGGATACATTACAATGTGGTATCAGAGTTCAAAATTTTGACGTGAGATGGCCAGGAGCAGAGTTGTGGATGTTACATGCTCAATGGAAACACTCAATGTGGATGGAATGCAATGTTGAAGTGTGTATATACCATGCATGTTTTTAGTTCTAAATATCACATAATCTTATTTAAAACCTAACATAAATAGTCATTTTCATTTGGAAAACATTGTAATCCTAGGGAAATGAAGATGAATTTTGTATGTAGGTATACATGAAAAAATTTGGACCATTATTGAATGGGACGTAAGATATGAGAATTATAAGAAAAATTTGCATGTGCTAATAAATTGTAAACATAATGGCCCCGCATAAATTATATTCAATACTATGTTACACTATGTTGATAATTTATATGTCATTTGATTAATTTCCTACTATTACATCTATTTCTTTAGTTAATATGTAAGGCTATGTATTCACATAACCAAAGTATACTAAGGTTGATAGAGATTGTCTTATTAGTCCCCGTCATAAAGCACAACAGGGACTATCTAAATTGGATTTCCATTTTTCATTAGTTAATGCACGTAAATCAAAGAAAAATTTTAACCAAAGTTTTAATATGCCTGGTCATTTTAACCTAAGTTTTAATATGTCTAGTTGTTTTAGCCTAAGTTTTAAGAAGGCATTGGTCTTATTTAGTATATGATTTTAATATGCTTGGTCGTTTTAACCTAAGTTTTAAGAAGACGTTGTTCTTATTTAGTATATGAATTATTTTTCCAATTTCACATCAGTCTCGCAGGAAACCCAATATGTTAACCCAAAGTTTTAGAAAACTTCGAGATCATTTTGTTTTTATCCTAAGTTTGAAATTTGAGGTCTTATTTGGCCTCATATTGATGTTTTTTTTACCTCTATCATCTCGTTGTTATGTTTTATCTCCTTCCATTCGATTCTCGTTGCTACGTGTTCCCTCCTTTCAATTGATTCTTCTAATGATTAGTCTAGTCTAGTTTGGTGGAGGTGCACTTGTAATCCCTACTCATCTTCATGGCTTTTCCATGTATTAGCCCCTTCCTTCACGCCTTGAGATTCTCCCCTTTGTGAGCTATTGACTATGGAATGAAAGGATCCAAAACTAGATTTGGGACTGGGGAATCCTCTTGATCTACACAGGTATTTGGATCTTTATCTGTGATTGGTGTAATTGTCTCCTCCTTCCTCATCCTCTAATTTGGAAGGATCCTCTTCTACCCATTGATCCGAGAGCCGAAAGAGTCTTCCATGCACTATAAGGATGGTGACAATATTGTTAGTTCTTGTAAAGGTATGAAATAATGTTAGTTTTGGTAAATCTATGCAATATTGTTAGTTATTGTAAAGCTATGTAGAAATTTGTTTGTTTAATTTCTTAGATTCTTTCTTTACAGATGCTATGTAGTTTCCAGTAGAAACATATTTGATAACAAATAATCATGAACTAACAATTGGAAACGTACTTGCATCCTAAATAAGCATCTGATCTAGGTTCATAAGTACCACCAATATCGGACATAGGTGCTCAAGTTGCAAGGGATGCAAAGGTAAAGCCTTTGTGACAAATTCTTTTGTCAGTGTAGTCTCAACCACCACTTTCATTTCCTCATTGACATGAGATTTCAAATTCCTGAATTCCATGGATAAAGACTAACTAGATGGATAGGCTATGCCTAGTCCATTTTTTCCCTTTCTACACAACAAAACATCCCTAGCGACTTGTGGAAAGTATTTCCACCACATAGTGAGACTTGTTGGGAAGTAGGATTATACTCGTGAGGTCATACTTGTGAAGTGTTGAACCTTTTTCCCCTAGGCCAGCCTCATTGTTCATGTTTGGGAACTACCCATGCTCCAATATGGATATTCTACTTAGTTTATTTCCTAGACCATGTGTGAAAAGAGGTAGGTAGAAAGAGGTGATTAAATCTCACTTTGAAACTCTCTTCCTTGATGCACCTAAAATGGGCATCAATCCACTTGGTGCATCATCTTTCTATGAATTTCTCTCTCAGCCTTTTAGCATTGGGGAAAAAACAACATATGCTCTTATTTGGCTTCATCTGGTGACCACATGCATCTTTCATTTCTTCTTACTTCACCATTTCCTCCACCACCTCTTCCTCGGAAAAATATAAAACCACCTTCAAGGCTCTACAGGTCACTCGGTCAAGGAAGATTCCATAAGCGTTGGTCACCATACAATCAATGGAATTATTAAGGATGTATTTCACAGGTGAAGGAGGTGAATTGCATGATATTCCATCTATATTTATTATAAATATAAAGAGAATGACTACGGAAAGAAACCTCATAGGATTAGGTATACAATACTTGATAAATGAATCCTAAAATTTATGAACAAACCATGCAAACGTTCATTTTAACTAGGAGGAACATGTACAAATACCTCTAAGCTCTCAATCTTGATCCATTCTTGGGGACTATGTCACTGGCTATCGAGTTGATTCAATTATCATTGGGTTCTGATCAACCATATACGCACTTGTATATGCACTTGGTTAGAGTTGAAATGTTGATCTATAAACAAGGGCCATGTGATTATAGGGATTCCTAGAGCTATGCGAAGAGGGGCATGAGGTCGAAGCTACATGGCATAGATTATTGGAGAAAGTGTTGCATGGAATCCATATGTGCACTTGAGTTGTCATGATCAATACCATAATTTTGAAAGAAACCTACATATTTCTCGCACGGCCTTCAATGATGAACATGTGTGATTCAATGAGGAGAGAGTATATGTATTCATACGTATTCATTTTTAGTCAAATGTTTTGGCCTTTTATATTTTTCTCATTATTGTTTTTTAAACTTTTTTTTGTAAATTAGCTATTTCCAAAAGATAGGGTGAATTCAAATTCTATTTCTACTTATTTAACATAAATTTTGATTATTAAACCATTAACAACCATCAAAACCTATGAAGATTCTTGTATGATTGGATTTCAAAAAAATTGTCTTTTCCATGTCCCTACTTTTGTATAACATTTTCCATGGTTGATGTATTTCACTTGCTTTCCTATGGGGTCTCTCACAACTTGGAAACACTATCCACCAGATCACGTCCTCCAATTTCTTAATAATTTGTTCAATTCATTTTGCAAGCAAATATGAGGATCACCATCCTCAAATATTTACAATTGGTTGAGTTTACTTATAGAAATGGGTATCAAGCATATTTAAAGATGATCCCATTTGAGGCACTTTATGGCAGAAAGTGAAATACACCAGTGAGTTGGGACAACCCAATAAACATAACAGTGGTTGGGAAATATTCTCCAAGGGAAATGGAAGAGAAAATGGTGAAAATAAAACAAAACTTAAAGGATTCCCAAGACAGGAAGAAAACTTATGCAGATAAATATAGAACTCACCAAGAATTTAAAGCGGTTCACCATGTGGTTTTGAAAGTGAAAGCTAGGAAGAGTTCACTTAAGTTGGGAAATTGTTCAAAGTTGGCATCACGTTATTGCGGGTTGTTTTAAATCCTAGAGAATATTGGTCATGTCGCATACATGTTTGCACTTCCTGCATCCATATGCATTCATAATGTGTTTCATGTATCGTTGCTTAAAAAGTATGTGTCTGATGTTGATCATGTAATTGATTGGAATGTGATTTAGGTGGATCAAGAAGGAGACTTCTGAGTTTAGTCGGTGTGCATATTGGACCGAAAAGTCAACCTACTCCATAATCAAGCAATAGGATTGGTAAAGTTCTAGTGGACCTGTTACGGTCCCGAGGATGCAACTTGGGAGCACGAGGATGCTATGCACATAGAGTACCCATATCTTTTTGAAGACTTTCTGAAGTTTTGATTGTACATAATGCACTGAGGATGGTGCATAAATAAGGGGGAGGGGAATGTAATACCCATAGTCCAAACCCTAATTTTAATGTAAATGTAAATGTACATATAGGCTGGTGAGTCATGGATGCACATATTTTGGGTATATTTTAGCGTGCACAAACAAAGGGAAGAGTGTGTTCTTGTTTCATAGCTTTGCACACACCTGAGTAAGTGCATGAGGTATGTCATGCACGTGCACCAAGGGAATAGTGTGTGTTTTTTTCATAGTTGTGTGTGCACCTGAGTAAGTGTGTGAAGATCGCTTCAAAGTGTGCACCAAACCATGTTTGTATCTGGGATATTTTGGGGCCAGCGAGACTTTGTATATATGTGTATTGAGGCCAGACTACCTAGGTGGTTATTAGGTTGGAGATATTGGATTGCAACAAAGGATAGGGCGCCTATTTTTGTAAAATGTAATTGCACTCAGATATTAATAAAAACATATCACTGCGCATAGACCAATCAAAAAAAAATAGACAGGGGGTTTAAACTCCACTAGAAAAGGAAAAAGGGGCTAAGAGTTAGGAAAAGGGAATATTTAATAATATTTCCAAAAATATAATATGGGATATATATTTATCCTAAGTTCCTAAGGGATGCGAACGAGTGACCAAGTGGAGCTAAGGTAGTTCTTAAGGTGATAAGTGTATAGTTTTAGCCATGCAAATATATTGTTGGGCCTTAGTGTATTTCAAGGGATTCACTCATTCCTAGATCATGCAGACTAACTTTCCTCTACCAAGCATCTATATCTTGTTGTAACTTGTTTCCATCACATAACCTTGTGCTTGGGAAGGCCTTTGTGATATTGAAGAGGTGGGTTGACATGCCCGTTTCTTTTGAAGAAGGGGGTTGTCAAGCCTTTGTTTCTAGAAGAAGTGGGTTCTCAGACTCATGTTTGTCGAAGAAGCAGTTTTTCAAGCCCGTGAGCATTCTCTCTAGGCGAGAGAACTATTGGGAATTGATTTCCTAAGCTGCCAAGTAGCAACTACAAGGATCTGAGACTTCTTGTCTAGCTTATTGTTGAAGCCCTCGAAGGGAAGTGGGGTAGACAAAGTAATGTTGAACAAAGAAGGGGCACACTTCCTGGGGTGGGATAGGCATGTGGGGAATGAGGGACTATAGTTTGTTTGTTGGGGTTGGCACCTTTGTCTGAGTGTTTTGACTGTTGATAGACCTTATCTTGGCTTAGGAATCCTTTGTCTTGGTGGATTTTAAGCCCCATCATAGGGGTGACCTATTGTTGATAGTTTCTGAGTGGTAGAGTCTATGGCTGGGAGGAACGTCTAAGGTCTACACACATTTGGTGGATTACAACAAAACATAAGTGTATTCTTATGTGTATTAATCTCTAAGTAATGTGCATATACATGTTAAATATATCATGTGTTACAGTTGTATATATATTGCACGTGGATTATATATGTTGTAGAACTGCATGTTTGTTGCATATGCAGGTCATGGGCCATGACATGTGTTTATATATTGTTTAACATGTGAATGCTTATGCTATTTATGTTTATGGTATTGGTACATTTATGTTGGGATGTGCATGTATTGTTAATTCTTCATGACTGTTGCATATGTAGAGCATGGTAGCTATTAAGTGTTTCCTATTAGATAATTATGTGGTAACGATCATGGGATTCTGAGGCAAGTCCTGAATCATTGCGTGCACAAGGAAATCAATATGTGTGTGCAAAATGGGACAGACCCCATTCATAGCATAGGAATGATTGTGTATGTAGTTGTATTATGAGTTCATTCTGTTGTTATAGTCATAATTTGTTAAGTAACTTCAGCAGTAATCGTAAGCATTCTAGTGCGAAGCTAGAAATGCCGTGTGTGTTGAGGGATAGTCGACGTGGTTGACACAATGATGGTTGAGCATGCAAAATTGATAATACATAGTTGTTGCATGTGGTAAGAGACCGGTTGGCGTGCTCTAGGAAAACATAATTGCGCGTAGCACAAGGCCAGTTGTGTGCGTTGTTGGTTTCAGTGAGTTTCTTCTGCAGAAGAAGGAATTGATATCAAAGCTTTATTTAGCGAGTCGTGGTAGTATAGACTTTAAATTATGGTAATGGGACTCAACTAGGAGGTTGGATACATTACAATGTGGTATCAGAGTTCAAAATTTTGACGTGACATGGCCAGGAGCAAAGTTGTGGATGTTTCATGCTTAATGGAAACACTCAATGTGGATGGAATGCAATGTTGAAGTGTGTAGATACCATGCATGTTTTTAGTTCTAAATATCACATAATCTTACTTAAAACCTAACATAAGTAGTCATTGGCATTTGGAAAACATTGTAATCCTAGGGAAATGAAGATGAATTTTGTATGTAGGTATACACGAAAAATTTTGGACCATTATTGAATGGGATGTAAGATATGAGAATTATAAGCAAAATCTGCACGTGCTAATAAATTGTAAACATAATGGCCCCGCATAAACTATATTCAATACTATGTTACACTATGTTGATAATTTATATGTCATTTGATTAATTTCCTACTATTACATCTATTTCTTTAGTTAATATGTAAGGTCATGTATTCACATAACCAAATTATACTAAGGTTGATAGAGATTGTCTTATTAGTCCCCGCCATAAAGCACAGTAGGGACTATCTAAATTGGATTTCCATTTTTCATTAGTTAATGCACGTAAATCAAAGAAAAATTTTAACCAAAGTTTTAATATGCTTGGTCGTTTTAACCTAAGTTTTAATATGTCTAGTTGTTTTAGCCTAAGTTTTAAGAAGGCGTTGGTCTTATTTAGTATATTATTTTAATATGCTTGATCATTTTAACCTAACTTTTAAGAAGACATTGTTATTATTTAGTATATGAATTAGTTTTCCAATTTCACATCAGTCTCGCAAGAAACCCAATATTTTATCCCAAAGTTTTAGAAAACTTTGAGATCGTTTTGTTTTTATCCTAAGTTTGAACTTTGAGGTCTTATTTGGCCTCATATTGATGGCTTTTTTTTACCTCTGTCATCTTGTTGTTATGTTTATCTCCTTCCATTTGATTCTCACTGCTACGTGTTCCCTCCTTCCAATTGATTCTTCTAATGATTAGTCTAGTCTGGTCTAGTGGAGGTGCACCCGTTATCCCTATTCATCTTCATGGATTTTCCATGTATTAGCCCCTTCATTCATGCCTTGAGATTCTCCCCTTTAAGAGTTATTGACTATGGAATGAAAGGATCCAAAACTAGATTTGGGACTGGGGAATCCTCTTGATCTACACAAGTATTTGGATCTTTATCTGTGATTGGTGTAATTGTCTCCTCCTTCCTCATCCTCTAATTTGGAGGGATCCTCTTCTACCCATTGAGTCGAGAGACGAAAGAGTCTTCCATGCACTATAAGGATGGTGACAATATTGTTAGTTCTGGTAAAGGAATGAAATACTGTTAGTTTTGGTAAATCTCTGTAATATTGTTAGTTATTGTAAAGCTGTGTAGAAATTTGTTTGTTTAATTTCTTATATTTTTTCTTTACAGATGCTATGTAGTTTCTAGTAGAAACATATTTGATAACAAATAAACATGAACTTACCATTGGAAACGTACTTGTATCCTAAATAAGCATCTGATTTAGGTGCATAAGTACCACCAATATCGGACATAGGCGCTCAAGTTGTAAGGGATGCAGAGGTAAAGCCTTTGTGACCTATTCTTTTGTCGATGTAGTCTCAACCACCACTTTCATTTCCTCATTGACATGATATTTCATATTCATAAATTCCATGGATAAAGACTAACTAGATGGATAGGCTATGCCTAGTCCATTTGTTCCCTTTCTACATAACAAAACATCCCTAGTGACTTCTAGAAAGTATTTCCACCACATAGTGAGACTTGTTGGGAAGCAGGATTATACCCATGAGGTCATATTTGTGAAGTCTTGAACCCTCTTCCCCGAGGCCAACCTCATTGTGCATGTGTGGGAACTACCCATGCTCCAATATGGATATTATACTTAGTTTATTTCCTAGACCATGTGTGACAAGAGGTAGGTAGAAAGAGGTGATTAAATCTCACTTTGAAACCCTCGTCCTTGATGCACCGAAAATGGGCATCAATCCACTTGGTGCATGTATCTTGCACATGCTTGACTATAAATTTATCTCTCAGCCTTTTAGCATTGGGGAAAACACAACATATGCTCTTCCTTGGCTTCATCTGGTGACCACATGCATCTTTCATTTCTTCTCACTTCACCATTGCCTCCACCACCTCTTCTTCGGACAAATATAAAACCACCTTCAAGGCTCTACATGTCACTCGGTCAAGGAAGATTCCATAAGCGTTGGTCACCATACAATCGATGGAATCATTAAGGATGTATTTCACAGGTGAAGGAGGTGACTTACATGATATTCCATCTATATTGATTAGAAATATAAAGAGAATGACTACGGAAAGAAACCTCATAGGATTAGGTATACAATACTTGATAAATGAATACTAGAATTTATGAACAAACCATGCAAACTTTCATTTTAACTAGGAGAAACATGTACAAATACCTCTAAGCTCTCAATCTTGATCCATTCTTGGGGACTATGTCATTGGCTATCGAGTTGCTTCAATTATTGTTGGGTTCTGATCAACCATATACACACTTGTATATGAACTTGGTTATAGTTGAAATGTTGATCTGTAAACAAGGGCCATGTGATTATAGGGATTCCCAGAACTATGCGAAGAGGGGCATGAGGTCGAAGTTACATGGCATAGATTATTGGAGAAAGTGTTGCATGGAATCCATATGTGCACTTGAGTTGTCATGACCAATACCATAATTTTGAAAGAAACCTACATCTTGCTCACACGGCCTTCAAGGATGAAAATGTGTGATTCAATGACGAGAGAGTATATGTATTCATTTTTAGTCAAATGTTTTGTCCTTTTATATTTTTCTCATTATTGTTTTTTAATTTTTTTTTGTAAATGAGCTATTTCCAATAGATAGGGTGAATTCAAATTCCATTTCTACTTATTTAACATACATTTTGATTATTAAACCATTAACAACCATCAAAACCTATGAAGATTCTTGTATGATTGGATTTAAAAAAAATTGTCTTTTCCATTTCCCTGCTTTTTTATAACATTTTCCATGGTTGATGTATTTCACTTGTTTTCCTATGGGGTCTCTCAAAACTTGGAAACACCGTCCACCAGATCACGCCCTCCAATTTCTTGATAATTTGTTCAATTCATTTTGCAAGAAAATATAAGGATCACAATTGTTCTTGTTCTTTTCTCACTATTGAAACAAAGATATACCTATATTTGTATGGCTACAAATCATAGATATGCAATCTATGAATAAGAAACTGTTGTTTTACTATGTGTTACTCATGATGTAGTTATATTAATCAAAACTTTCCTTGGGATTCCTATCACCGTCTTCCCACTTCCTCTATATTTCAACCGCCAAAGGGATTAGCTAAAAGTATATGTGTGTGAAGGATAGCTCATGTTGTTAACTAACAATTAGATTATTGGTTAACCATGATTCAAGTTATATCAAACATTCAAATCCACCAAACAAATTTATAGAACACTTGTCGCATCCTATGTCAAATCAACGCTAGCGACAAAGAATGAGTGTAACATGGCAGACATAATCAAAGTCACCTTGGTAAATGCATATAATGCATGTCATGGCATTCAAGAAGAAGTTGTGGTGACATGATCATGTTCAATTCTTTTCAAAAGAAAATGGAAGGAAACTAGCACATCCCAAGTGTGCAGATGTTGTGCTAGAAACAAATCCTCTGTGACAATTGGAAAGGACTTGCTTCCCTTTGCATCTAGGCTTGTTCCTAGAAGGGATTGAACCATTATTTCCATAATAAGATTGGTGACATTACACTATGGGAAATGTAGGCTTATGCATAACTACAAAATCATTGACAACCACATGATATATTATATACAAGTTGTTTAAATTCATAGCGCAATGGATAATAGAAATTGTTTGAAGGATCCAAGTAAGAATTATTACCATCATTTTTCCTTGACAATGCATAGGTGACCATATATACATAGTATTGAAAAAGTTTTCATTTACCAAAAACCACACACACACACATATCATGAAATTCTTAGATGTTTTCCTTTCTCTATAATATACATGTAACCACAATGAAGATATATGTAAATGTGGGAGTGTTGGCCCTTGACCACGTTTTGAGGAATACTTGGTCATATTTGACCATTTTCGATACTCCGACATCTAGTCAAAGAAGGAGCACATGGCGAAGAGGAGATCACGGGATCTCCGCCCCTTTTTAGGGATTTTTGGGATTTTTGGGAATATTGTAATGTGAAAGGGATATCGGCCCTTATTTAGGCCTTTTGTATGTATAAATAGAAGGGTAGGAGATGCGTATAAAAGGTGGGGTGTGTGATGTAAAGTGAATGGCTTAGTTCATAAAGTATATCTATGTGATTAGAAGTCTGTGTGACTGTAAGAGCTTTGTGCCTACTGTAAATATTGTAAGTGTTGAGTGCACGGGTCAAGGGAGGACTTAGTGCTTGGATCTACCCGGGGAAAGAGGATCTAGCGAGCTCCACAGATCTCTTGTCCTAGGTGGGGTAGGATATTGAAGGCTTTGTGTTGTAACTTGGTTTACAAAAGATAATAACAGAAGAAGACTTTGTGGATGTAGCCCCAGGGTGGGGGTGAACCACGGTAACTCTGTGTATTATGTTGATGTGTTTTTCTTGCTAAGTGCTCTGATATGTTTAGATATATCTATTGATGCTTTGTTATTATGAGATATGAATGCATGATAGATATGATACATAAGATGCTAAGTGCTTAATATATTAAGAATAACCTATTTATCATTGCTAAGTGTTAGATCTGAGTAATTACTGCGGTGCTGTGTGCTTTTTGTGAAGTGTATTAATGAATGTATGTTAAGGAATAACTGATGCTAAGTGTGTTGTAAGAAAGATAATCACATATATGTGTCCCATCTAAGGTTGAAGACATCTGAGTCTTGCAACCACCACTGCCTCTACCTTGGGTGAGACTTCATCTGATTCGTAGGTGTTGTCGAAAGGGTTGGTAATTAGGGTTTTGTTGGTGCACTCTTGAGCGTTGAACCCTAGGTCTGCCCCTGTGCCAACAAATGGTTCCGTTGCCGGGACCTGAAACTGTGATTGCTAGGAACTGAAGAAGAAGAATCCTTGTGCAAAATAAACTATGTGCGTAGATTTGTTGCCCTAGTGTGCAATGTTCTATTTGACCTGTGAAGCTTTGTGCCAAGAAAAAGAAGTCAGATCTGCGAAGAAAGAGAGGTCAGATCTGAATAAAAGAGGTCAGATCTGAAGAAAAGAAGTGAGATCTGCGAAGAAATAGGTCAAATCTGCAAGAAAAAGGTAAGATCTGTAAGCTTTGTGCTTTGATAAAGGTAAGAATAGTTAAAAGTCTTAGATTTGGAAGCTTTGTGCTCTATAGAAGTAAGATAAGTGAAATTTTTTGTTTCTAAAGCATGGATCTAGGTATGTTTGATAGATTTTGTCCTATAGATAAAAGAAAGTTTGATATGAATAGATCTGATAAGTATAGTGATAGATATGTTATAACTATGCATCAAAAGAATGTTTGGACTAACAAGTGGATGCAGGATCCTAGAAAGAGTGTTTTGCAGACTAGTCACCATGATCCTAGTGTGCAGTACAGAAGGAGTTGGGGAACATCTAAACAAAAAAGAGGATTAACCCTTTGTTATAGTTGCAAAAGACCGGGACATCTTGCTAAGGAATGCCCTAGGAGAAGACCTAGTTGCCTCTATTGTAAGTCTATGGACCATGAAGTATTGGATTTCCCTAGAATGATTGCTAGGTTTGAGAAGCTGAATATGAAGCAAGCAAACCCTGAAGAAGATCAAGAGACCAAGATTATAGCAGAAACCCAAAAAGAATAAAAAAAGATATTGTTACAGATGAAAGATACCTTGAACGATCACCGACATGTTAGGCTATCAGAGATCTTCAAAGAAAAGGAGCAAATCAAAGAAAGAATAGGAGATTTTGACATTGATTGTACTCTTGATGAGGAAACACAAGTGAAAATTATGCCAGAAAGAACTTGGGAAGCTATAGGAAAGCCTGCCATGATCCCTTCCCTAGGAGAAACAAGTTTATTCAGAGGAAAGCTAGTAAACCTATGTGGAAGGCTCGCTCGGATACCTATGGCTGTCAATGGAACTTCGACAGAGGAAGACTTTGAGATCATTAAATTTGTTGAAGACAACGCCCCGTTTATCATGCTCATAGGGAAACCTTGGATTGATAGAGAACAATCTAGATGAAAAGAAGAAGAACAAGTTTTGGAATAGAAGAAGCAAGAGTTAAAAGACTTTATGACCAAAAGGATCACACACTTGATTGAAGAACAGAAGAGCAGATCACAGATATTCAATATTAGCAACTCTGATGTCGAAGCTAATAGAACACTTGAGGATCCATAGAACATCAAGTTACCTATTTTTGATACAGAAGAAGTATTATCAAGGAACCCTAGGAAAGACTTTCAACAGCGCGAAGTAACTAAGACCACAGAAGATAAACATCTGAATGGTAAAAGCACTACTGACACGAAGCTCACGGGGAAGAAGGATAGAAATTTAAGAAAGAAAAGGGCTAATACTGTAAGGTTACAAGAGGTTCTAGAGGACGCTTCATAGCAAGAAGAATTGAAAAATTGGAGCTTTGTCGAGATATCAGGACAACGACATAGAGTACTTTGCCATGACAAAGAAATATAGTCACTGGAACCGATATACCCATTCGACCGCCACTCTGAATGGATCGAAAAGCAGTTATGGGTTACTACTAGACCGTTGGATAGCACCAGAACAGATAGAATGGAGTTAATGCAAGCTTCATATCTGTTGCAAGCAGTCTGTTGCAGAGTTACTTATTCTGTCGCGCCATGCCCGAAATACACTTTTGCCAATTGAGAACTTGAGCTTACAGAATACCCGTGTTATGAAACAATGATTACTCCAGTTTTATTCTCTATCTGATTACGGTACCGACAGTCCATTGACAACCCGAGACAGTGATCCCGAGCTTACATTTCCGACGAGCTTAGCATAGCAGAAGAATCGGTGAGAGAAGTACTTGCTAGCTTAAGGACATAAAGAGTCATGTTAGAAAGAGCGATGTCCATTGGAGTCCAAGCCTCGTCGTCGAGAGGTGTGGCAGCCTCCCCATTGAATTCTCGAGCTAGAACATCTCGAGCCAGTGCATAATTGAGAACTAAGCATAGGGACGATGCAACCAATGCGAAGTTAGTGCCAACCATCCTACTAGCTTATATTCCCCCTCTAAGTGGTGATATTAACATGGACGTTGTCCCTAGAGACTTTGAATACACCCTAGTCCTTGCATATCTACCAAAAGGAGTTCACACCTACCGCACAGATCAAGACAAGGTTACAACGTTGAATTTTTGTGACTTCAACTTGGGAGACCGTAAAGCCTACAACATGTTCACACCATCTAAGTACTTAACAGGGACTAAGGGCCGAAACTCAAAGATCATCCCTCAGCAATGGACGATGAACCTTACGCAGTCTACTCTACTCAATGTTATGAAAATACTGCACTTCGACAGACATTAGGAGGTGACTTCTTGTGAGAAATTGCTGCTAGCAAGTTACCACGGAGGATACCTGTGGTTAAATCATCGCATAACTATTGATCCAGAGATTATCAACAGGATTACCGGGATTAGCATGCAGGGCCTTGATCCCCATGATTACTACCCTGGAAAGATTGCAGACCGCGCTCTTTTACAAAAGATTAAAGAGGCTTATGGAAATGTTGAAAAAGGCATGCGAGGTT
Organism: Picea engelmannii; assembly: GCA_009831015.1. Classification (NCBI taxonomy): domain Eukaryota; kingdom Viridiplantae; phylum Streptophyta; class Pinopsida; order Pinales; family Pinaceae; genus Picea; species Picea engelmannii. Next base: position 388,661 of record ML779176.1, on the reverse strand, counting down.
ACAAGGTAGCCTCTATCGAGAGTGGCACAATGCACCTCACATGTCAGTTGATAGCAGGGAAGCTGGTACATAAGAATTTACCTACACAAGTATCTGGCTTTATATTTAACCTCACAGGGAAGTGCATAGAGGGACTACAAATGAATTGGGAAAAATATTTGGTCAATCAGCTAGAAATTGACTGTAGAGAATCCCAGGACCAGGGGCATGAATTCCACTTTATCTGGCTGCTAATATTGATCGCCTTTATTGCATGGGAGCTACTAGAAGGCGCAACCTTCCCCAACCTCGATCCATTCGAACCATTAGCTGTGAATTTCAGTACCTTATGGTACTCGACGGACATGAGCAAGCAGTGGCAATCAAATGCCATTTTTCACAGATACTATAACCAACTGAAAGCAGCCATAGGGGGTGAACCTCAAATAACCCCAAACACTTTACAAAGGTTTTGGCCTTTGAAAAAGTTCATCGCAGACCGCCACTTTATATACCTAACTCCACGCGCTGATGAACACCAAGAACAACTTCAGTCCTATTATAAGCTGACCGAAGACGACCTAGAATAAATCACCAAGGAATGGTCGGCATACCTCCTTGTTCCAGCATATCCAACAAACATTTCAGATATTGACAGCCCAGAAGCTGTGCAGGACACACCTAGGCCCAGTAAGATGAAGAAGACAAAGAAGACAAAGGAAACAAATAAGCCTTAAGAGGTTCATAATGTAGATAACTACTCTGTAAAGGCAGCTTCCATAACACCCGATCGAGAAGGTAACAACGACAATCTAGAGGAAGTTGAACAACAACCAGAAGAAGAATTCAAAGCTCCAAAGAAGAGAAAAGGGTCACCATTGAAGTCTTCCTCTAAGAAGAAAGCAAAAGAGATCGTGACCAAGATGAAGACCATGCAAAACCTCAATGACTTCATCTTTCTCCTTGAAACTTTGAATGAATCTATAGAAGAAATTATAGAAAAGAAGGAGGCCAAGCAACAGACGATGTATGACATAATTGAAGCTGAGCTCCAAGGAGTGCAGTGAGCACTTCAGTCTAACCGCACAGTCTCCACTGCGCCCATGCCAGGAGGAACAACAGAGGTAGGAGATGAATTAGTTCAACTCCGCAAGATTACCGACATAGTCAAAGTACGCCTTCGGAAAGCGGAAGAAGCAACAACGCAAGTCACCCAAGCCCTAAAGCAAGCACGGGAGGAAATCATAGAGCAGCGTCGAGCTGCACAGCAAGAGAAGGAGGCCATCTGTGAGAAATTTGATGGAGACAGAGAAAAAATACAAAAGGAGAAGGAGCAGCTTCTCGCGAAGCAAATTGGAATCGAAGAAGCTATCAATAGAGCATTTCTCTCTGTGACCGGCTTAGAACAAAAGGCCGAGGAACCCTTATACCGACAAGTGATGAAGCTTGCTGAAGTTATTCAGCAACTGCAGCAAAGAACCGTGGACTTAGAGCTTTAGATCATCCCAAGTACCCCGCAAGAAGAGCGCGCCCAACGAGAAATAACTGTTTGAGGTACAATAGAAAGGATTAAAGAACTCACTGAAGAATGAAAACAACTAAGTACCAGAAGTGTGTAGATACATGAGAACCTGGCTGAGTACCCGGAATTACATAAACTGGAGTCGCAGCTCCAGGAGGTGAAGCAGCATGCAGATAGATTTTAGATGCAGTTGAAGGCCCTATCAACTATAGAGAAAATGAAGCGATCCCACAAGCAACGTGTCGCACAACAGAAGATCCACATGATCTAGAGCAAGGTCATGGAAGTGACGAAGCAACTTCAACCTTTGCAGGATAAGGCATGCCAACTATTTTTGGAGATTGAGAACCAAGGGACAAAGCTACAACAAGTTGTGATTACAGCAGAGCAGCGCCTATAAGGACCAGTCAATAATGCACTCATCCAGAAGTTCGTCGAGCAGGAGGAAATCACAAAGCAATAGGTCGAAGAAGATCAAGCCAAGCTCAAGGCGTTCGAAGTGGAACTGGTCATACTTGAGTGACTCGAGATGAGTCACAGGTGAGTGTTGGGGGCATGTTGGCCCTTGACCAAGTTTTGAGGAATACTTGGTCATATTTGACCATTTTTGGTACTTCGACATCCAGTCGAAGAAGGGGCACATGGCGAAGAAGAGATCACAGAATATCTTCTCCTTTTTAGGGATTTTTGGGCTTTTGGGGAATATTGTAATGGGAAAGGGATATCGGCCCTTATTTAGGCCTTTTGTATTTATAAATAGAAGGGTAGGAGATGTGTATAAAAAGGGGGGTGTGTGATGTAAAGTGAATGTCTTAGTGTATAAAGTAGATCTATGTGATTAGATGTTTGTGTGACTATAAGAGCTATGTGCCTACTATAAGTATTGTAAGTGCTAAGTGCATGGGGCAAGGGAGGACTTAGTGCTTGGATCTACCCGGGGAAAGAGGATCTAATGAGCTGCAGATATTTCTTGTCCTAGGAGGGGTAGGATCTTGAAGGATTTGTGTTGTAACTTGGTTTACATAAGATAATAATAGAAGAAGACTTTGTGGACATAGCCCCAGGGTGGGGGTGAACCACAGTAACTCTGTGTATTGTGCTGATGTGTTTTTCTTGCTAAGGGCTCTGATATGTTTAGATAGATCTATTGATGTTTTGTGCTTATGAGATATGAATGCATGCTAGATATGATACATAAGATGCTAAGTGCTTAATATATTAAGTATAACTTGTTTATCATTGCTAAGTGCTAGATTTAAGTAATTACTGTGGTGCTCTGTGCTTTCTACGAAGTGTATTAATGAATGTATGTTAAGGAATAACTGATGCTAAGTGCACTGTAAGCAAGATAATCACATATATGTGTCCTAGCTAAGGTTGCAGACATCTGAGTCATGCAACCACCCCTACCTCTACCTCGGGTGAGACTTAATCTGCTTCGCAGGTGTTGCCAAAAGGGTCAGTAGTTAGGGTTTTGTTGGTGCGCTCTTGAGCGTTGAACCCTGGGTCTGTCCCTGTGCCCACAGGGAGCATTGAAATCATACCCAAGTTTTATAGCAACAAGTCTTGAGGATACTATGATTTTTCTACAACCAGAGTAGAATGAGACTCTCTATTATAGATTCCTTGAGCATAGTACACATTATCCAACTTACTCATGTGAAAACATTTACTCATCATAATGTTGATATTTTTTCATGGAAAAGGTGGAGTGATGGTTGATTATAGAACCACATGTCTTCTCAAAACTATATCAAGGTTTCATCAACCACGACCTTATGATATATTTCTAAATATTTGGCACACTCTGGAATCTTGTGTTTCCACAAAAAAATTAAAAAGACACATAGAGAATGGAAATGTATGCAGCAAGATATTTTTTGCTATTTCATATATTGAATGTGGAAATATGCATGCATATATATAGGCTTTCTAGAGACTAATAGATCCCTTAAAAAATGGATCCCAATTAGACACATACATATCTAACTAAGCATTCTTACTACCAAACTCTATCATTTATATACCTACACTCTATTCTTACTACCAAACTCTATCAATTATCTACATACACTCTATTCTTACTACTAGACTATCAATTATTCGTCAACCTCAAAATATGCTAAAAGTTTAACAATCCACTAGAAATTATTTTTCTTCATTTATTTCTAGCACTCCCCCTTAATGGAGAAATGAAGTCTCTATGATACCTAGCATATATCTATGTATTACAAACTTTTTCTTTCCCAAATACTTAGTGACTATATCATCCATATGCTCATTTATGGTACAATATATCAAATCAGTTTCTTTTGATTGAATCTTTTCTCTTACAAAATGATGCTAAATTTCAATGTCTTTTGATCTTGCATGATAAATTTGGTTATTTTCCAATTTCATTGAAATTTGATTGTCACATTTGATAGTTGTAGGTACACCTTTCCTTTCTACCACGTCTTAAAGAATGCATGCACCTTATCCAAATTTATTCACAGGTAGCACTACACAATGCTTTATACTCGGCTTTAGTAGAGGACAATACAATAGTTGTTTGCTTCTTATTGCTCCAAGACACAATCTTAGATCTTATATTGATTGCATATCCAGTGGTTGATTTTCTATCATTTGAATCACCTGCCCAATCATAATTTCAATAACCTATCAACTCAACATTCGAATGATTAGTGTATTCAATACCAAAATAAATAGTTCCTTTTAGGTATAAACTGACTCTCTTAACATCTTTTGAATGTCTCTCATGTGGCTAATTAGTCATGAATTGACTAAGTATGTTGACCGAGTATGCAATATCAGGTCTTGTTGTGGTTAATTAATTTAAAATTCCCATCAACCATCTATATAAAGTACCATTTACTTCTTCTTTTTAATCATTGATGTAAATGTTAGCATTTATTCTAATGGAGTAGACATTGGTTTTCAATCATTCATATTGAATCTTTTGATAAGTTCCTTTGCATACTTACTTTGGGTGATCAATGTTTTACCATATTTACTCCATACCCCAATGTCAAAACAATAATGCATTTGTCCAAGATCCTTCATTTCAAATTCTTGTGACAGTTTTATTTTGATTTCATCAATCAAACTTGTAGCACTTACTATTGTGATTAAATCATCAAGATATAATGAAATCAAAGAAACATTCCCATGTTCATATTTGTTTATGTAAAGGTTTGGATCACTCTTACTTTTTATGAATCCTTTCTAGAAGAAGAAGTATCATTTTTTATATTCATGATCTCAGAGCTTATTTGAGACCATATAGTTCTTTCTTTAACTTTCATACAAGATCTTCTTATCCCTACTTTACAAAACCTTTTGGTTGAACAAGGTACACTTGTTTTTTTAATTCACCACTAAAAAATATTGACTTGGCATCCATTTGATGTAAGTCCCAATTGTGATTATTAGCTAATGCAATCATAAGTCTATTGATGTTCATTTAGATATAAGTGCAAATGTGTCCTAATAACTTATTCCTTCCTTTTGTGAATAGCCATTTGCAACCAATCTAGCTTTAAACTTGTCTACACTACCATCAAAAATGAACTTATATTTGTACACCCGTTTTGAGCCTATAGGAACTTTATTTTTAGGCATTTTAGCTAGTTCCCAAGTGTCATTTTTCACAATGGAATCATATTCCTCTTGCATAGCACTCATCCATTCTTTATGATCCTTTTATTTCTCAAAATTTAAAGGTTCTTCAACACTCATGGCTTGAAACATCAAAGCATAATATTTATTCTTTATTGGTGTCTTAATTTTCCTTGTTGATCTTCGTAGTGCCTCACTACTTACTGGAGTAGCTCCACTCTTTCTTGATTTACTCTTGTTGCTTGTAGCTTCAATACCACTTTGAAATTTAACACCATCTTGTTGATCTTCACTTTCTTCTACTTTTTCACTTTCAATGCCTTCTTTAGGAAGTATCCATAAATATAGACTATCATCATCTGTATACTCATGAAATATAGCATCCCTACTTGCAAAGACTTTATGAGTAATAGGATTATACATTTTGTAACATTTATGGTCAACACAATAATCAATGAAAATACATTTGACTAACTTTGCATCAACTTTCTATCTATTTTCCTTTAGGAAGTAGGAAAATGATTTATTCCCAAAAACTCTCAAATGATTAAAAAATGGTTTATATCCATTGAATTCTTCATAAGGTGTTTTATTCTTTGAAAATTTTGTTGGACCTATACTTTGTAAATACACAGTTGTACTTACAGCTTCAACCCACAAACTATTCAGAAGATTGATACCTTTGAGCATGCTTATAGCACACTCTACTATGGTTTCTTTCTTCCTCTTAGCCACACATGATGTGTATAGATGTTTGTTACATGTAAAAATGTCACAATTAAGTGTCGCAAGTGTTTCAAAGTGATGTATGCACTTTATTAAGTGTCACATGCACTGTCTCAAGTGTCGTATGCACCTTACCTAGTGTCTCATTCACATTGTGAAGTGTTGCAACCCCTTGACACCATGAAATACATTGTCAGAATCCCTAATTCATGTTTGAAGAAGAATCCCTATCATCTGACAGTGAAAACACACTTTTTTCTTGGAAAATTTCACCATTTTTGGGAATTTTACAAGGGTGGCACTCCCCTACTAATCCAGGAGGCTCCCTAGGCTCAGAAAATGCTCAAAAATGAAAGTTCTCATAAATGAATGAAACCAATTCCATCGCGACCAGATCGTCTCTCTGATTCTGACCATATTTTTACTTTCTCAAACGGGCTCTATATGCGAGAGTTATCGCACTCTGATCAAATTCTCAAATAGCTAAAAAGTCAAAGGTCAACTGGAAAAAAGTCAATGATGATGTAAGCATGACATCACAAAAGCTATTTAATGATGTTGATGTAGAAGAGACAAGTGGCGACTTGTGACTGGGCAGATGTGGCAGACTTGGACCAATGCAGTGTGGACACATGGCAAATAATTGGTCAAATGTGGTGGTGCCATGTGGCCCAGGCATGGGCAGCCACATGGAACACAGTCATCACACGTATGGAAATTTCTAAAAATATTTTGAGGTCAATGGGTTTTGAAACCAAGACCAACCACCAAACCAACGACTAGAGGACTGGTCCAACACCAACGCACCCACCATGGTCCAACACCAACACACCCACCATGGTCCAAATAAGCCAATGTTATATTATATATTTTGCAATGTGTTAAGTTATGGCGTGGAAGGGGGTTGGGGCTAACCCCCAGCCCATGGTCTTGGTCACTGCATATAACCGGGGTGCAGAGTTAAGGTATAACCGCCACCTTTACAACCACTAGCGCTTTAAGCCTTCGGTTCCAGGGGTTCACCATATATCCAGGGGCTATCCCCATACTTGCACGTGGGGTATATCCATTAGCCCACATGTCCCATGGAATGCGCACAAAGACCAGGGGCTAGCACGATTTAAGGGCCAGCGTTTAGCCCTTTGGGCTAGCACTTGGCCAATTTTAGATGCATGTGACCATATATTGAAGGTGTGCGCCTATGATTTGGGGGCTTAAGCATATATTAAGGTTTAAAAGTCGGTTTTTTTACCCTGTTTGTGTATTTTTAATTGATTTTCACTGATATGATGACCAGAAATGGTTTTTTGACGATATCTTGGCCATTTGAAGGGGGATTTGATCCCAGAAAGAGGCCAGATCTTCAGGGGAAGTTGGGCTTCTCTTTTTGAGCCTAAAAACTATATAAACCAGGAATTTTGAAGCTTGAAGGGGTACGTTTTGATGCAGGGATTTGAAGGAGCAGCTTGTAATTTTTGGCCTTTTCTCATGTTTTGAGAGGTATTTTTGTCATGTCTTTTAGAGGATTTTGATGAGGCATGTATGAATCTAAGAAAGGAGGTATTGCATAGCATAACTGAAGTATGTTATGTAACAGAAAAGAGCCAATGTAAGATAACTTGAGCATTTAAAGAGAAATAAAGAGGTCCTCCACTTGGAAGCGGGCTCGGAGACGTAGCCAATGATTGGTGAACTCCGTTAACAAGTTCTTGTCTCTATTTCTCTTTATGTTTTGCTGATCTCTTCTCTTAATTTTTAGAATGGTTATCAATGGCTGATCTTTTTAATCATTAATAAGAATCAAGTAAAAGTCACATTTGATATTCCACAACAAGATAATAAGTTTATGTATTTTTCATTCTTATCGATCCGATGCATAAAGTACATTAAACTAACTTCCAATTTATCAGTAATACCTTCATTTTTGGATCAAGTTTATGGTATCAGAGCATTTGGTTTTGAAGGTTTGACGGGAATTGCAAGCATTGGATGCTCACCACAGAAAAACTCAAGCGAGGAGAAGGCCAACTTGAGGCTCTTAATACAAAGATTCAAAGGAGACCGCATAAACAAGAGATGTATTCACTGAGAAAAATAGGTCCTTTTGCATCTGAGGATGATTTCTTTGAGTCATTTCAATTGATGAAATCCATGGTAGAGGAACTTTACCATGAAAGAGGACAGCGAAGGAATCCAAAAGTTGAAGAAGGTGAATCTTCAGTAAGAGCAGAAGGAGGAGTTGGAGGTGGTGGACCTTCGGAACCTTCTTCTCCTTCATCCTCGTCATCTACAAGTGAAGCAAGTGTACATCCCTCCAAGGATAAGCAACCTAAAAAAACTCATAATTCTTCTGATATGCCTTTATTAAAATTAGATGTAAATTTCAATTACCCACTTATGATGGTGAATTAGATGCAGAAAAGCTATATAATTGGGTGAGATAGTTAGAAGTCTATTGCAGGATACAAAGGATTGTTGATGATAAAACAAATATCCAACTTGCAAGTCTCAAATTGGGAGGCACATCTCTCATATGGTTGGAAAGAAAAACTAAGGATGATCTCAATAAAAATGGTAAAACAATATCTTTCTGGAATGATTTTATCACTGCTTTGAAGAAACAATTCTATCCATTAGCATACATGCAACAAGAAATGATGAATTAGCAAAGTTTAAAGAAATATAAAGGTCAAAGTGTACAAGAATATACTCAAATATTTCATAAGAAAGCTTTAAATTTGGGTATTCCTTTATATACACAAGAGACACTCCTAAAATATATTGGTGGTTTACATTCTTATCTCAAGAACACTATTCTTATGCTAAATCCTTCTAAATTTGATGAAGTATGTCTACAAGCCATTCACATTTAATCAAGTAAAGGGAATGTTGATGATAGTGTTTCTACAGATGCTTGGCAAAGAAATGATTCAGGGAAAAGGAAAGAGAAAGAGAAGAGAACAGCCACAGCAAGAAAGGAGAAGCCAACTTGCAAGCATGCAAAAAGGTAGGCCATGATGAAGATCATTGTTGGATCTTGCATCCTAAAATGAAGCCAAATAAGTATGCCAACCAAGGAAGAAATAATACCACGGCTGCGACAGTTCAAGTGGATCTTGGATCGGATTCCGGTGATGAGACAAAGGTCGTAGCTATGGGAATCTGAGGTATAAATTATGTTGCAAGTACTATCTCTTCTAAATTAGTTGTTGTAAATGATGAGTGTAAAAGGAATGAACTTTTCCACATAAGGGTTATAACAAATAATGTTAAAGTTGATACTCTTGTAGATAGTGGATCACAAGTCAATCTAATCAGTGAATAGGTTGTAAATAACTTGGGACTTGAAACAAAGCCACATCCTAAACCATGTCCATTGGGGTGGATATGTGGTGATAATAATATGCAAGTAACCAAGCAATGTAAAATCAAGTTTGCAATCACTTTTAATTATGTTGATGAAGTAGAGCTTGATATAGTGCCACTGGACATATGTGAAATTGTCTTGGGAATCCCATACCTTTATGATAGGAAATCCATATTATACAGGGAGGAAAATAAATATTGCTTCAAGAAAGATGGGAAAGAGTACATTGTTCGTGCTCATCACATGAAAACTGACAGATCTTTTGCAGCTACAGGGCAGTTAAAAAGAATGGTAAATGCAAGCAAAAGTTTAACACTTATGTTTGTAACAAAACAGGAAGTTAGTGATGTTAAACATGAGATGATTCCATATGTTTCTAACAGTCATGAAGTGGCACCAAAGGTACAGCATGAGGTTCAGCTGCATAATTTGATTATTGTTCCTGTGCAGAAGGGGAAGCATGTTTTGTCATTTTCACTCTCACACTCAATATTGTTGTTTAGTTTGTTGTTGTTTAGTGGTGTATGGCTGAAAAATGTGACAAATAATGTAAATGATTGTGCAATAAATGAAATGATTACTTTGATAAACAATGCTATCTCAGTTTTTATATTTGTTGTGATTAGTCAGGTGATCATTGTCCCAACAGAGAGGATGGATGATATAGGACAAGTGGGGAGGCAGTACCCCCACTTCTTACCAAAGTAAAAGAAGACTTTTGGTGGTCCAAAAGATTCCAAAGTGCGATGGAATGATCCAGGAGGCTCCCCAGGCTCAGAAAATGCTCAAAAATGGAAGTTCTCGGAAATGAATGAAACTAATTCCATCGCGATCAGCTCGTCGCGCTTTTATCTCTCCATGTGTCCTTCCATGAATGTAAAGGAAATGAGCCCGGTAACTTAATGAATTGTAAAAGGTGGATCAAGTTGGAGAACTTAATCAAGTCTCGCTCACTCAAAACATGCATAGACACATTCAAATGGAAAAGGCTTTCAACCACTGTGTTCAGAAAGTTTATAAAAGGTGGATATGTGGAGAATTACTTACTATACCAGCAGAAACATATAATAAAACATATATGAATGGCCGATTATAATAGGTAAAAAATACTTGTGATTCTAACTCATTAATGCAATGATAAGATAACAGTTATCAGGAATTAGACAAACATGAACAGAATATTCAAATGCAAGTAGAGAACATAATAAGAAGATGAAGATTTGAACAATAATAGCAAAAGAAGCTTGTATTACTGATGTGCAATGAGAAGTCTGAGATTTACAAGCATGGAAAAGTCTCCAAAGTCAACCCTTTATTCCATTACAGTCTTGGGCTTTATAGCCTTTACAAAATAGTTCCAGATCCTAAAATAATGGATCTAATATGCTAATAATAGAAATCAGTACAACAACTTACATAAAATTTGGATCTAATCCCTTTTCAAAAATTCAATCATCTTTAATCTTCGACAGCTATAGAGATCTTATAGGAGGTGAGGGTGTAGTTGGAGTCCTGTTTCAACAATTGTAACTGATATAAAATAACTTTAAAACCATTTCCTTTATATCTATCGTGAATCTTTGAGGAGATGTGACAAACTTTGAATAAACTGATGTAGATAATTGTATTTGTAATCCCCAATGATCATTTGTCTATCAAAAATCTCTGTCTCGAACTCAAACTCTATCTTTCCCCTGCTTCTGCGATTTCGGCGGCTTACTGTCCCGGGACAGGTGGAGTTAGCAACTGAAAGTCTTGGGATTCGGTGGCTTACTACTTGTTTGAAAACTGTTTAAGCCGCTGAAAGTGCAGGCTTTGATTGAATGATGATCATATGTCTTCAAATCTGGGATATTCGCCTTCAAAGCATAGAACTGCGGTCTTTCTATCACCATCAATCTCTCATTTTGGTGCATGTATAAGTGATAGGACATAGATTCTGCATGAGTAATTCCAGGCCAGTGTCCCCCATATTCCTCATCCTTGATTTCATCTCTAGGAACAATATCAAGAAATTCCAGGCCAGTGTCCCCCATATTCCTCATCGTTGATTTCATCTCTAGGAACAATATCAAGAAGAAAATCAAGAACATCACCCCTGCTAATAGCTCCCACAATGTCATTTCTCTGTAATGTACATCTTTTTTTCTCTTTGGTATGTAACCATGAACGTAGAGTAAGCTCCAGAATGAAAAGCTCGCATGCCTTTAAGAATAGGACAGGAGCTTCATCACTTATCATCTTCACATCTTCATCGGATTTCATTATTTTCTTAATTCTGGCAAGAGGAAGTTGATGTCGCTTAAACTTTGCAATTTGTTCCATCTCTTGCATCTGTTGTTGCCAAAACATCTGCAAATGGTGTTTCTAGATCTGCATGTAATGGAGATGAGACTGCATGAACGCCTGTAGCTACTGCTGATGATGTTGCAGAGGCATCTGTGGCTGCTACTGTTGGAAGAGCGAATTATGCATCAAGCTCGATGGTCCATGAGAAACGAGAGGTATTGATGAACTTTGAAGTTTTCAATAGCCTGAGGACCTGAGCGTTTACTTTTCTTGAACACATGGAGAAAACATTGATCTGGCAAATAGGCATCCAGCTCGATACAGTGAAAACACCAAGAATAATCTCGAAGCAATCCGAGGCTGTGTCTATTTCTCTACACCTTTACATGATGATAATTTAAACCTGATGATCTCTAGATGGCACTCTGTAAGAGCTTCACACCTGTTGAACAATAAAACAATGATCTGTCTCTGCCTAGCCATATCGTGCGCCATATGAACTGTTATTGCTTTTTATTTGTTTTATTCAAACATGGGTAGATTTTCGATATCATAGCTTTAATATATGTTAAGGCATATAATGACATCTCGATGAGGCATATGGAATATGGAGCTCGGCATTTGTGCTTGGCTTGTTGATTTGCGACTTAAGTAATAACTTGAATCGTGAGAAGGCTTTGTGTGTTGACCCGTAGCTTGATTTGTGGCTTGACCTTGAGGCTTGAATCGGTGTATGTGTTAGGTGTACATAGAATATGAACTTAATGATTTAGGTATTACAATGATTTAGGAATAGAATGTTGATGTTTGGACAAGATCAGGAAGACATTTTCTAAAGATAATAATTAATAATATAATTATTGATTATTAAATATAGTATATAATAAGTAAATGATAATAATAAATAGTTATTGATTATTCAAGGGACACATCTTTTCATGGATGGTCACCTTATGTTCCCTATATATGGAACACACAACATTGTAATAACATATCGAATATCAATCATATTTCATATGAAGTAAAACCAACATGGTATCAGAGCAGGACTGGGCTTGACTCCCTCACTGAAGGGCCCAGGTAAATGAGAAGGAAATGGAAACCTAACTTTGCTTAGGTGCCACTGGAGCTACAAAGTAACCATTAATGCAAACACCGTTAAATGTACATCACCTATGGCGAAAGTGTAGTTTCCATTCTGACTATTACAACAAGATCTAAGTTTAACTAGGATCCATGCATATATATATGTATGGATATATAGTTCATTTGGCATCTAGCCATTCAATGCAAATCAAATTCAACTCGATGGATTTTTTTTTCCAAGAGAATCAATGCTCTGACTGATGCTAGGGACGATAGCAGCAATTTGGATGAATACGGGCGCAACAATGATAGGCGTGGATGGGTATCGACCTCGTAACCTTGTGAGAGTGGAAGCTAGCGTGAGGTTGAGAAAATCACCGTCAGATTGAGTGGTTGAGTTACCTGCCTACAGATAGTAGGTAAAAGAAATATGCCCATGCCTCCGAGAAAAAGAAAGAGGGCACGCCAAGGATTGGTTAGAGAGACCGTGTTGTAGATCAAAGTTGATATGCTGCCCATGATGCCAGAAACGTGAGCCTGCCATTGAATTGTTGGATGTTGCTCGTGTTGAGAAACCCTAGACTTTTCTTCTTTGTGTCTTCGGTCTCAGGTACTTGTTTCTTCTAGTGGTTGTGGTTGTATGCACCACAAAATCCCAGCGCACTGTAAAATCCTCGTCCCTGTATTGTTTGATCAAGGATTGAATGCTCGGTAAACAGCGGTCGGCCTGGAGTTACGAGAACTGAATGGGATGTGGTAGCTCCATCCTTTGAATTGACGAGTTACAAGTTTTGCCATCGCTACTTCAATTGAAGTTGAAAACTCGAAGTATATAGAGTAGAAGAATTTTCTATAGTTGTAACCGAAAATGGAACCCAAGTTACAATATGTTCTGAATTTACAGGAATTTGGCTAAACTTTCTAAATTCGAAGTTAGAATCTTCGTTGAAGATCTCAATTCAGAGCGGAATCCCATTTGGAGCTACTGTTGAAGGTTCTTTAGCAATGGGTTTTGGAAAGGTTGTTTGGACATATTGTCTTCTTGGATTGGTGGCTTTGCACTCCTATGCAGAGGCAACACCCGCAAATGCAAGAATCACATCTTTACCTGGATCATTACACAGGATATGTAAAGCAATCAAGAATAAAACATGGTTTGAAGAATATCTAGAGTTCCTTTCAAATCCATTCTATATGGAAAAGATTGAAATGCAAAAGGCTATTGAAAATTTTAAGCGATTAGGTCAGACCGACCGAACTTCTCAAGTAAGAACAAGGATGTTTGGTCATGCTTGGCCAATGAGAGCACTAGTTAGAGAAGGGAATGTTCTCACATATCCGCAGATCAACGGAGTCCCTTGCACTTGTTTGGTTAAATGATTAATCAATTAGGACAACAATTCATGCTCAAACAGTATGCTCTTTTGAACTTCAAATCAACATGGCATAAAAAAAAAGGTACATTTGTGGGGTACAATGAGTCTTCGAACGCATACCAAATCTACAGCCCTGGTCAAAGATAGATTGAGGTGAGTAGGGATGTTACTCTTGAGAGGAGGTATCCTTCAGGAGATCTAGAGGATCTCATATGGAGATTGAAAGTGAGAGACATGAAGAGATGGTACCTTTCCCCCCTCACGCTCCAGCAGTTCAGAGGGAGACAATTGAGCCTATTGATCCCATTGATCCTGTACCTCTAGTTGATGTTCTCAAAGATATTGTAGTAGGTCGGAAGAGACCTACATGGGCTCGTCAGACTCTCTAGGTGGCAAAAGGACATGCAGCTCCTCGTGGTACCTTCCGAGAGAGCAAGAGACTTTAGAGATATTCATGCTATGCCACAGCTATGAACCACATGATTCATTTATTTTTTTTGGCCTTCCTGTTATGAGGAGGAAACTAGTCATCCAGTATGGAGAGATGTCATGATGGAGGAGTATCAATCCATCATGAAAAATGATGTGTGGGATATTGTTCCAAGACCTGAGAGGAAGTTTGCAGTGACTTCCAAATGGATCTACAAGATCAAACACATAGTTGACGAGAGCATCGAGAGGCACAAAATGAGATTTATTGCCAGAGGATTCTCTCAGATGGAGGGAATATATTATGAGGAGACATTTTCTCCTGTTGCTCGATACAGTTCTATCTGGATGATTATTTCCCTCGCAGCATCCATGGGTTGGAAACTACATCAGATGGATGTGAAGACAACCTTTCTCAATGGAGAGATTAAGGAAGAAGTATAGATCGAGCAACCATATGGTTTTGTGATACATGAGAAGGAGTCTCATGTGTGCAGGTTGAAGATGGCCTTGTATGGAATCAAGCAACCACCTCAAGCTTGGTATGCAAGGATTGATGGACACCTGATGATTTTTGGGCTTCAACAAAAGTGTTGTCGATCCTATCTTGTACTACAAGACTGTTAATGGTGAGTCCCTAATCTTGGTCTTCTACGTTGATGATTTATTCCTCATCGATACAGAGAGCCTTATTGTTGAATGCAAGTATGCATTGGCCTCTAAATTTGAGATAAAGGACTTTGGTATGATACACTACTTCTTGGGACTAGAGGTGTGGTAGAAAACTGATGAGATAAGTGCACAGTTGAGAAATTGAAGAAGTTTGAGTTATTGAACTTGAAGTTCGTGGCTACACCAATGGTAACGAATCTGAAGAAACTATGTGTGTCTTCTTCAGATTCCAACGAGATTGATTTGACCCCGTACAGACAACTGATTGGATCATTGATGTATCTAGTTAACACCAGACTAGATATTTGCTATGCAGTGAGTGCACTTAGCCAATTTATGAGCCAACCAAGATAGACACACTAGATTGTTGCAAAGCATGTGTTGCGATACTTGTGAGGCATAGTTCGACATGGTCTAAGATATACTTCCAATATTGATATGATATGGTAGGAATATATTGACTCTGATTGGGTAGGGAGTGCAGTGGACAGAAAAAGCACCTTCAAGTGTTGCTTCACTTTGGGATCTTCCATGGTTTCCTGGTGTAGCAGGAAACGAACTTATGTGGCTTTGAGCACAACAGAAGTAGAGTACATTGCATTAAGTATGATAGTCCATGAAGCAGTGTGGCTTCACAAGCTCCTTGCAAATTTATTCGAACATGTGTTGGATTCCACCATTATTCATTATGGTAACCAAAGTTGTGTGAAGATCTCTGATAATCTAGTGTTTCATGACAAATCGAACCACATTGAGATCAAGTACCATT
>ML779176.1:330373-366127 GCA_009831015.1 Picea engelmannii | reverse complement strand
TTTTGCATTCTTTAGGAAATTTGTGTTGGTACATGTTTGAAAAAGAGCTAGTTATGCATGTGCATTTCAGTTTTTGGAAACATTTGCTTCGTAGTTTGGTATCATCTTGATAACATAAATTGAAAGTTGCATAGTTTTAAGTTATATCTTGTGTTAAGAAGAAAAGAACTATTCCCCTTCCCATACATAGAATTCATCAAAAAGAACGAACTGCATCTCATTATTTTGCATTCTATTGGAGTTGACTCTCCCTCACATCATCAGTTTCATCTCCGTGAACCTATTGAGTAAAATCCATTAAAATCAACCACGTGCTAATAAAATCAACTAGAACATTTTTTGGTTTTAGCATACGAACAATAGCACAGGATTAGGGTCTTTGGACTAGGAAAAGTGAGTAAATTATCCAAGACTACTAAATAGACTGTAGATCACTAAAGAGTGTACAAATCCAACTTTCGTATAAGCATATATGGGAGCCCCCTCTCACACAGGCATTAAACATGAGGTCACGTGTGGAAGAGGAATGGATATTACCCCTCCAAATCTTGACCAATCGTAGGGTCCTTCCTGAAGTGTCACTGACTCATTTGGTATTGGTACTTTGTGAACTCCAAATCCATTCAGGGTCCTCTAGAGTCTACTAGTCCACTTGTACTCAGTCCTATGGAAGAATTTCAGAATTTCACATATTTCCCATACGTTTGGTCCCAACTTTCGACTGTACCTGCCCGGAGGCTAACTACAAGTTTGTAACCTTAGTGGCCTTTCCTAGGTATCTACAAAGGTGATTGTGGGGGGATTCCCATAGTACCTCGGCTAGACGTCGTAGCACATTCTCAGTACCCTTGGAGAGTGATACCTTGAAAGAGAGGGTTGATTGCATCAAGAAGGGATGTTACGTGGAGGTCAAGGTAATTGCTTCTCATTTCTTCTCTAGTGGCTTGATATCCCATCTTCAGAGTATCCTTGAATATATTGTTGCTTGGTTTATTGCTTTTAGTTTTCTTAGGAGTGTGTTTCTTTGATTTTCATAGTCGGCCTTAGGATCGAAGATATCACAGTATACAAGGTATGTATCCTGACGTTCAGGAACCTCAACCCAATGTTTCTTACAAGGGAATGATAGAAGATAAAACTTTTGAAATCAAGAGCGTAGCTCCTGGAAGTGGCCAACACATTGTAGAACTGGTCATGACCTTCAGAGAAATCCTTTCATATTACGTGAATCCTTTTTTTATTGATCCACTTGACCAACCACTCATTGATCCGCCATCCACAAGATTTATTGATGCCTATTCTTCCTACTATTACCATCTGTTGTCCCTTGACCAAGTTTGAGGAAACATTGGTCGTGTTTGACCACTTTTGGGACTTCAACAGGATGGTCAAATATGGAGGGCCCAGGAGGAGCGGAGATCATGGGATATCACTCATTTTGCGGGCTTGTGGACCTAGCAAAGGGTTTACTAGGGTTTATGTAATGGGTTATGGGATGTCGGCCCATGGGTTTACCCATGTTTAGGCCTTTTTGTAAATGTATAAATAAGTAGCTAAGAGATGTTGGTTGATGATAGGGGGTTATGTGCACAATATGTTGTAAGTAGTAATATTTTCTTAGTGCGAAAGGTTGTAAGTTTCTTTGCGCAGACATATTATGTAAAGTAAGGCTCTGTGCTACTAATAAGTTGTCTCTGTGCCTTGACCTGATTTTGGGAAGGAGTATCTGGCATGTAGCGCGCAGATCTCCTGTCCTCTATGGAGTTTGTCTCTGTGGATTTGTGCATAGGAGTAGATGAATGTAAGAATATTGAAGACTAATAAAGAAGAAGAAGTCATTGGTGGACGTATCCATACACTGGGGTGAGCCACATATATCTTGTGTCTTGATGTGCTTTGTGAGATGTGCATTATGCTATTTATTTTCTTAGTACTGTTGTTATAATGTATGATGAATGCATCTAATGTTGTATCTTAGTGCTTAATGGTATTTGAATGTTAGATCTGAACTAATGTTGTGCATTGATCTGTAATAAGGGTTAATATGAGATGTGAATGAGACTCATAATATAATGCATATTGTTGGCTAAGTGCTTTGTTAAGTGTTGTTATCACAAATATATGTCCCAGATTGGTTGTAGACACCTGAGTCCTACAACCCCCCCTACCTCTACCTTGGGGGAGACTTCATCTGCTTTGCAGGAGTTGTCGAAAGGGTCAGTAATTAGGTTTTTTTTGGTGCGATGTTGAAGCATTGGACCTTGGGTCTGCCCCTGTTCCAACATATGGTTCCACTGTCGGGACCTGAAACTGTGATTGTTGGGAACTGAAGAAAAGAGAAATCTCTGTGCATAGATATGTTGATGTAGTGCACAATATTCTACTTGACTTGCGAAGCTCTGTGCTAAGAAAGAAACCAGATCTGAAGAAAAGAGGTAAGATCTTAAAGCTTTGCGCTCTGGAAAGGGTAATATAAGTGGAACTTTTTTCTTCGAAAGTATGAATCTAGGTATGCTTGATAGATTTTTTCCTAATCTGAAAACTAGGGCACAGTTAGAAGAAAGAGTTGATATGAATAAATTTGATAGAAAGAGAGAAAGATATGTTATTGATATGGATAGAAAGAATTTATGGACTAATAAGTGGATGCATGAACCTAGAAAGAAGTTTCGCAGACTACAGGTCCAGCACTGTGATCCCAGTGCATAGTACAGAAAAGGTTGGAGCTCTTTTAAAAGAAATATGGGATTGACATTGTGTTATAATTGTAGAAGACTGGGACATCTTGCTAAGAAATTCCATGGTATAGGTCMTATTTGTCTTTGTTGTAAAGATATTGGTCATGAGGTTGAGGATTTCCCAAGGATGATTACTAAAGTTGAAAAGATGAACATGAAACAAGAAAACTCTGAAGAAATTCAAGAGGCAAGGAGCATGTTGGGGAATCATAAAGAGAAAGAATCAGAGAAAGAGTCAGAGACTATGTTAATACAGTTAAAAGAAGTAATGGATGATCACAGAGACATCAGTTTACCAAAGATCTTGATAGAAAAACAATGCATAGTTACAAGAATAGAAGACTTCAACATAGACTGTGTATTGGATGAAGAAACACATGTGAACGTTATGCCAGAAAGAACTTGGGAAATTTTGGGAAAGTCTGCTATGATACCTTCATTGGGAAGGATAGGCTTGTTTAAAGGAAAGATGATAACCCTATGTGGAAGAATTACTAATATACCTATGATTTCTCATGAAACATCGACAGAAGAGGACTTTGAAGTTATTAGGTTTGTTGAGAACAACACCCCTTTTCCACTTTTATTAGGTAAGACTTGGATTGAGAAGGATCAGATCAGAAGGAAAGCAGAGGAGGAAACTATAGAACAGAAAAAGAAAGAACTAAGGGACCTCATAGCCAAAAAAATAGAGCGACTAATAGAAGAACAAGAGGATAAGTCGAAGAAAAAAAGGGCCAGAGAATTAGCTGTCAAAGTTGCAAGAACATGAGAAGGCTTAAAGAATCAGTACATGAAATAAAGAATTATATCCACCCCGGAAATAGTAAGATAAGGGACATTAACCTCAGAGTCTGTAAGGGCACATCAACAGTGCGAAGTCCCTTCACCAGGAGAATATAAGAATAAGAATGGAAAGAGGAACCCAGAGACTTAGATCAAAGGAAAGAAGGCAAGAAATCTCAGTAAGAAGAAAGCCAAATTAGAAAAACTACAGGAAGTTCCAAAGAAGACTTCACAGGAGGCAGGCTTGCAGGCCCTGAACCTCGCCAGAATAGAAGAACCACATAGAATGGGACTTCGCCATGGTGAAGCTATATGATCGTTGGAGGCACCTCAACCGTTATAATGACGCCCCAGAACGGCTATAAAATGCAGTTATGAGCAAATGGAACGTTGAGACCACGCCACAATGGGTGGATTCGCATTGATGGATGCATTCCTTCCCGTTGGAAGAATCCATTACAACACTTGCTTATTTAACCCGTCGGATGCTGCGCCAGGACCACTTTTTTCCACCCATGAATATCCAAGCTAACAGACAATCCATTGTATCGTGTTGTGATCTCTAGACCTCACCATTAGTTTGATTAACTTGTTTTTTCATTTGCCTACCTAATCTATTTGGTTACAAGTGTGAATGTTGGGAAAACCTAGCGCGTTAGAAAAGTTTGTGGAAGAGATTCTTGTGGAGCTCATGGCTAAGAGTTATGTCTGTAAGAATACAAGCGTCGTCGACTGGTGGATTTCAAGCATCCCCCTCGATTGGACATTTTTCTAGTCATACTACTAAGAAGCGAAGCAAGCATCGCGACGATCTAGCAAAGGCGAAGCAGATCCCATCGGTCTTGCCAGAGTACATACCACCTTAGGCTGGCGTGGTTACCCGCGACAGTATCCCACATGATTTTGAGTATAATTTGACCATTGCATACATCCCGAAGGGGATACGCGTAGTTGGACCTCAGTTAGGACAGATCCATGCCTTGAAGAACAACGAATTTAACCTCGGTGATAGAAAGAAATACTCCATGCTCACGCCCCATAGATATTTGATGAGGACGACTGGGAAGAAGTTGCGCATAGTCTCAAAATCGTGGAATAAGGAGCTAGCACAATCAAAGATCCTTAATGTAATGAAGATTCCTCACTTTGGCTGACATCAGGAGGTTAACCCTTGCATTAAACTCCTCTTGTCGTTCTATCATGGATGGTATATGTGGCTCGAAAGACGTGTTACTGTGGATCCGACATTGATCCACTTGATTACAGGACTGAGCATGCAAGGACCAGACCCTTAGCAGTTCTACCGAGGTAAGACTTCAGATCAATCCTTGGAACAACGCATAAACGAGGATTATGGTAATGTAGAAAAGGGAAAGCGAGGCTACAAGGTAGCCTCCATCCTGGATGGTGCAGTGCACCTAGCTTGTCAGCTTATAGTTGGCAATATCGTCAGAAAGAAATATCCCATGCAGGTCATAGGATTTGTAGTCGACCTCGTAGGAAAGTGCGTGGAGGGGATGCAAATGAACTAGGTGAGTTACCTCGTCAATGAGCTCGAGAAGGACTACTGCGAAGCACAGGATCAGGGCTATGAATTTCATTTCAGTTGGTTACTAGTATTGATCACATTTGTCACTTGTCAGATGCCAGAAGAAGCGACATTTCCAGAAGTTGAGCCATCATAGTCGTTGGCCACGAGGTTCTCCACCTTGTGGTATACAATTGACATGTCGAAGCTGTGGCATTCAAACGCTATCTTCCATGCCTACTACCAGCAGCTGGAGCGTGTTATTGAGGCATTTCCATGAATGGCACCGAACACGTTGCACCAGTACAGGCCGCTAGCGAAGTTTTGCGTATATCGACACTTTATTTATATCACTACGCATATGGATGAAAACAAAGAGGAGTTGCAGTCCTATTATAAACTGACTAACGAGGATATGGAGGAGATCACCAAAGACTGGCTATCAGATTTCTTGGTATTGTTTGATGATGCAAAGCTCTCTGACCCCAACATCATTGGAAGCCCCTTGGTCACCTGGGTTGAGCATGGCAGGAAGAGCAGCACGAAGAAAAATAAAAAAAAGGAGGAAGTGCAGAACATAGAGACCGATGAGGAGGAAACTGCCTCAGAGGACAGTGGGCCTGACTCGCTCGCAAGAGGAGGAGGGGATGAAGTAAATCAAAGAGGAGGAGGGTAAGAAGGAGAAAAATAGGGAAAAGGAGAATTCACACCATTGAAGGATCCCCTTACAGAGGATGAAACATCAAAGAAAAGGAAGGTTTATCCATAGAAACCCTCGGCAAGAAAGAATACATGCACCAATAAGCCCGAGAGGAATTCCATGCTCATAGAAGACGATGTCGATCTAATCATCGCAGCTGTGGAGGATGCTTTAGAAGATATCTTGCAGCGATATGGAGCAAATCAGGAAACATTGTATGAAAGAATAGATTAGGAGCTAAAGGAGATAAATAAATTCATCCATTCAAGCCGCGCACTACCTACTACACCTTCTTCCTCTAAGATTGTAGAATTAGGGGATGAGCCCACCCAATTACGAATATTAGCAGATGCAACAGAGGCTTGCATTCAACGAGTCCAAGAAGAAAAGGAACAGGTTACAGAATCCTTGAAGCAAGAAAAGGAGGAGGTATAAGAGCAAATTCGAGTTGCGAAGAAGGAGAAAGATGAAATTCAAGTGATGTTCGAAGAGAATAATGTGAAGATACAGGAAGAAAAATACCAGCTACTCGCAGAGCAGACTGCAGTCAAGAAAGAAGTGACTAAAGCACTTCGCTCAGTGTCAAGATTGGCATAGGAGGAACTAGATTCATTCGAGATGCAAGTGGGGAAGCTCACTGAGGCCATTCAACATCCTCAAGCACAGATAATGGAGTTAGAGCTCCAAGCAGTGCCGAGCACTTTGAAATAATTGCGTGACCAAATGGAGGAAGCAACTAAGATCGCAGTTGGAAGGATCAATATCTTCACATTAGAATGTAAACATTTAATTGATCTAAGTGCGTAGACCTATGAATGCCTCGCAAAATACCCAGAGCTGAGGAAACTAGAAGCACAGCTCCAAGAGGCGCAACAGCAAGCATCCACCGTGCAAGCGCAGATGAAGCTACTCACTGCGGTCGAGAAAATGAAGAGATCACAGGAGCAGCGTGTAGTCTAGTAGAAGATTATTTCCATCCAGAGCAGATTCATGAAAGTTACACAGAGATTATAGCCAGTGCAGGATGAAGCCTGCACGAGTTTTGAAGAGATCGAAGGAAAAGGCTCGTAGCTGGACCAGATGGTTATGACAGTGGAATAGCGCCTGGAAGGGCTTGTTACAGAGAAACTGATTCAGGAGTTCGTTGAGAAGGACGATCTAGCGAAGCGAAAAGTCGAGGCAGATTGAGCTAATCTCGATGCCTTTGAAGGAGCGTTGCCCAGATCTGAGCGACTCGGGACAAGTCACATGTGAGTGTTGGGGTAATGTTAGCCCTTGACCAAATTTGAGGGAACATTGGTCATGTTTGACCACTTTTGGGACTTCGATAGGCTGGTCGAAGATGGAGTGCCCAGCGGAGCAGAGATCACGGGATATCACTCATTTTGTGGGCTTGTGGACCCAGCAAAGGGTTTACTAGGGTTAATATAACGGGTTATGGGATGTCAGCCCATGGGTTTATCCATGTTTAAGCCTTTTTGTAAATGTATAAATAAGTAGCTAAGCGATGCTGGTTGATGATAGGGGGATATGTGCGCAATATTTTGTAAGTAGTAATTTTGGCTTACTGCGAAAGGTTGTAAGTTGCTTTGTGCAGACAAATTGTGTAAAGTAAGGCTCTGTGCTACTAACGAGTTGGCTCTATGCCTTGACCTGATTTTGGGAAGGAGGATCCGGTGCGCAGATATTCTATCCTCTGTGGAGTTTGGCTCTGTATCTTTGTGCATAGGAGAAAATAAATGTAATAATATTGAAGACTAATAAAGAATAAGAAGTTGTTGGTGGACGTATCCCTACACTGGGGTGAACCACGTATATCCTGTGTCTTGATGTGTTTTGTGCGATGTGCATTATGTTGTTTATTTTCTTAGTATTGTTATTATAATGTATGATGAATGCATCTAATGTTGTAGCTTAGTGATTGATGGTATTTGAATGTTAGATCTGAACTAATGCTATGTGCTAAGTGATTGATAATGCTTGATCTATATTGTTACTGCATTGATCTGTAATAAGGGTTAATATGTGATGTGAATGAGACTCATAATCTAATTCATATTGTTGGCTAAGTGCTCTGTCAAGTGTTGTTATCACATATACGTGTCCCATATTGGTTGTAGACACCTGAGTCCTACAACCCCCCCTACCTCTACCTAAAATGAGACTTCATCTACTTCGCAGGTGTTGTCGAAAGGGTCGGTAGTTAAGGTTTTTTTCGTGCACTGTTGAAGTGTTGAACCCTAGGTATAACACTGTGCGAACACCACCCGGTTCAACCACTACACAATATTTTGCATGAACCCATCATCATTTGATTTTTCTGAAGGACTTCAAAATATCTCTTTTTCCACAACTCCTATAGTTGATATTGTGTGTCCTTCATCATTACCGCAAACATCGGTGACCCAGTTAACCCCGACTCAACCACTTGCACATACATCTCCCTTCACACATGGGTCAGATATTATTCATGTTTCACTATTTCCACACATGCACACACCAAGTGATTTACTTGGTCGTACCATCATTTAGATGGCCAATAGTCAAGTCATTCACACAACAATAGTTACACAAGCTACTCATCCTCCATCTCACACCTTACAGATGAGTACACCCTACATTGAAGGTCAATCTTCAAAAGGAGGCCAACCTTTAGTTGGGGGGAAACCTTTAGCTAGAGGGAAATGTTTCGCTGGGAGGAAACCTACATGGTTGCAACATCAAAAATCCTAGGGTAAAATCACTCCAGCAAATCCTTCTATCCCCACTACCACTGGCCTATATATTGGACAACCATTTCTAGGATTTCCTAACCCTTTGTGGGGTAAACCTAATCCAGTAGGAATTCCTCGGCAAGGAACTTTTCCCTATCAATCCGTAAACCCCATGATTCCAACACAACATTCCCTTCAACCACACTACATGGGGGGACCATCAGGTCAATTTCAATATATAGGAGGTCCATCAAGACAACCACCTTACATGGGTGGACAACCCGGGAAGACACCATACATGGGAGGATCATCTAGTTTTTCCATCTCGTCGCAACCTCGATATAGTCCTACTGGTGTTTCCATGCCATATGGTTATCACTAGTATCCATACGCTAACTGAAAACTTCCATTATTGGCTATGTTAGATCTTCCAGATCTTTTGTGTTTGACAAATTATCCCATTCAACATGCCCCATTTTGGGCTTCCATCCCTGCCAAATTATTGTCCAACATCCCGAAATTCGACAAAAAACCTGGGGAAGATCCTAACAATCATGTTATGATTTTACATTTATGGTGTTCTTCCAACTCTTTGATGGATGATTCCATTCATCTGAGACTTTGCAGAGAACACTTACAGGTGCAACATTGAAATGGTATATTGAATTGTCGTGTAACTCCTTTTTCAACTTTAATTCTCTCTCCATGGATTTCCTGACACATTTTTAGTTGCCTATACGGTATGAGACCAGTAAAAAACTTCTGATCTCAATCTGAAAATCCTATTTCACCTACATATATGATCATATTCATGAGTGGAGATGGTAGAGACGGTTTATTAAAACTACAATACCCGACCAACTCCTCGTGGATTGGTTTACAAAGTCGCTCTTGCCTCCCATTGCTCGCGATGTTGTTATGGGGAATGTTGTTAATAAGGAGAAGGATATCAGTCGTTCTCAATATTTGGACTTGGTATATTCCTAGTCTGACACACTTTTGATCCCTCATGCTCCTCATTTTTCGAACGATCCAACAAGACCTGCTTTGGAACCAGTTTATGTTTCAGACACGAAAACTACTTCCACTCCTGCTAAAATATCTGAGGTGAATGAGGTCCAATCCACTTCATCTCAACAACCAAGAGGCAAGAAGAAAAAAAAGGGTAAATCCAAGAAATATTCTAACCATCAGGATACTACAAATACTTTTGATTCTCCACCAACTAGGAACCCTAAGTTTCCTTGCATGATTTGTGAGGAACACCACTACACAAAAGACAATCCTCATCATGAGGCAGTCGCTAAATTTCTAAAGGGTACCTATCAACAGGCAGTGTTAACTAACCCTTTCTTGGTTCAGAAACAACATCTGGTTTCACAAAACCGTGCATCTCTGCAAGCGGGTGACTTGGGTCATTCCCACCATGGGGATGCTTCCACGAGCATCTATGAGGTCAACATTCTTTTGCATCTTCGAGTCCCTTATTGAACAAGGTATCTCACACTTTTTTTCTAATTGTTCTCGTCATTTTGTGAATGCACTTTGCTTGATTCTTTCTTTTCCTCACACTTATTTGTTCCATACATTGATGTCTTTCATTTCACTTGAAATTTAAGAAGAAAACAATTTTGCATATCTCATTGCATACATAATCGAACAAAGAAATTTTGCATTCTTTAGGAAATTTGTTTTGGTACATGTTTGAAAAAGAGCTAGTTTTGCATGTGCATTTCGGTTTTTGGAAACATTTGCTTCGTAGTTTGGTATCATCTTGATAACATAAATTGAAAGTTTCATAGTTTTGAGTTATCTCTTGTGTTAAGAAGAATAGAACTATTATCCTTCCCTTACATAGAATTCATCAAAAAGAATGAATTGCATCTCATTATTTTGCATTCTATTGGAGTTGAGTCTCCCTCACATCATCAGTTTCATCTACGTGAACCTATTGATTAAAATCCATTAAAATCAACCACGTGCTAATAAAATCAACTAGAACATTTTTTGGTTTGAGCATACCAACAATAACACATGATTATGGTCTTTGTATTAGGAAAAGTGAGTAAATTATCCAAGACTACTAAACAAACTGTAGAGCACTAAAGAGTGTACAAATCCAACTTTTGTATAAGCATATATGGGAGTCCCCTGTCACACATGCATTAAACATGAGGTCACATGTGGAAGAGGAATGGATATTACCCCTCCAAATCTTGACCAATCATAGTGGAAAGAGAAGTTCAGGGTCCTCTGGAGTCTACTGGTCCACTTATACTCAGTCCTATGGAATAATTTCAGACTTTCATATATTTCCCATACGTTCGGTCTTGAATGTCGATTGTACCCACCTGGAGGCTGACTGTGAGTTGGTAACCTTATTGGCCTTTCCTAGGTATTTGCAAAGGTGATTGTGGGGGGATTCCCATAGTACCTGGGCCAGACATCGTATAACATTCTCAATACCCTTGGAGACTGATCCCTTGAAAGAGAGGGTTGCTTGCACCAAGAAGGGATGTTACGTGGAGGTCAAGGTCACTGCTTCTCATTTCTTCTCTAGTCACTTGATATCCCATCTTTGGAAGATCCTCTAATCTATTGTTTCTTGGTTTATCGCTTTTAGTTTTTTTAGGAGTGTGTTTATTTTATTTTCATAGTCGGCCTTAGGATCGAAGATCTCACTGTATACAAGGTATGTATCCTGACGTTTAGGAACCTCAACCCAATGTTTCTTACAAGGGAATGATAGAAGATAAAACTTCTGAAATCAAGAGCATAGCTCCTGGAAGTGGTCAACACATTGTAGAACCAGTCATGACCTTCATAGAAATCCTTGCATATTACGTGAATCCTCTTTTTATTGATCCACTCGACCAACCACTCACTGATCCACCATCCACAAGATTTATTGATGCCTATTCTTCCTAATATTACCATCTGTTGGCCCTTGACCAAGTTTGAGGGAACATTGGTTGTGTTTGACCACTTTTGGGACTTCGACAGGCTGGTCGAAGATGGAGGGCCCAGGCGGAGCGGAGATCGCGGGATATCACTCATTTTTCGAGCTTGCGGACCTAGCAAATGGTTTACTAGGGTTTATGTAACAGGTTATGGGATGTCGGCCCATGGGTTTACCCATGTTTAGGCCTTTTTGTAAATGTATAAATAAGTAGCTAAGCAATGTTGGTTGATGATAGGGGGTTATGTGCACAATATGTTGTAAGTAGTAATTTTGGCTTAGTGCGAAAGGTTGTAAGTTTATTTGTGCAGACATACTATGTAAATTAAGGCACTATGCTACTAACGAGTTGTCTCTGTGCCTTGACCTAATTTTGGGAAGGAGGATCTTACGTGCAGTGCACAAATCTTCCGTCCTCTGTGGAGTTTGGCACTATGGCTTTGTGCACAAGAGCAGATGAATGTAATAAGATTGAAGACTAATAAAGAATAAGAAGTTGTTGGTGGACGTAGCCCTACACCGGGGTGAACCACATATATCCTATGTCTTGATGTGTTTTGTGTGATGTGCATTATGCTATTTATTTTCTTAGTACAGTTGTTATAATGTATGATGAATGCATCTAATGTTCTAGCTTAGTGCTTAATGGTATTTGAATGTTAGATCTAACCTAATGTTATGCGTTGATCTGTAATAAGGGTTAATATGCAATGTGAATGTGACTCATAATCTAATGCATATTGTTGGCTAAGTGCTATGTCAAGTGTTTTTATCACAGATCTGTGTCCCAGCTTGGTTGTAGACACCTGAGTCATACAACCCCCCTGCCTCTACCTTGGGGGAGACTTCATCTACTTCGCAGGTGTTGTCAAAAGGGTCGGTAATTAGGGTTTTTTTGGTGTGATGTTGGAGCGCTGAACCCTAGGTCTGCCCCTGTGCCAACATATGGTTCCGTTTTTGGGACCTGAAACTATGATTATTGGGAACTGAAGAAAAGATAAAGATTTGTGCGTAGATCTGTTGATGTAGTGCGTAGTATTCTACTTGACTTGTGAAGCTCTGTGTTAAGAAAGAAACTAGATCTGAATAAAAGAGGTAAGATCTTAAAGCTTTGCGCTCTAGTAAAAGTAATATAAGTGGAAATTTTTGCTTCGAAAGTATGAATCTAGGTATTATTGATAGATTTTGTCCTAATCTAAAAACTAGGGCACAGTTAGAAGAAAGATTTGATCTGAATAAATTTGATATAAATAGAGAAAGATATGTTATTCCTATGCGTAGAAAGAATTTTTGGACTAATAAGTGGATGCATGAATCTAGAAAGAATTTTTGCAGACTGCAGGTCCAACACTATGATCCCAGTGCGCAGTACAGGAAAGGTTGGAGCTCATTTAAAAGAAAGATAGGATTGAAACTGTGTTATAATTGTAGAAGACTGGGACATCTTGCTAAGAAATGCCCTGGTATATGTCCTATTTGTCTTTGTTGTAAATCTATTGGTCATGAGGTTGAGGATTTCCCAAGGATGATTGCTAAAGTTAAAAATATGAACATGAGACAAGAAAACTCTGAAGAAAGTTAAGAGGCTAAGAGCATGTTGGGGAATCATAAAGAGAAAGAATCATACAAAGATTCAGAGACTATGTTAATATAGTTAAAAGATGTAATGGATGATCACAGAGACATCATTTTACCAGAGATCTTGATAGAAAAACAACACATAGTTACAAGAATAGAAGACTTCGACATAGACTGTGTGTTGGACGAAGAAACACATGTGAATGTTATGCCAAAAAGAACTTGGGAAATTTTGGGAAAGCCTACTATGATACCTTCATTGGGAAGGATAGGCTTGTTTAAAGGAAAGATGATAACCCTATGTGGAAGAATTACTAATATACATATGATTTCTCATGAAACATCGACAAAAGAGGACTTTGAAGTTATTAGGTTTGTTGAGAATAGTGCCCCTTTTCCACTTTTATTAGGTAAGACTTGGATTGAGAAGGATCAGAACAGAAGGAAATCAGAGGAGGAAACTCCAGAACAAAAAAAGAAAGAACTAAGGGACCTCATAGCTAGAAAAATAGAGCGACTAATAGAAGAACAAGAGGATAAGTCGAAGAAACAAAGGGCCAGAGAATTAGTTGTCAAATTTGAAAGAACACGGGAAGGCTTAAAGAATCAGTACATGAAAAAAAAAAGTATATCCACCCTGTAAATACTAAGAGAAGGGACATTAACCTTAGAGTCTATAAGAGCACATCAATAGTGAGAAGTCCCTTCACCAGGAGAATATAAGAATAAGAATGGAAAGAGGAACCCAGAGACTCAGATCACAGGAAAGAAGGTAAGAAAGCTCAGTAAGAAGAAATCCAAATTAGAAAAACTACATGAAGTTCCAAAGAAGTCTTCGTGGGAGGCAGTCTTGCAGGCCCTGAACCTTGTCAGAACAGTAGAACCACGCAGAATGTGACTTCGCCATGGTGAAGCTATATGACAGTTGGAGGCGCTCGAACCGTTAGAATGACACCCCGAAACGACTAGAAAATGAAATTATGAGCAAATGGAACGTTGAGACCATGCCACAACGGGCAGATTCGCATTGATAGATGCATTCCTACTCGTTGGAAGAATATGTTATGACACTTACTTATTTAACCGGTCGGATGTTGCGCCAGGACCACTTTTTGCAACCCATGAATATCCAAACTAACAGACAATTTGTTGTATTGTGTTGTGATTTCTAGACCTCGCCATCCATTTGATTAACCCGTTTGTCCATTCTCCTACCCGATCTATTTGGTTACAAGTGTGAATGTCAGGCAAACCTAGCACATTAGAGAAGTCTATGGAAGAGATTCTTGTGGAGCTCTTGGCTGAGAAAGTTATGTCTGTAGGAATACAAGCATTGACGACTGGTGGCTTGCAAGCATCCCCCTTGATTGGATGTCGTTCTAGTCGTGCTACTGACAAGTGAAGCAAGCACTATGAAGATCTGGCTAAGGCGAAGCAGATCCCGTTGGTCTTTCCATAGTACATACCGACTTTGGTTGGCGCGATTACCTGCGACGGTATCTCGCGTGACTTTGAGTATAAGTTGATCACTACGTACATCCCGAAGGGGATACGCATAGTTGGACCTCAGTTAGGACAGATCCCTGCCTTGAAGAACAACAACTTTAACCTCGGCGATAGAAAGAACTACTCCGTTCTCATGTCGCATAGATATTTGATGAGGATGATTGGGACAAATCCACGCATAGTCTCCCAACCGTGGATTAAGAAGCTTGCGCGGTCAACGATCTTGAATGTAATGAAGATTCCTCACTTTGGCCGACATCAGGAGGTTAACGCTTGCATTAAACTCCTCTTGTCGTGTATCATGGAGGGTATATGTGGATCGACAGATGTGTTACTATGGATCTGGCGTTGATCCACTTGATTATAGGACTGATCATGCAAGGACCAGACCCTCAGCAGTTCTACCAAAGGAAGACTTCAAATCGCTCCCTGGCAGAGCGCATAAAGGAGGATTATGGCGTTGTAGAAAAGGGAAAGCAAGGCTACAAGGTAGCCTCCATCTAGGATGGTGCAGTGCACCTAGCTTGTCAGCTTATAGCTGGAAATATCGTTAGAAACAACCATCCCACGTAGGTCACAGGATTTGTAGTCAACCTCGTAGGAAAGTGCGTGGATGGGATGCAAATGAACTAGGCGAGTTACCTCATCAATGAGCTCGAGAAGGACTATTGTGAAGCACAGGATCAGGGCTATAAATTCCATTTTAGTTGATTACTAGTATTGATCACATTTGTCACTTGTCAAATGCCAGAAGGAGCGACATTTCCAAAAGTTGAGCCATCGGAGACGTTGGCCGCGAGGTTCTCCACCTTGTGGTATACAGTTGACATGTTGAAGTTGTGGCATTCGAACATTATCTTCCATGACTACTACCGGCAGTTGAAGCATGTTATTGGGGCATTTCCATGAATGACACCGAACACGTTGCACCAGTACAGGCCGCTAGCGAATTTCTGTGCAGATCAACACTTTATTTCTATCACTACGCGTAGGGATGAAAACAAAGAGGAGTTGCAGTCCTATTATAAATTGAATGATGAGGATATGGAGGAGATCACCAAAGACTGGCCAGCAAGGTTCCTGGTACTATTTGATGATGCAGAGCTCTCTGACCCTAACATCATTGGAAGCCCCTTGGTCACCCAGGTTTAGCATGTCAGGAAGAGCAACGTGAAGAAAAATAAGAAAAAGGAGGAAGTGCAGAACATAGAGACCGATGAGGAGGACATCACCTCAGAGGACAGTGGGCCTGACTCACCCACGGGAGGAGGAGGGGATGAAGTAAATCAAAGAGGAGGAGGGGAATAAGGAGAAAAGTAGGGAAAAGGAAAGTTACACCGTTGAAGGATCCCCTTACAAAGGATGAAACATCGAATAAAATGAAGGTTTATCCATAGAAACCCTCAACAAGAAAGAATATGTGTGCCAATAAGCTCAAGATGAATTCCATGCTTACAATAGACGATGTCGATCTAATAATCACAGCTTTGGAGGATGCTTTAGAAGATATCTTGCAGCGATATGGAGCAAAGCAGGAGACATTGTATGAAAGAATAGAGAAGGAGCTAAAGGAGATACCGAAAGCCATCCATTCCAGCCGCGCACTACCTATTTCACCTTCTTCATCGAAGATTGCAGAATTGGGGGATGATCCCGCCCAATTACGAAGATTAGCAGATGCAATAGAGGCTCGGCTTCAGTGAGTCCAAGAAGAAAAGGGACAGGTTACGGAAGCCCTGAAGAAAGAAAAGGAGGAGGTATTAGAGAAACTTTGAGTTGCAAAGAAGGAGAAAGATGAAATTCAAGCTATGTTCGAAGAGAACATTGTGAAGATCCAGGAAGAAAAATACCAGCTGCTCGCAGAGCAGACTGCGGTCAATAAAGAAGTGACTAAAGCACTTCTCTTTGTGTCTAACTTGGCACAGGAGGAACCAAAGTCGGTCGAGATGAAAGTAGGGAAGCTCGTTTAGGCCATTCAACAACTTCAAGCATGGATAACGGAGTTAGAGCTCCAAGCAGTGCCGAGCACTCTGCAAGAAGTGTGTGACCAAAGGGAGGAAGCAGTTAAGAGTGCAGTTGGAATGATCGATATCCTCACATTATAATGTAAACAGTTAAGTGATCTAAGTTTGGAGACCTATGAACATCTCGCATAAGACCCAAAGCTGAGGAAACTGGAAGCACAGCTCCAGGAGGCGCAACAACAGGCATCCACCATGCAAGCACAGATGAAGCTACTCATTGCGGTCAAGGGAATGAAAATATCACAAGAGCAACGTACAGTCCAACAGTAGATTACTGCCATCCAGAGAAGATTCATGGAAGTTACACAGAGATTATAGCCGGTGCAGGATGAAGCCTACACGAGTTTTGAAGATATCAAAGGACAAGGCTCACAGCTAGACCAGATGGTTACAACAATGGAACAACACCTAGAAGAGCTTGTTACAGAGAAACCGATTCAAGAGTTCGTCGAGAAGGAGGATCTAGCGAAGCGACAAGTCGAGGCAGCTCGAGATAATCTTGAGGCATTTGAAGGAGCGTTGCCCATATCTGAGTGACTTGAGATGAGTCACATGTGAGTGTTGGGGTCATGTTGGACCTTGACCAAATTTGAGGGAAAATTGGTCGTTTTTTATCACTTTTGGGACTTCGAAAAGATGGTCGAAGATGGAGTGCCCAGCAGAGTAGAGATTGTTGGATCTCACTCATTTTGCGGGCTTGTCGACCAAGCAAAGGGTTTACTAGGGTTTGTGTAATGGGTTATGGGATGTCGACCCATGGGTTTACCCATGTTTAGGAATTTTTGTAAATGTATAAATAAGTATCTAAGCGATGTTGGTTGATGATAGGGGGATATGTGCGCAATATGTTGTAAGTAGTAATTTTGGCTTAGTGCAAAAGGTTGTAAGTTTCTTTATGTAGACAGACTGTGTAAAGTAAGGCCCTGTGCTACTAACAAGTTGGCTTTGTGCATTGACCTGATTTTGTGAAGGAGGATCTGGCACGCAGCGTGTAGATCTTCTGTCCTTTGCAGATTTTGGCTCTGTGGCTTTGTGCACAGGAGAAGATGAATGTAATAAGATTGAAGACTAATAAAGAATAAGAATTTGTTGGTGTACATAGCCCTACACTGGGGTGAACAACGTATATCCTGTGTCTTGATGTGTTTTGTTCGATGTGCATTAGGTTGTTTATTTTCTTAGTATTGTTGTTATAATGTATGATGAATGCATCTAATTTTGTAGCTTAGTGATTAATGGTATTTGAATTTTAGATCTGAACTAATGCTATGTGCTAAGTGATTGAGAATGCTTGATCTATATTGTTACTGCGTTGATCTSTAATAAGTGTTAATCTGCGATGTGAATGAGACTCATAATCTAATGAATATTGTTGGATAAGTGATTTTTCAAGTGTTGTTATCATAGATCTGTGCCCCATCTTGGTTGTAGACACCTGCATCCTACAACCCCCCCCCCCTGCCTCTACCTCGGGTGAGACTTCATCTGCTTCGTAGGTGTTGCCGAAAGGGTCGATAATTAGGGTTTTTTTGCTACAGTGTTGAAGTGTTGAACCCTGGGTCTGACACTGTGCCAACACCACCCAGTTCAACCACTACACAATATTTTATCATGAACCCATCATCATTTGATTTTTCTTAAGGACTTCAGAATATATCTTTTTCCAAAACTCCTATAGTTGGTATTGTGTGTGCTTCATCATTACCGGAAACATCAGTGACCCAGTTAACCTCAACTCAACCACTTGCGCATACACCTCCCTTCGCACATGGGTCAGATATTATTCATGTTTCACTATTTTCACACATGCACACACCAAGTGATTTACTTGGTCGTACCATCATTTAGATGGCCAATAGTCAAGTCATTCACACAACCATAGTTACACAAGCTACCCATCCTCCATCTCACACCTTATAGATGTGTACACCCTACATTGAAGGTCAATCTTCAAAAGGAGGCAAACTTTTAGCTGGAGGGAAAGGTTTCACTAGGGGGAAACCTATGTGGTTGCAACATCAACAAGAATAGGGGAAAATCGCTCCTGCAAATCCTTCTATTCCTACTACCACTAGCCTATATCTTGAACAACCATTTCCAGGAGTTTCTAACCCTTTGTGGGGTAAATCTAATCTGGCAGGAATTCCTCGGCAAGGAACTTTTCCCTATCAATCCGTAAACCCCATGATTCCAATGCAACAGTCCCTTCAACCACACTACATGGGGGGACCATCAGGTCGATTTCAATATATAGGAGGTCCATCAAGACAACCACCTTACATGGGTGGACAACCCAGGAAGCCACCATACATGGGAGGACCATCTAGTTTTTCCATCTCATCGCAACTTGGATATGGTCCTACTGGTGTTTCCATGCCATATGGTTATCACTAGTATCCATACACTAACCGACGACTTCCATTCTTGGCTATGTTAGATATTCCAGATCTATCATGTTTAGCAAATGATCCCATTCAACATGCCCCATTTTGGTCTTCCATCCCTGCCAAATTATTGTCCAACATACCAAAATTCGACAAAAAACCTGGGGAAGATCCTAACAATCATGTTATGATTTTACATTTATGGTGTTCTTCCAACTCTTTGATGGATGATTCCATTCATCTAAGAATTGGAAGCATTTAAAGGGTATATTGAACTGTTGTGTAACTCTTTTTTCGACTTTAATTCTCTTTCCATGGAATTCCTGACACATTTTTAGTTGCCTATACGATATGAGACTAGTACAAAACTTCTGACCTCAATCCAAAAATCCTATTCCACCTTTATATCTGATCATATTCATGAGTGGAGATGGCAGAGACGGTTTATTTAAACACCAATTCTCGACCAACTCCTCGCGGATTGGTTTACAAAGTCGCTCTTGCCTCCCATCGCTCGCGATGTTGTTATGGGGAATGTTGTTACTAAGGAGAAGGATATCAGTCGTACTCAATATTTTGACTTGGTATATTCCTAGTCTTACACACTTTACAATATGATCCCTCATGAGCCTCATTTTTTGAATGATCCAACAAGACCTGCTCCAGAACCGGTTTATGATTCAGACACCAAAACTAATTCCACTCCTACTAAAATATCTGAGGTGAATGAGGTCCAATCCAATTCATCTCAACAACCAGGAGGCAAGAAGAAAAACAAGGGTAAATCCAAGAAATATTCTAACCATCAGGATACTACAAATACTTTTGATACTCCACCGACTAGGAACCCTAAGTTTCCTTGCATGATTTGTGAGGAAGACCACTACACGAAAGACTGTCCTCATCATGAGGCAGACGCTAAATTTCTAAAGGGTACCTATCAACATGCAGTGTTAACTAACCCTTTTTGTGTTCAGCAGCAACATCTGGTTTCACAAAATCATGCATCTCCGCAAGCTGGCGACGCGGGTCATTCCCACCATGGGGATGCTTCCACGAGCACCTATGAGGTCAACATTATTTTGCATATTCGAGTCCCTGATTGAACAAGTCATCTCACACTTGTTTTCTATCAGTTCTCGTCATTTTGTGAATGTTCTTTGCTTGATTCTTTTTTTGCCTCGTACTTCTTTGTTCCATACATTGATGTCTTTCATTTCACTTGAAATTTAAGAAGAAAAAACTTTTTCATATCTAATTCCATACATAATCGAACAAAGAAATTTTGCATTCTTTAGGAAATTTGTTTTGGTACATGTTTGAAAAAGAGCTAGTTTTGCATGTGCATTTCGTTTTTTGGAAACATTTGCTTCGTAGTTTGGTATCATCTTGATAACATAAATTGAAAGTTGCATAGTTTTGAGTTTCTATTGTGTTAAGAAGAATATAACTATTCTCCTTCCCATACATAGAATTCATCGAAAAGAACAAATTGCATCTCATTCTTTTGCATTCTATTGGAGTTGAGTCTCCCTCACATCATCAGTTTCATCTCCGTGAACCTATTGATTAAAATCCATTAAAATGAACCACGTGATAATAAAATCAACTAGAGCATTTTTTGGTTTTATCATACCAACAATAGCACGGGATTAGGATCTTTGGACTAGGAAAAGTGAGTAAATTATCCAAGACTACTAAACAAACTGTAGAGCACTAAAGAGTGTACAAATCCAACTTTCGTATAAGCATATATGGGATTCCCCTCTCACACGAGCATTAAACATGAGGTCACATATGGAAGAGGAATGGATATTACCCCTCCAAATCTTGACCAATCGTAGTCGAAAGAGCGTATACTGAGGGTCCTTCCTGAAGTGTCATTGACTCATTTGGTATTGGTACTTCGTGAACTCCATATCCATTAAGGGTCCTCTGGAGTCTACTGGTCCACTTGTACTCGGTCCTATGGAAGAATTTCAGACTTTCATATATTTCCCATACGTTCGGTCCCGACTGTCGACTGTACCTGCCCGGAGGCTGACTGTGAGTTGGTAACCTTAGTGTCCTTTCCTAGGTATCTACAAAGGTGATTGTGGGGGGATTCCCATAGTACATGGGCCAGATGTCGTATCACATTCTCAGTACCCTTGGAGAGTGATCCCTTGAAAGATAGGGTCACTTGCACCAAGAAGGGATGTTATGTGGAGGTCAAGGTAATTGCTTCTCATTTCTTCTCTAGTAGCTTGATATCCCATCTTTAGAAGATCCTTGAATCTATTGTTGCTTGGTTTATCTCTTTTATTTTTCTTAGGAGTTTGTTTCTTTGATTTTCATATTCAGCCTTAGGATCAAAGATCTCACAGTATACAAGGTATGTATCCTGACGTTCATGAACCTCAACCCAATGTTTCGTACAAGGGAATGACAGAAGATCAAACTTCTGAAATCAAGAGTGTAGCTCCTGGAAGTGGCCAACACATTGTAGAACTGATCATGGCCTTCATAGAAATCCTTTCATATTACATGAATCCTCTTTTTATTGATCCAATCGACTAACCAATCACTGATCCACCATCCACAAGATTTATTGATGCATATTCTTCCTACTATTATCGTCTATTGGCCCTTGACCAAGTTTGAGGGAACATTGGTCGTGTTTGACCGATTTTGGGACTTTGATAGGCTGGTCGAAGATGGAGGGCCCAGGCGGAGCAAATATCGTGGGATATCACTCATTTTTCGAGTTTGTGGACCCAACAAAAGGTTTACTAGAGTTTATGTAACAGGTTATGGGATGTCGACCCATGGGTTTACATATGTTTAGGCATTTTTGTAAATGTATAAATAAGTAGCTAAGCGATGTTGGTTGATGATAGGGGGTTATGTGCACAATATGTTGTAAGTAGTAATGTTGGCTTAGTGTGAAAGGTTGTAAGTTTCTTTGTGCAGATAGACTGTGTAAAGTAAGGCTCTGTGCTACTAACGAGTTGTCTCTGTGCCTTGACTTGATTTTGGAAAGGAGGATCTGGTGTGAAACGCGCAGATCTTCTGTCCTCTGTGGAGTTTGGCTTTCTGGCTTTGTGCACTGGAGTAGATGAATGTAATAAGATTGAAGACTAATAAAGAATAAGAAGTTGTTGGTGGACATAGCCCTACACTGGGGTAAACCACGTATATCCTGTGTCTTGACGTGTTTTGTGTGATGTGCAATATGTTGTTTATTTTCTTAGTACTATTTTTGTCATGTATGATGAATGCATCTAATATTGTAGCTTAATTCTTAATGGTATTTGAATGTTAGATCTGAACTAATGTTCTGCGTTGATCTGTAATAAGGGTTAATATGCAATGTGAATGAAACTCATAATCTAATGCATATTGTTGACTAAGTGCTATGTCAAGTGTTTTTATCACAGATCCGTGTCCTAGCTTGGTTGTAGACACCTAGGTCCTACAACCCCCCCCTGCATCTACCTTGGGGGAGACTTCATCTACTTTGTAGGTGTTATCGAAAGGGTTAGTAATTAGGGTTTTTTTGGTGCGATGTTGAAGCATTGAAACCTGGGTCTACCCCTGTGCCAACATATGGTTCCGCTATTGGGACCTGTCTTGATGTAGTGCGCAATATTCTAATTGACTTTCAAAGCTCTGTGCTAAGAAAGAAACCAGATCTGAAGAAAAGAGGTAAGATCTTAAATCTTTGCGCTCTGGTAAAGGTAATATAAGTGAAAAATATTTCTTTGAAAGTATGAATCTAGGTATGCTTGGTAGATTTTGTCCTAATCTTAAAATTAGGGCACAGTTAGAAGAAAGTGTTGATCTGAATAAATTTGATATAAATAGAGAAAGATATGTTATTCCTATGTGTAGAAAGAATTTTTGGACTAATAAGTGGATGCATGAACCTAGAAAGAATTTTTGCAGACTGCAGGTCTAGCACTATGATCCCAGTGCGTAGTACAGGAAAGGCTGGAGCTCATTTAAAAGAAAGATAGGATTGACACTGTGTTATAATTGTAGAAGACTGGGACATCTTGCTAAGAAATTCCCTCATATAGGTCCTGTTTGTATTTGTTGTAATGCTATTGGTCATGAGGTTGAGGATTGCCCAAGGATGATTGCTAAAGTTGAAAAGATGAACTTGAGATAAAAAAAACTCTGAAGAAAGTCAAGAGGCTAAGAGCATGTTAGGGAATCATAAAGAGAAAGATTCAGAGACTATGTTAATACAGTTAAAAGAAGTAATGGATGATCACAGAGACATCAGTTTACCAGAGATCTTGATAGAAAAACAACGCATAGTTACAAGAATAAAAGAATTCAACATAGACTGTGTATTGGATGAAGAAACACATGTAAACGTTATGCCAAAAAGAACATGGGAAATTTTCAGAAAGCCTATTATGATACCTTCATTGGGAAGGATAGGCTTGTTTAAAGGAAAGATGATAACCCTATGTGGAAGAATTACTAATATACCTATGATTTCTCATGAAACATCGAAAAAAGAGTACTTTGAAGTTGGTTTACAAAGTCGCTCTTGCCTCCCATCGCTCCCGATGTTGTTATGGGGAATGTTGTTACTAAGGAGAAGGATATCAGTCGTACTCAATATTTGGACTTGGTATATTCCTAGTCTGACACACTTTACGAGATGATCCCTCATGCTCCTCATTTTTCGAACGATCCAACAAGACCTGCTCTAGAACCAGTTTATGTTTCACACACCAAAACTACTTCCACTCCTACTAAAATATCTGAGGTGAATGAGGTCCAATCCACTTCATCTCAACAACCAGGAGGCAAGAAGAAAAACAAGGGTAAATCCAAGAAATATTCTAACCATCAGGATACTACAAAGACTTTTGATACTCCACCGAATAGGAACCTTAAGTTTCCTTGCATGATTTGTGAGGAATACCACTTCATGAAAGATTGTCCTCATCATGAGGCAATCGCTAAATTTCTAAAGGGTACCTATCAACATGCAGTTTTAACTAACCCTTTCTTGGTTCAGCAACAACATCTAGTTTCACAAAATTGTGCATCTTCGCAAGTGGGTGACGTGGGTCATTCCCACCATGGGGATGCTTCCACGAGCACCTATGAGGTCAACATTCTTTTGCATCTTCGAGTCCTTGATTGAACAAGTCGTCTCACACCTGTTTTCTATCAGTTCTCGTCATTTTGTGAATGCGCTTTTCTTGATTCTTTTTTTGCCTCGTACTTCTTTGTTCCATACATTGATGTCTTTCATTTCACTTAAAATTTAAGAAGAATTTTTTTTTGCATATCCCATTGCATACATAATCGAACAAAGAAATTTTGCATTCTTTAGGAAAAAAAAATTGGTACATGTTTGAAAAAGAGCTAGTTTTCCATGTGCATTTCGGTTTTTGGAAACATTTGCTTCGTAGTTTTGCATCATCTTGATAACATAAATTGAAAGTTGCATAGTTTTGAGTTATCTCTTGTGTTAATAAGAATAGAACTATTCTCTTTCCCATACATAGAATTCATCGAAAAGAACGAATTGCATCTCATTCTTTTTCATTCTATTAGAGTTGAGTCTCCCTCACATCATCAGTTTCATCTCCATGAACCTATTGAGTAAAATCCATTAAAATCAACCACGTGCTAATAAAATCAACCAAAACATTTTTTGGTTTTAGCATACCAACAATAACATAGGATTAGGGTCTTTGGACTAGGAAAAGTGAGTAAATTATCCAAGACTAATAAACAGACTGTAGAGCACTAAAGTGTGTACAAATCCAACTTTCCTATAAGCATATATGGGAGTCCCCTCTCACACAGGCATTAAAGATGAGGTCACATGTGGAAGAGGAATGGATATTACTTCTCCAAATCTTGACCAATCGTAGGGGAAAGAGCGTATATTGAGGGTCCTTCCTGAAGTGTCACTGACTCATTTGGTATTGGTACTTCATGAACTCCAAATCCATTCAGGGTCCTATGGAGTCTACTGGTCCACTTGTACTCAGTCCTATGGAATAATTTCAGACTTTCATATATTTCCCATACGTTTAGTCCCGACTGTCGACTATACCCGCCAGGAGGCTGACTGTGAGTTGGTAACCTTAGTGGCCTTTCCTAGGTATCTACAAAGGTGATTGTGGGGGGATTCCCATAGTACCTGGGCCAGACGTTGTATCACATTCTCAGTACCCTTGGAGAGTGATCCCTTGAAGGAGAGGGTCGCTTGCACAAAGAAGGAATGTTACGTGGAGGTCAAGGTAGTTGCT
This sequence comes from Picea engelmannii, assembly GCA_009831015.1. Taxonomy (NCBI): domain Eukaryota; kingdom Viridiplantae; phylum Streptophyta; class Pinopsida; order Pinales; family Pinaceae; genus Picea; species Picea engelmannii. The sequence goes on along the minus strand of ML779176.1, from coordinate 340,941 downwards.
TCTCATTTCTTTTCTAGTGGCTTGATATCCCATCTTTGGAAGATCCTTGAATCTATTGTTGCTTGGTTTATCACTTTTAGTTTTCTTAGGAGTGTGTTTCTTTGATTTTCATAGTTGGCCTTAGGATCGAAGATCTCGCAGTATACAAGGTATGTATACTGATGTTTAGGAACCTCAACCCAATGTTTCTTACAAGGGAATGATAGAAGATCAAACTTCTGAAATCAAGAGTGTAGCTCCTGGAATTGCCCAACACATTGTAGAACCGGTCATGACCTTCATAGAAATCCTTGCATATTACGTGACTCCTATTTTTATTGATACACTAGACCAACCACTCACTGATCCACCATCCACAAGATTTATTGATGCCTATTCTTCCTAATATTACCGTTTGTTGGCCCTTGACCAAGTTTGAGGGAACATTGGTCGTGTTTGACCAAAATTGGGACTTCGACAGACTGATCGAAGATGGAGGGCCCATGCGGAGTGGAGATCATGGGATATCACTCATTTTGCGAGCTTGTGGACCCAACAAAGGGTTTACTAGGGTTTATGTAACATGTTATGGGATGTCATCCCATGGGTTTACCAATGTTTAGGCCTTTTTGTAAATGTATAAATAAGTAGCTAAGCGATGTTGGTGGATGATAGGGGGTTATGTGCACAATATGTTGTAAGTAGTAATGTTGGCTTAGTGTGAAAGTTTGTAAGTTGCTTTGTGCAGACAGACTGTGTAAAGTAAGTCTATGTGCTACTAACGAGTTGTCTCTGTGCCTTGACTTGATTTTGGGAAGGAGGATCTGGCGTGCAGCATGCAGATCTTTTGTCCTCTGTGAAGTTTGTCTCTATGTCTTTGTGCACAGGAGTAGATGAATGTAATAAGATTGAATACTAATAAAGAATAAGTTGTTGGTGGACGTATCCCTACACTGGGGTGAACCACGTATATCTTGTGTCTTGATGTGTTTTGTGTGATGTGCATTATGCTATTTATTTTCTTAGTATTGTTGTTATAATGTATGATGAATGCATCTAATGTTGTATCTTAGTGCTTAATGGTATTTGAATGTTAGATATGAACTAATGCTATGCATTGATCTGTAATAAGGGTTAATATGAGATGTGAATGAGACTCATAATCTAATGCATATTGTTGGCTAAGTGCTCTATAAAGTGTTTTTATCACGGATCTGTGTCCCAGCTTGGTTGTAGACACCTGAGTCCTACAACCCCCCCTGCCTCTACCTTGGGGGATACTTCATCTACTTCGCAGGTGTTATCGAAAGGGTCGGTAACTAGGGTTTTTTTGGTGCGATGTTGAAGCGTTGAACCCTGGCTCTGCCCCTGTGCCAACATATGGTTCTGCTGTCGGGACCCGAAACTGTGATTGTTGGGAACTGAAGAAAAGAAGTATTATACTTGACTTGTGAAGCTCTGTGCTAAGAAAGAAACCAGATCTGAAGAAAAGAGGTAAGATCTTAAATCTTTGCGCTCTGGTAAAGGTAATATAAGTGGAAATTTTTTGCTTCGAAAGTATGAATCTAGGTATGCTTGATAGATTTTGTCCTAACCTGAAAACTAGGGCATAGATAGAAGAAAGAGTTGATCTGAATAAATTTGATATAAATAGAGAAAGATATGTTATTCCTATGCGTAGAAAGAATTTTTGGACTAATAAGTGGATGCATGAACCTAGAAAGAATTTTTGCAGACTACAGGTCCATCACTGTGATCCCAGTACACAGTACAAGAAAGGGTGGAGCTCGTTTAAAAGAAATATAGGATTGACACTGTGTTATAATTGTAGAAGCCTGTGACATCTTGCTAAGAAATGCCATGGTATAGGTCCTATTTGTCTTTGTTGTAAAGATATTGGTCATGAGGTTGAGGATTGCCCAAGGGTGATTGCTAAAGTTTAAAAGATGAACATGAGACAAGAAAACTTTGAAGAAAGTCAAGAGGCTAAGAGCATCTTGGGGAATCATAAAGAGAAAGAATTAGAGAAAAATTTAGATACTATGTTAATACAGTTAAAAGAAGTAATGGATGATCACAGAGACATCAGTTTACCAGAGATCTTGATAGAAAAACAACGCATAGTTACAAGAATAAAAGACTTCGACATAGACTATGTATTGGATGAAGAAACACATGTGAACGTTATGCCAAAAAGAACTTGGGAAATTTTGAGAAAGCCTGCTATGATACCTTCATTGAGAAGGATAGTCTTGTTTAAAGGAAAGATGATAACCCTATGTGGAAGAATTACTAATATACCTATGATTTCTCATGAAACATTGATAGAAGAGGACTTTGAAGTTATTAGGTTTGTTGAGAACAACGCCCCTTTTCCACTTTTATTAGGTAAGACTTGGATTGAGAAGGATCAGATCAAAAGGAAAGCAGAGGAGGACAGTACAGAACAGAAAAAGAAAGAACTAAGGGACCTCATAGCCAGAAAAATAGATTGACTAATAGAAGAACAAGAGGATAACTCGAAGAAACAAAGGGACAGAGAATTAGTTGTCAAAGTTGAAAGAACACGGGAAGGCTTAAAGAATCAGTACATGAAAGAAAAAAGTATGTCCACCCCATAAATAGTAAGAGAAGGGACATTAACCTTAGAGTCTGTAAAATCACATCAGTAGTGCGAAGTCCCTTCACTAGGAGAATATAAGAATAAGAATGGAAAGAGGAACCCAAAGACTTAGATCATAGGAAAGAAAGCAAAAAATCTCAGTAACAAGAAAGCCAAATAAGAAAAACTACAGGAAGTTCCAAAGAAGACTTCGCAGAAGGAAGGCTTGCAGGCCCTGAACCTTGTCAGAACAGTAGAACCACACAAAATAGGATTTTGCCACGGTGAAGCTATATGACCATTGGAGGCACCCCGACCGTTAGAATGACGCCCTGGAACGACTAGAAAACACAGTTATGAGAAAATGGAACGTTGATACCATGCCACAACGGGTGGATTCACATTGATGGATGCATTCCTGCCCATTGGAAGAATTTGTTATGGAACTTTCTTATTTAACCCGTCAGATGTTGCACCAGGAAAACAAATTTCCACCCATGAATATCCAAGCTAACAAAAACTATGTTGTATCGTGTTGTGATTTCTAGACCTCTCCATTCGTTTGATTAACTCGTTTGTCTGTTCGCCTACCCGATCTATTTGGTTACAAGTGTGAATATCGGGCAAAACTAGCACGTTAGAGAAGTCTATGGAAGAGATTCTTGTGGAGCTCATAGCTGAGAGAGTTATGTCTATAGGAATACAAGTGTCATTGACTGGTGGATTGCAACCATCCCCCTCGACTAGATTTCATTCTAGTCGTGCTACTGAGAAGCGAAGCAAGCACCGCGATGATCTGGCTAATTCGAAGCAGATCCTGTCGATCTTGCCATAGTACAGACCATCTTTGGTTGGCGTTGTTTCCCGAGACAGTATCCCACGTGACTTTGAGTATAAGTTGATCACTTTGTACATCCCGAAGGGGATACGCATAGTTGGACCTCATTTAGGACAGATCCTTGCCTTGAAGAACAACGAATTTAACCTCGGCGATAGAAATAACTACTCCATGCTCATGCCCCATAGATATTTGATGAGGATGATTGGGAAGAAGTCGCGCATAGTCTCCCAACCATGGGTTAAGGAGATAGCGTAGTCAACAATCCTGAATGTAATGAATATTCCTCACTTTGGCCGACATTAAGAGGTTAACGCTTGCGTTAAACTCCTATTCTCATGCTAACATGGATGGTATATGTGGCTCGACAAACGTGTTATTGTGGATCCGACATTGATTGACTTGATTACAGGACTGAGCATGCAAGGAATGGACCCTCAACAGTTCTACTGAGGGAAGACTTCAGATCACTCCCTAGCACAGTGCATAAAGGAGGATTATGGCAATGTAGAAAGGGAAACTGAGGCTACAAGGTAGCCTCCATCTAGGATGGCACAGTGCACCTAGATTGTCAACTTATAGCTGGCAATATTGTTAGAAATAACTGTCCCACGTAGGTCACAGGATTTGTAGTCGACCTCGCAGGAAAGTGCATGGAGGGGATGAAAATGAACTAGGTGAGTTACCTCATCAATGAGCTCGAGAAGGACTGCCATGAAGCGCAGGATCAGGGCTATGAATTCCATTTCAGTTGGTTACTAGTATTGATCACATTTGTCACTTGTAAGATGCCAAGGAGAGACATTTCCAGAAGTTGAGCCATCAGAGCCGTTGGCTGTGAGGTTCTCCACCTTGTGGTATACAATTGACATGTTGAAGCTGTGGAAGTCGAACGCTATCTTCCATGCCTACTTCCAGCAGCTGAAGCATGTTATTGAGGCATTTCCATGAATAACACAAAACATGTTGCACTAGTATAGGCCACTAGCGAAGTTCTGTGCATATCGACACTTTATTTATATCACTACGCGTAAGGATGAAAACAAAGAGTTGCAGTCCTATTATAAACTGAATGACGAGGATATGGAGGAGATCACCAATGACTGACCATCATAGTTCCTGGAATCATTTGACGATGTAGAACTCTCTGACCCCGACATCATCGGAAGCCCTTTGGTCACCCGGGTTGAGCATGTCAGGTAGAGCAGCGCGAAGAAAAATAAGAAAAAGGAGGAAGTGCAGAACATAGAGACCGATGAGGAGGACACCGCCTCAGAGGATAGTGGGCCTGACTCACCCACAGTAGGAGGAGGGGATGAAGTAAATCAAAGAGTAGGAGGGAAAGAAGGAGAAAAGAAAGGAAAAGTCAAAGTTACATCGCTGAAGGATCCCCTTATAGAGGAAGAAACATCGAAGAAAAGGAAGGTTTTTCCACAGAAACCCTCGGCAAGAAAAAAGACGTGCCCCAATAAACCCAAGATGAATTCCATGCTCACAGAAGACGATGTCGATCTAATCATCGCAGTCATGGAGGATGCTTTAGGAGATATCTTGCAACGATATGGAGCAAAGCAGGAGACGTTGTATGAAAGAATAGAGAAGGAGCTAAAGGAGATACAAAAAGCCATCCATTCAAGTTGCGCACTACCTACTGCACCTTCTTCATCGAAGATTGTAGAATTGAGGGATGAGCCCACCCAATTATGAAGATTATAATATGCAACAGAGGCTCAGCTTCAACAATTCCAAGAAGAAAAGGAATAGGTTATAGAAGCCATGAAGCAAGAAAGGGAGGAGGTCTTAGAGCAACTTCAAGTTTTGTAGAAGGAGAAAGATGAAATTCAAGCGATGTTCGAAGAGAACATTGCGAAGATAAAGGAGGAAAAATACCAGTTGCTCGTAGAGCAGACTGCGGTCAAGAAAGAAGTGACTAAATCACTTCGCTCTATGCGGGGATTGGCACAGGAGGAACCAGAGTCATTCATGATGCAAGTGGAGAAGCTCGTTGAGGCCATTCAGTAGCTTCAAGCACAGATAATGGAGTTAGAGCTCCAAGCAATGTTGAGCACTCTGCAAGAAGTGCATGACCAAAGGGAGGAAGCAGCTAAGAGAGCAGTTGGAAGGATCAATATCCTCACATTAGAATGTAAATAGTTAAGTGATCTAAGTGCGTAGACTTATGAATGCCTCACAGAAGACCCAAAGATGAGGAAACTGGAAGCACATTTCTAGGAGGTGCAACAGTAAGCATCCACCATGTAAGGGCAGATGAAGCTACTCACTGCGGTTGAGTGAATGAAGAGATCACAGGAGAAATGTGCAGTCCAGCAGTAGATTACTGCCATATAGAGCAGATTCATGGAAGTTACACAGATATTATAACTGGTGCAGGATGAAGCCTGCACAAGTTTTGAAGAGATCGAAGGACAAGGCTCGCAACTGGACCAGATGGTTATGACAGTGGAAAAACACCTAGAAGAGCTTGTTACAGAGCAACTGATTCAGGAGTTCGCCGAGAAGTAGGATCTAGTGAAGCGACAATTCAAGGAAGCTCGAGTTAATCTCGAGGCCTTTGAAGGAACATTGCCCATATTGGAGTGACTCGGGACGAGTCACATGTGAGTGTTGGCGTCATGTTGGCCCTTGACCAAATTTGTGGGAACATTAGTCATGTTTGACCACTTTTGGGACTTCGACAGGCTGGTCAAAGATGGAGTGCCCAGCAAAGCGAAGATTGTGGGATCTCACTCAATTTGCGGGCTTGTGGACCCAACAAAGGGTTTACTAGGGTTTATGTAATGGGTTATGGGATGTCAGCCCATGGGTTTACCCATGTTTAGGCCTTTTTGTAAATGTATAAATAAGTAGCTAAGTGATGTTGGTTGATGATAGGGGGATATGTGCACAATATGTTGTAAGTAGTAATTTTGGCTTAGTGCGAAAGGTTGTAAGTTGCTTTGTGCAAACAGACTGTGTAAAGTAAGGCTATGTGCTATGAACGAGTTGGCTCTGTGTCTTAACCTGATTTTGCGAAGGAGGATATGGCGCACAGATCTTTTGTCCTTTGCGGAGTTTGGATCTGTGGCTTTGTGCATAGGAGCAGATGAATGTAATAGGATTGAAGACTAAAAAATAATAAGAAGTTGTTGGTGGACGTAGCCCTACACTGGGGTGAACCACGTATATCCTGTGTCTTGATGTGTTTTGTGCGATGTGCATTATGTTGTTTATTTGCTTAGGACTGTTGTTATAATGTATGATGAATGCATCTAATGTTGTAGCTTAGTGATTAGTGGTATTTGAATGTTAGATCTGAACTAATGCTATGTGCTAAGTGATTGAGAATGCTTGATATATATTGTTACTGCGTTGATCTGTAATAAGGGTTAATCTATGATGTGAATGAGACTCATAATCTAATGAATATTTTTGGATAAGTGCTCTGACAAGTGTTGTTATCATAGATCTATGTCCCAGCTTGGTTGTAGACACCTGAGTCCTACAAGCCCCCCCTGCCTCTACCTCAGGTGAGACTTCATTTTCTTCGCAGGTGTTGCTGAAAGGGTCGATAGTTAGGGTTTTTTTGGTGCACTGTTTAAGTGTTGAACCCTGGGTCTGACACTGTGCCAACACCACCCAGTTCAACCACTACACAATATTTTATCATGAACCCATCATCATTTGATTTTTCTGAAGGACTTAAAAATATCTCTTTTTCCACAACTCCTATAGTTGATATTGTGGGTCCTTCATCATTACCAAAAACATTGGTGACCTAGTTAACCCTGACTCAACCACTTACACATACATCTCCCTTCGCACTTGGGTCAGATATTATTCATGTTTCACTATTTCCACACATGCACACACCAAATGATTTACTTGGTCATACCATCATTTATATGGCCAATAGTCAAGTCATTCACACAACCATAGTTACACAAGATACTCATCCTCCATCTCACACCTTATAGATGTGTACACCCTACATTGAAGGTCAATATTCAAAAGGAGGCCAACCTTTAGCTGGGAAGCAACCTTTAGCTAGAGGGAAAGGTTTCACTGGGGGGGAACCTACGTGGTCGCAACATCAACAAGCCTACAGTAAAATCGCTCCTGCAAATCCTTCTATCCATACTACCACTAGCCTATATCCTGGACAACCATTTCCAGGAATTGCTCACCCTTTGTGGGGTAAACCTAATCCAGCAGGAATTCCTTGGCAAGGAACTTTTCCCTATCAATCCGTAAACCCCATGATTCCAATGCAACAGTCCCTTTAACCACACTACATGGGCGGACCATAAGGTCGTTTTCAATATATAGGAGTTCCATCAAGACAACCACCTTACATGGGTGGACAACCCGGGAAACCATCATACACGGGAGGACCATCTAGTTTTTCCATCTCATCGCAACCTGGATATGGTCCTACTGGTGTTTTCATGACATATAGTTATCACTAGTATCCATACGCTAACCGACAACTTACATTCTTGGTTATGTTAGATCTTCCAGATCTATCATGTTTGACAAATGATCCCTTTCAACATGCTCCATTTTGGGCTTCCATCCCTGCCAAATTATTGTCCAACATCCCGAAATTTGACAAAAATCCTGGGGAAGATCCTAACAATCATGTTATGATTTTACATTTATGGTGTTCTTCCAACTCTTTGATGGATTATTCCATTCATCTAAGACTTTGCAGAGAACACTTACAAGTGCAACATTGAAATGGTATATTGAACTGTTGTGTAACTCCTTTTTCAAATTTAATTCTCTTGCCATGGATTTCCTGACACATTTTTAGTTGCCTATACGGTATGAGACCACTACAAAACTTCTGACCTCAATCTGACAATCCTATTCCACCTACATATCTGATCATATTCATGAGTGGATATGGCAGAGACGGTTTATTAAAACTCTAATTCTCGACCAACTCCTCGCGGATTGGTTTACAAAGTCGCTCTTGCCTCCCATCGCTCGCGATGTTTCTATGGGGAATGTTGTTACTAAGGAGAATGCTATCAGTCATACTCAATATTTGGACTTGGTATATTCCTATTCTTACACACTTTATGATATGATCCCTCATGCTCCTCATTTTTCAAACGATCCAAGAAGACCTGCTCTGGAACTAGTTTATGTTTCACACACCAAAACTACTTCTTCTCCTACTAAAATATCTTAGGTGAATGAGGTCCAATCCACTTCATCTCAACAACCAGGAGGCAAGAAGAAAAACAAGGATAAATCCAAGAAATATTCTAACCATCAGGATACTACAAAGACTTTTAATACTCCACCGACTAGGAACCCTAAGTTTCCTTGCATGATTTGTGAGGAAGACCACTACACAAAAGACTTTCCTCATCATGAGGCAGTCACTAAATTTCTAAAGGGTACCTATCAACATGCAGTGTTAACTAACCCTTTCTTGGTTCAACAACAACATCTGGTTTCACAAAACCGTTTATCTCTGCAAGCGGGCGACGTTGTTCATTCCCACCATGGGGATGCTTCCACGAGCACCTAAGATGGTTAATGTCACGACTCAAGAAAATACTTATGACCCTCCTCCATGTGATCAGGATAATGGAAATTATATGGATCATTCCTCCACATCCACTACTCCTCCATCTTCCACTCCTCTTCATATTGAGAAGCCAATTTTTGACGCAGTGTTGTGCCCGCCCAACAATGCAATTCAAAAAGTGACATTTAATCCAAATGCACGTGCTACCGAAAAATTCAATATGATTGAAAATTTGGCACAAGTGCCTTGTTCTATGTCTGCACTCGAAGTTCTACAACATTGTCCAAGTCAACATAGAATGTTGTTGTCGACCATTAGAGCCATGGATCTAGAGGAGTCAAATCTGATTATGTTTCATATGGAATATTTTACGGAGAGTCCCTCACACCACCTAGCATTCCAAATTCAAATTTCAGTTGGTGGGAAGAACATCCATTGCACTATTTTGGATGAGGGAGCCTCCACCTGTGACATGTATTTTCCTTGTTGGAGAGCCTTTGGTACTCCTAAACTTACCCCATCTCCTACCACCCTAAAATCATTTGATGGACGTGGTTTCCAACCTTGTGGACTCTTGCAATCTTTTTTTGTGACATTGAAGGGTAAAACCGTTTCAGTCAATATAGAAGTGGTTGATGCTCCCCTGGACTACAATTTGTTACTTGGTCGTAGTTGGTTCTATGCAATGATTGTCATCGCATATTCAATGTTTTGTATTTTACAATTTCCCCATCAAGAAAAATTATCATTGTTGATCAACTTGACTATACAACTCTAGATCTACACAATGTTGCAGTGAATAATTTCCATTTTCTCAGACAATCTAATCTTGATAGTGTAGGAGTAGGTCTCCTTAAGGATTCCTCTTTCATGGGGGTTTTCCTTTTCCCACTCCTACCACCGCATAGGCTTCCATGTTAAATATGATTTCGACTCAAGTGCGAAAATACCTAGAATCACTTGATCCTTTAGTAGTATCTAGTCATAATGAGCATAGTTCTTTTCATGTGTCAAGCTCATTAAAAAATGAAACATATGCTTATGAGCATAACTCATTGTATCTATCAATCTCGTTAAAAATGAAATAGACCCCCCTGCATTCAAATCAAGTCTTGCTTTGTATCGAATGCTTGAACCTTCTTTTTCTTTGCCTAGTGAAAATATTCCTATTAATATCCAGATGCCTAAACAAGGAAAGAAGAAGAGTATCCAGAGGAAACAAAGCTTGGGGGCAGATCTCTAGCCTCTGGAAATCATGCTAGAGAAAATCCACTAGCTTCTATCATGTAAGCTGGGGGGGAAATACCTCTAGAGAGACACTCTACTATGAGTGATCCTCGTTTAGGGTCATTCCCATCGTAACGTAGTAATATTTTCTAGAATGCGATTTGTCTTTGTTCTTTCTCGTGCTCGTAAATACATAAGAATAGGTTATCGAGCTCATTCTTTGTTCTTTCTCGTTCTTGTTAATAGATGATAATATGTTATCGAGTATACTTTTATCTCAATTTTGGACTCGTAAAAGCTATACGAAAAAGGAACTCTTTGGAGTTTCCTTTAATCTCTTTTCAGACTCCCTAAATATGAAAAGATTGTTGAGTGAGCTT
>ML779176.1:320063-330323 GCA_009831015.1 Picea engelmannii | reverse complement strand
AATTTTGGACTCGTAAAAGCTATACGAAAAAGGAACTCTTTGGAGTTTCCTTTAATCTCTTTTCAGACTCCCTAAATATGAAAAGATTGTTGAGTGAGCTTGGTTCCTTTCACACCCATTAAAAGGTTTGAAAGGGTGTCTTTTGAGTGGTATTTTGTCTCTTTTTCATCCCCGCGAGACTAATTATTAAAAATGAATACTCCAGTTAAGCATGACTAGAATATTTCTCCCTGTATTGTTTTATACTTTTTTCGGGCTTGGGAGACTAAATTTACGAAAAATTCATCCATGGAGTCATCTTTAAGTTCTTTTCAGACTCTTTAAATGTGAAAAACCATTGATTTTACCTTCTTTGGGATCGTACAACTATGCATCGAAGGACCTATGTGAGTCCGATCTCCTAGACCCATACGTGACCGAACCCCTCATTCTTTAAGTTTATTAAACATGTGATGAGGGACTCATCCAAAGGATGATCTATATCGAGCATATGTTATCCTCCTCAAGCTCATTAAAAAATACAAAGGTACTCATCAATCATGATGGGGGGTAAATTGAAGGAAGTGGGTCAAGTTTTTGGAATCCATGATGGAAGTTATTGTCGCCCTTGAACATGGCACCTTTTTGCATCTTGTCTTACAGTTGGGTAATCTGCTTGTCTCTGAGTCATACCAATTCCATGTGTTGTTATACTTTTTATTTCCAGTTGAATAGTGATCTTATTTCAGTCACATTATGTTCTTGGTACTCATTGAGTCAATGCTTCCAAGTCATTTGTCATGCCTCATAATGTTCAAGGGAAGTTTCACTTCAAACCATCCATCTGTAGTATTACCAGTTTCCATTTCTTGTTTCATTCCATACTCATTTTATCTACCATATCACATCTCTTTCCTGTGTCATTTTCATGTCGATGATGGGGGATACATCATGGCCCTCCTTCGATGAGTATTTTCCTGTCGACTTTAGCACATTATCCAAGAATTAGACTTAGAAATGAGTTAGTACCTTGGGACCTGCATGCCTCAATAGCAGGTTTCATTGTCTTCAATAGTAGGTTTACACCAATGGCCTCTAATCGAATGATTCCACGAATGTTCGACCTCATCTCATTTATTCACACTCACTGGAATGTACTAAAGGTACCTTGGGATTCATTTTCATCATTGGTGATTTCCCTCGCACTTGTTAACAATATACCTCAATGACCGGTAATCAAGTGGTTTCTACCATGTTCGACATCAAGACATTTATTCACATGGCTAGATTCATACCATTTCAAGATTGTGATGAAGACCTTGGGTTAGGCACTCACTTTGTTATGTGTTTTTCCAAGCTACGATGGAGATCATTTGAGCATGTAAAATATTTCAATACAATCACCATGATGACAATATTACTGATATATATTGTCACATAGATCCACATTGTATTGATTTGTGGCTATGTGTTGTCATCTTGTAGCTCCACTATGTATTTTTCATGGTTGCGATCAGTTCATGTCATGGAGGTATGGATCCACATTGTATCTCTGGTGGCCATATCCTTAGTCAATATTCTCATGGATCTACAGTGTTGGTTGTCGTCCATGCTTTGAGTCAACTCGTATGTCTGCCTCGGAAATGGAACATATATGTATATTGATTGATGTTTGTTTGCAACTTCTTCCAGGTTCTCCTACTCTAGCACCCTTGAATTGAAGAATTTGTAAAGTGTTTTGGCCATCAGTTTCTCTTCTGACCTCACACTTTAGGGGGCATCTGTTACACGCCAAAATATCACACTTATGTGTCACACCCTAAGTGTCTCAAAGTGATGTATGCACCTTATTAAGTGTCGCATGCACTGTCTGAAGTGTCATATGCACATTACCTAGTGTCGCATTCACTTTGCTAAGTGTCACAACCCCTTGAGACCATGAAATAAATTTGTCACAATCCATAAATCATGTTGGAAGAAGAAGCCCTATCATCTGATAGTCAAAACACACCTTTTTCTTGGAAAATTTCACCATTGTTCAGAAATTTACAAGGGTGGTGCTCACCTACCCATGTTGAGGGAGCATCGGTGCTCCCCCTACCATGTTAAGGAAGCTCCACTTTTGGCCACTATAAATTTGTCTCTAACTAAGGGGGAGCACCACTTTTGGTTAGAGGAAATAAATGATAATCACACCTCTTTCTAAGAGCCTATTCCGAGGAGATGAGGTTGGTTTGGGTCAAATCCTATCTTATGGCACCATCCTAGGATCAAATCCCAATTTATGGAGCCATATCCTCAACCATTTCCCTCATTATCTCATGGTGTTTAAGCCTCTCAAGCCTATATACTGAAGGTATTTCCAAGGTGAAGGGGGGGAGAATTCAAATATTAAACCTTTGATCTTGGTAGAAGCATCAACATTTTTTATTTCAAGGTTCATTCAAGGGTTGGATGAGGAGAGCTTGGAGAATATTGTTGCATCATCAAGCATTCTTTGTAAGTTTCTTCTTTGGATTTCCAATTAATATTAACTTGGCCTATTCCATTCAAGTTCATGTGTTCTAAATTTGCTTGTCTATTGTTGTTTCAGTCTTCATAGATAGATATACCTTTTTTAATCATATAGAGTAGGAGGAAGAGGTCATTTTCTAGTCTTTACAGGACTTGATTTGCATTGAGGAGTGTTGCACCCTTTTCGTCACCTTGGTGAGAAAATAAGAGGTGCTTACATGCCCAGTTGGGTCTTTCTGAGCATGACAGTTGTAGAGGAAAGAGTTAGAGAAAGAAAAACAAAACTATAAGCAAGAATTAAACTAATAAAAACTAAAATCATAAGTATAGGGACATAGAGATAACAAAACAAAAAGACCAATATCACCAATGTTTTTAGGCTGATCTATTGATGAAATTAAAGCACCAAGAAGAAAGGGGACTATGAGTCCCTTCTTCCTCCAAGGGAAGGCTCTTGGACCCTCACAAGCTTGCTCTCCTTACAACAAGAAAAATGAAAATGATGATGAAAGAACTCCTTTGCAAACCCACTCAATGGAGAGGTGGATTGCTCAATGAAATGGTACCAATGTGCTCTTGTCAAGGATGGAGTCCTTAAAACAATATAGGCAGCATAACATTACATAGAATTCCTTGAGAAAATGAGGTGCATTCATGGCTTTTTATAGCATTGCATTGGGTTATTGTGTAACTGCTTTGTAGTGTGAAGAGAGGCCATTTAGGGCATTATTAGGTCTTTGACCAGCCCACCATTCGGATCCAACCCGGATTTGGAAGTCAAATCAGCTTGGGAGATGAACCAGAAGTGGTTGGGAGGACGACCACATTCATAAATGCGTCGTTTAGCAGGTGCACGGCTTTTGGCGCTAACAGTCGTGCATCGTGTGTGTATGCACGCATTCTACGTTCCTGTTCCACGCACGTGCGCGCGCACCCAACTTCTGTAAAGCGCTCTTCAATTTTTCACTACTTTGTATAGTTTTTTACCTTTTTGGAATGTTGTGAGATTAATTCAGGGCCATGAATGACTTCATTACTGTTTGACGATGTTGAGTTCTTGCCGCGATGTGTGGATGAAATTTCAATGATAACAGATGCCCCCTGATGGATGAGGTTAGGAGCATACGTATAGCTGAAATCCATTAATGTTTCTTCTACTGAGAATGGTGTTGTAAGATAGAGCAATAGTGGGATCGTTTAGAGAGATCCATTGGAGAAAAAAGGAACCTGTAGGACCCAACCTTCTATGAGGTGCGAAAAATAGAAAACTGTGTACAAATGAGGCGGGCATGCCCCATGCTCGTGTTATGTAACTCTGAAAAAAGATGATTGAAGTGTTGGTGTAGACAACTGCAGCGCCCTTGGGGGTGGTGATGACAAAGGCAGAAGACAATTCTGCAAAGGAACATACTCTGAATAATAGGCAATGATCGCGGTAACAAGTATCGGCAATGATGCGAGCATTGATGGCCCTACCAAGTTCAGAGGTCTTCGGCAAATGATAAAAATAACTGCAATAGTCACAAAGTAAGACCCACCATAACATGAGAAAGTGTTGGCATCGAACATTATGGGTGCCAACGACAGCAGGGAGTAATGGTGTTTCACCCTGTGCCGTCCAAGATCTCTCATTGAATGGAGAATGAGAATCAAGATACTATCGCCCTTATGGAAAATTGTGCTGATGTTGACAAAAGGGGAACGTGACTCCGAGAAGAAAAGGGCTTCGTGGAATCTACTGAGGTGAGGAAGTGGCAGAGGTACATGGACGAAGTCATAAAAGGGGAAGACTCAAGACTGCCCTTGGTTGGAGGATGTATGATATAAAGAGTGGTTGTAACCGTGTAACAAGGTCGAGTGTCAGGGGGACGACAAGACCGGTGATAAGTTGTGCCAGAGGCAGGACAAGGTGAACAAATTCAGAGGGTAGAGGTAAGTGACCTGTGGAGTACTCTGAAGATATGGACGATGTTGGCAAGGGTAGATGATAAGTAATGCTCCAACCAAGGGTGACATGGGTTGCGTGTGGCCAAAAGGAAGCAAGTCGTCCACGGTGACGACAAAAGAAAATGTAATGAAGGGAAATAAAGTCGTTTGTACAATAAATAACGAATAATTGGGGAGAAATGTACAAATACAAAAATGGGTGTCCTAGTGTGATATGGGTGGCCCATGTAGGGCATAATGTGCTTGGAAGACTGATGAAGGGTAGGGGCCCCATTGGTGAGTTTTTGTATGAGATAGGTGAAATGAGGGTAGGTTTGCAGATGGGAAAACTGATTGTGGATGAAATGGAGGGTTCATGAGACTGCGGAGGTGCAGGTAAAAAATAGAACCGTAAAGAGATAATCTGGGAGTCTGTGTGGGAAAGCTAGCAAAATGAGGAGTATGTGGCTGATTCATGACATGATGAAAGACTATCGGGACTCCCATCCCTAAAGGGTAATGAAAAAATAGCATGAGTGTCGAAAAAGTGGCAAAAGGTGTTATGAATGGGACAACTCATGTGGGTAAGAATGCTACCGGGTAACAGTACCGAAGATGCAAATGGAGGCGTGGGTACTGTAGAGCCGAGAATGGGGGATCCTAGAGGCTAATATCAAGGGGTGTGACTGGAAATGTAAATGCGATACAGTGGGAAAGACTACATGCCAGTGCTGAGTATATACCTGAAGGGGTTGTGCCGATGGATGATGAGAAAGTATCTGCACACATAAAAACCAAATACCCAAAGTGAACAATATCTGAAGAGAATCTAAGATATGAGCATGTATTTGATAAATGTGACTATGCGCGTGCGTACCTGATCATGGTATGAAAAAAGGCACCCCGGGGGCTCTTGATGAAAAGCGACCCAGGGACTGTTGTGATGTAGGTGACGAGATGTTGATCCCGTGGCTGAAGACGGATTAAAAAATGGACACCATGAACTCCCGGAATGGTGAGTGGAAGTTTGGCAAAAGGCCTATATATAGCTGTAGGGCCCACATTGCCACCTCATTTGTACCTGCTGCAATAGTGACTGGACGAGTAGTTTTCAGAGGAGATTTGGTGATTCGGGGAGGATGAGGCATCCGATTGATGAGCTACGAGTATCAGTTTAGTGGTCTGATCATCCTGCATAGAAATAGGTTTTCAATTTTTAGGCAGGGTTTGTACGGAGGGCCGTACAGGGGTATTTAGGGGGTGTGGGCCCCACATGCGCGGGCGACTCGGTGATAGGCGCGCATACGTGCGCGCCTGTTCACCGAATATACACACATGTGTGCGCGGTAGGGATAATTTAAGGCGCGCCTGACGGGCGCGCCTATGAGTTGAACAGGCATGCATCAGTGCGCACCTGTGGGTTAGATAGGCGCGCACCTGTGCGTGCCTGTATGGTGAACATGCACGCTCAGGGGCGCGTCTGTGCAACAAACAGGTGCGCACCTGTGTAGTGCACAGGCACGCATATATGCGTGCCTGTGTAATGAATCAGGCACGCATATATGTGTGCCTGTGTAATGAACAGGCGCGCATGTGTGCGCGCCTGTGGGTTTAAAAACCGCACCTAGGAGGCAAGGTGATGGATAAAAAATGAGTCTTTTTTATGGCGGTGATAGTCATAGATGTCATTAAAGAACCATGGAGGCATTGGGAGTGCCTCGGGCTCCAGAGAAATGACATGAATATCCTCAAGTGACGAGGTAATGTCAAGTATCGCCTCTGCAGGTTGGTGAAGCAGGGCCAATTGACGTCTCCTGTACTCAAGGATCATAGGACACTGGTATGTAAAATGAGCTAGTGAATCGCAGAGAGAGCAAGGGAATCTCATACGTTCATTGACTGAAGTGGTGACATAGCGAATGTCAGTGACATTTGTTGAAGAGGATGTAGCAGGGCGTGGGTGGTTCTGGAAGTTCTGGCGCATGGCGGCCAATGTCTGCTAAAAGCGTGGCAGTGTTGGGCAATGATGAGTGTAATGGCCATACTCTGAACAGATAGCGCAAGCGTATTTGGTCCTCAACCCTTTACTACTAGAAGGGTTGGTGGTATTAGTAGTAGTGACGGGTGTTGTGGAAGTTTGATTGGGAGGGATCAAATTCCGTAATTCAGGTAGTGATGGACAATTGTTGGTTTGGTGGCCCTCTTTCTCACATAGTGCGCAAGGTGGTCGGATGCATGGAGGAAGTGGAGCAGTGGGCTCTTTCTTCTTTCTCCTGCCCCCAGCTGTGGTAGGTGGGGTAGTGAGTAGGGGGGTAGAGGGGGTAAGGACGGGGATTGTCATGGGAAGTCCTTCCTGTGGGGGAAGGGATGGTCGAGGGACCATCTATGGTGGGTGTAAAAACCAAACTGAGATGGCTAACACCATATTCGGTAGTGTGAGCGTTGCGGCTACCTGAAAAGCTTCGATACTTGGTGGAGGGTAAAAGAAGGGAATTTGGATAAGGGGTTGGGGGATTGTCTCCCAAATGGGACTAGGCCCTTGAGGGGATGTGGATTCGTGGACTGTTGAGGTTGATGAGTGCGCAGGAGGCTCCGGCGGAGGTGGTTCTGCGACTAGTGGGATGTCAGGAATGACTGAAGCCTCCTGAGGATGAAGAGCATCCTTTGTGTGAGTTTCGTTAGAGGATATGATGCATACCTGATTAGTAGGATGAAGGAGTGGTGGTTCTCCATGGTATGTCCCTAACAAGGATGGATCTTTGAAAATCCCAGGACCCATCTCGACGAGTGGGTAGGCATCTTGGTTAGTGTGGATGAGAGGAAGAATGTTATCGAGGTTGGTAGATGGGTTAGGCTCATAATGTGAGACTTTGTCGATGGTCACAATCTTCCCATTGTGGGGGAACATCATTGTCCGAAAGACGAAATATGCCACGGCCTACATAGCGTACATGTAGCTACGACCGAACATGATATTATAGTCGAGCGGGGCGTCGATAACTTCAATATCAATGAGAATAGTCTTTCCCCCGAGTTCAACGGGGACATTTTGGAAGAGCCCTTCAGGAGAGGATGGTCGTCTGTCATAAGCTCGTAATGTGATGGCAGAGGGTATGAGTTCCGGGGAACCAAGTTTCTGCCATACTGTTTTGGACATGATGCACGTAGAGGCACCTTCATCGATGATACACCGATGAACTGTGATGTTCCATATTTTTACTGGTATTTGAAAAGAGATCAAGGTGGGAAGGCGAGGTTCGCCGCTATCAAGACCGAAGGTGATGAGTCGAGTATTTGCAGGGTCGACTACCCCCAAGGCGAAAAGTAGAGATTTCCGCTGCATAGGACAAGTCTGGAGGACTTCCAAGACTGACATGGCAGTCGGGGATTGTGCTAAGTCATCTACCAAGCTATAGTTATGAGCTTCCCTAGCCTGCGGGTTATGGACATTCCTGCGCAAAGGGATGCGAGGTATGCGTAGTGGTGGTTTGGCAGAAGGGCGAGGGATCACCAACGGGGGTCCCGTTGGTGTAGGGTTTGTCTCTGGAGAGATGGGAGTAGACTCAGTGGGTGTATGATACTGACGATTGCGGGTTTGCAGAAGGATTTCTTCCTCACTAGTGAGGAGAATTGTACGCTCTGCTGGATTGTTGGGGTTGTGGTATTGTCCCACCTGAGGTGGGGGATGTTGTGTGTCTGGTTGGGTGTTTATCACACCTTGATGTGGAATAGGATTTTGCAGCACGGAGGGAGGGGGTTGTTGCACGTATTGTTGTGGTGCCTGTTGAGGGGCAGTTTGTGCAGGAGAATGGGGAAGACTACCCGAGTCTTTCAATCGTTTGAAATCAGTGATCTGGGGGAAATGGTGAGTGTAATGACCAAATTCACCACAAAGGGCACAAGGGAAGATGGTTTTAACATTATTTCACCCTTGGCGTTTGTTATTATTGCCCCCTTGTGGGTTTTGGTTCCCTTGGTTCTGGTTTCCCCCAGTGGGTTGGTGTTGTGGGGGTTGATTCTCGCCTTGACCAGGGTTGTTGTTATTCCTGTTCCGTCCTTTCTTCTTGGCATTGTTCGATGGATGAGTTGGGTTGGCTATATTCAACTGTTCAAAATTTTGGTATTGTTGAGTAGCAGAAGGTTGAACAAAATTTACCCCCGCATGTGGATGTGGGGGAGCCATGGGTTGTGGAGGACCAGGAAACGGGAAGTATGGGTTTTGTGGTGGTACCGATCCATAAGGTATATAGGAAGGTGTGGTGCTTTCACTAGTACTATAAGCTGATGTTGATGGAGTACCATTGTTTGTGGGAATAAGTGGATGTATGGGAGGTGCCGATGGGGGTCCACTGATGGGTGGAGGTATAGCAACAGGGTATGTCTGTTGATAAGGTGGTGGGGGGTAATAAGGAGTGCCCCCATATGTTGGTGGGTATTGAGGTGTTCCATACATCGATGGTGGTTGGGGTTGTGGACCATGGTGTGTGGTGACACCTATTAGTCCATCTGCTGAGTGAGACATCCCAGGTTTTTCTTGGCCAAATGGCACAGGTTTTGGAAGATCAGGAAGTACTGTGTATAAATACCCTGACTGTGCATAGATGAGGTCATATTGTTGGGCCTTACTGATGGCTTCCTCTTCGGATTGAGGGAAGGTGGAAGCTACATACTTTCCAAGGAGAGAGACAAGTGATATAAGAAACCAGTCGAGACATTGTTGCTTGGTGGTTTCTGCTTTACACAAACTATGTCGCCTACGCCACTCGTGAATGTGGTCGGTGATGTGTGTAGATGAGGTTTGTTTGAAGTTAGATAGTAGTTCTAGACCATTGTCATGGTGGATGGGTAGTTGGAAGAAGGTCAAGAATTCTTTGGCCAATGACTCAAAAGTCGCATGGGACCCAGATTTTTCTTTGACATACCATTTGGCTGATGGGCCAGTGAGTGTGCGTTGAAATAATCGCAGTCTGATGGAATCATCCATAATGCTATTGGAAAAACACCATAAATGAAAGGTCATGACATGGTTGGCGGGGTCATCCCCTGCCTTTCCTTCAAACTTTGGTATGTCTGAAGGAAGTTTTGTTGGCATTGCAGGCCACGTGGCGTCATGCAATATAGGATCATTGGTGAGTTTGGTGAGATCCGGTATGTTGAGAGAGGCAAAATATGGCATCTGTAGTGGGGTGGGAGGCTTAGCTCCGACCATATTGTGTTGTGAACCTGACCCTTGATGGGGACTAGGTGGGTTGGTGCTCCCTCCTTGAGAGGAAGTGGGTCCCCCGCTTCCGTGTAAAGGAGAGCGAGTGAACGGATGACTTTGGGAAGTTGACCCAAGTAATGTAGAACCAAGCAAAGCTGATCCTAAGATAGTGGCACTCACAGGAGTGTGTGAAGGAGGTGTTGATAAACGGGCATGAACAAATACTCCCCCTAATATAGGAGGGAGATTGAGCAAGCGTCGTGAGTGACGGGGGTTCTGTGGTTCCCCTATGATGTCAGACTAACTGTGTGAATATGTACAAAAAGTGGTGAGAGTAATATAAAAACAAGAGTCTTTGCGCTGAAATGTTTACACAATATATATATCCAAGTCAAACTGTAATCAGATATGCATCATACATAAAATGAGAAAGAAGCATATATATGGGTAAGTGGGTTTTGTCCGCATGGGGGAATCAAAAGAAAGCAAATGCTGGTGTCCTAGAAGACGTAACGTCCTTCCTCTCAAATAGCACTGGACCTTCCAATAGTACTCAACAGTGGGGTCTGAAGTCACCGGAAGAGAAACTAGTGAAGGATGAAATAATTGGTTATAATGAGGGGTAGAGGGGGCATATC
>ML779176.1:293854-319679 GCA_009831015.1 Picea engelmannii | reverse complement strand
GATCCCGTCCAAGAGGTGGGTGCCTTAAGGGGGGACGCACAGAACAACCAGACCTCGGCCTTCAACCCTTCACGGGTATCTCCCTGCCTTATGGTGATTGGAACACTTGACTTGGAGGATTTTCAGTTCCCTATTTGACAACGTCTATGTTTTGACAATGTGAGAACCAGATAACGGGGAGTTATTTGGATGCCTGTCCCCGAAATCCTACCTAGACTAAAAAAATTCTTTTGGCACCTCCTGTGGAGGAAAACTTAGTGAGTTTTTAGAAATATTTTAGATGTAGTTGTTTTGGGAGGTTGGGGGTGCAAACCAACCTCGTTGATTTAAAAATGGGAGTGGATAGTCTCGTTAAGAAAAGATGGGGTATTTTCGGAATCCTTTTGGAGGAAACTTACTTTGACCTCCACGTTTCAAGAAGAATCTATGTGAGTGATAAGTGACTTTTGTGTGTGAGTGAAAGTGTGCCAATTTTTTAGTGAATTAGATGTCACCTTGCTACATGTGGACTTCGCTTGGTCCTTACAAGAGTTTTGATTACCTAATTAACTAAGTGCCTTTGGTACAACCTTGCGTAATTCAAAAGCCCTAGGAAGCTAGCATGTGGACATGTGGGTCCGTTACTATCCTTTAACTCCCTATTATGATGTAATCTAGAAAAATCTTGAAGCTATCCTACATTGAACATGTGGGCATGTATGGGCCCGTTACAAACCTTTAAACTTCCCTAGTGTTTTGATCTAAGAAAGCAGAAATTCAAACATTATCCTATCTTTGTGACATGTGGGCATGTATGGGCCCGTTACAATATTAAGATATGTTTGACAAAGAAAACTAAGAGGGGTCCCAAGAAGGGCCATTGTCCTCTCCTAAAGGTTTTAAACTTTGTTAAGGGAGGTGAATTTACAATCTTTTTTTGATTCTCAAGGTCGCTTGAAGGCGCGAGAGAAGAGCATACTAAGCGATTTGTAATTCATCTTCTAGTCCCAAATGTAAGTTAGATGTGATTAAAAATGATTACCACGTTATCTTGTAAGTCAAAACAAGCCATCCATGTGGCAAAAAGAAAATAAGGGAAATTGATTTTATCCTCCTAAGTGCCTATGTGTGTTTGATTAACCCCTTTATATGATGAGGGGACTAAGTGTGGTGTTGCTTCTAAAACATTCTTGACATAATTTTTAAGAAGGAAAATGACCTTCCCCACATCCCAACAACTTACAATGTGAAATTTTTCTCAGATGCGCGGCCCCTAGTGCAGACAGAGGCACACAGAGCGCAGGCGCGCGAACAGAGTTGAGACAGAAAGCGCATGTGTGTGGAGAAAAGTTGTTATTAAAGCGCATGCACGACCGATGCGTGTCTGTGGGGTAAAATACCCGCACACCTGTGACAAACGGTCGAGAAAGAAAATCCGGATGGATTTCTCTCAATTCTCCCTTGAATTAGATGGTTGGCAGGTCGGCCTAGGCCGGTTAGTGCACCTGTAAGTTAATTAAACTAAAAGAAGAGCAAAATAAACCCATATGAGGTAGGAATTTGATACCTTTCCCCAGTGGAGTCGCCAATTTGTTGCACCCTTTTCGTCACCTTGGTGAGAAAATAAGAGGTGCTTGCATGCCTAGTTGGGTCTTGCTGAGCATGACAACTGTAGAGGAAAGAGTTAGAGAAAGAAAAACAAAACTATAAGCAAGAATTAAACTAATAAAAACTAAAATCATAAGTATAGGGACATAGAGATAACAAAACAAAAAGACCAATATCACCAATGTTTTTAGGCTGATCTATTGATGAAATCAAAGCACCAAGAAGAAAGGGGACTATGAGTCCCTTCTTCCTCCAAGGGAAGGCTCTTGGACCCTCACAAGCTTGCTCTCCTTACAACAAGAAAAATGAAAATGATGATGAAAGAACTTCTTTGCAAACCCACTCAATGGAGAGGTGGATTTCTCAATGAAATGGTACCAATGTGCTCTTGTCAAGAATGGAGTCCTTAAAACAATATAGGCAGCATAACATTACATAGAATTCCTTGAGAAAATGAGGTGCATTCATGGCTTTTTATAGCATTGCATTGGGTTATTGTGTAACTGCTTTGTAGTGTGAAGAGAGGCCATTTAGGGCATTATTAGGTCTTTGACCAGCCCACCATTCGGATCCAGCCCGGATTTGGAAGTCAAATCAGCTTAGGAGCTGAACCAGAAGTGGTTGGGAGGCCGACCACATTCATAAATGTGCCGTTTAGCAGGTGCGTGGATTTTTGCGCTAACAGTCGTGCATCGTGCACGTATGTGCGCATTCTACGTTCTTGTTCCGCGCACGTGCACGCACACCCAACTTCTGTAAAGCACTCTTCAATTTTTCACTACTTTGTATAGTTTTTGACCTTTTTGGAATGTTGTGAGATTAATTCAGGGCCATGAATGACTTCATTACTGTTTGACGATGCTGAGTTCTTGCCGCCATGTGCGGATGAAATTTCAGTGATAAAAAGGAGCTTGGAGATCAAGCCCAAGGATTGGAGCAGTAAGGATGAACATCGCAAAAATATATACCACATTATTCTTCTATCTTGCTTGATTGCTTGAGTTAGATCTATAGGGACATTAGAAATTGTTTGTTTACTTCTATATTTGGACCAATGATAGAAGTCTTGGTCCAAAGGGGAGATTAGCATGTCCACAGGGTAATATTTCTCACAACAATGTTGAGAAGTTTTATGACCAAGAATTGATGAGTATCTTACATAGGGAGGTTAGGGAGGCAGTGAGAACAATTGGACTTAGTTCATGATTAAGGTATTTTTATGTATGCTTAGAACAATATTTTGCAAAATTGATTCATATTTCCTTAAAATATGTATGTTACATTGGGAGATTATCATACCTTGGGTTTTGTCTTGGCATATGTTTATTTTACCATCTTTAAGGTATTTAAGGATCATCTTCCAATTCATTTTAGGGAGTTTCTCATGGTCCTCTATAAGCCCTTCTGCATGCAACGCATATTCCTGTAAACCAATTGTAATGCTTGATTTAGTTTGGTACATTACATATAGAACTTAATCAACTAAATTAGCACAATAAGAACTTCAAAATCAAGTGGTTTTCATTAGTACCAATATGTTCCTAAAATTCATGTGGCTCTTCTCCAATGTGTCCAAATTGAATTCCATTTTTATTCCTACATTGTTAATAGATAATTTTATAGAGACCTCTATCATTTTGCATTAACAATTACTAGAGGATTTAATGGTTACTATGAAGTGGAAATACAACTCAATAACTGAAAGAGAATTATAATATTTCAGCATAAGTAATATTGTATGAATTGAGAATATAAACAACGAGCATATAAAACACTGCTTGGTGGAAAATTTTGTAAAGTTGGTAGAAAATTAATAAGTGTGTAGAATTAATAAGAATATTATTTTGCAATATTTTCATCTTGTAGTTGATCATGGAACACTTTGGATGTGAAGTAAAGTGGACTAAATCCATCAAATTATTTATTTGGAGGTGCCACTAGTTCAGTAAGAGGATCTAACTCTACCATCTTTGTAAGTGTATATGAAAACATCCCTACTAACCTTGATTTTAATAACRGCATCAATTGATTTTCATGTTTGTATATTTTATTTATCCGGTCACGTATTTTGGTATGTTGTAGGATAAGTGAGAAGATCTCTTCAAGAAATGTTGTAGAAGAAAAATACAGATACTGATATTCTAGTACATTGTCCTCAAGTGGATTTGTTTCCCTACCACGTCTAGGTTGTTGGTTCTTCAACAATGTATTCATTGAGAACATTGTTGGGTTCAAGTTGGTCGTTGCCTCTAACTATATGCCGCAACAGAGGTACTAATGAAAGAACTTCGATGAGAATTATGTTTAGAAGTGCAGTGTGAATCCTTGCTACAATTTATGTAACTAAATTGATTGAGTGAAGTGGTCCTTAATATTTGTAACATCCCCACTATAATCCCCATTTTAATTAATCCATAATGTAGATATGAATGTGGATGTGTCCAAGCGATGTAATATGTGAATTATATTTCTGAATTTTTATTAAGTAAAATGTGATTCCATCTACTAGGGGACGTGGACATATATGGGGATTGATTAGTCCACATGAGAGGAAGGGTCTAAAAAGGGGGCTTTTATCCAAGAGTTTAATTACAAAATCATTTTCATGTGTTTTAATGTTTTGAGTGAACCTTATGATTTTCCCTTGAGTGTGGAAGAGCTCAATCATTGAATGCATGTAAGAGGGTGGGTGAGAGTATTCACATCCCATAGTTATTAGGAGCATGGTGTTAAGTACAATCAGTTTGGAAATGAGTGTGATTCAAGAAAAACAATAAAAAGGAGAAGAAATTTGTATGGCCAATGTAACACCCCCTCTCTAAACCYTGAGTATATGTAATTAATCATGATTGATGATTTTCATGAAATGGCATACCAATACTATAATTGTATTATTGTTTAATTAAGAAGACAAACCAACTAACTGTGGGTGAAGAATTTGAAACTAATATACATGATACCACTAGAGGGAAGAGTGAGAAATCCTTTAGAGGGGGTTGATCATGCTAATATGACCCAATCCTCCTTGCTGAAATAATTGAATTGAAAATATTGAGATATTTCCCTTAAATATGATTTCAAGGAAAATCAGTTAATGTGGAATTTTGGTAGTTGAAAAACCAATCACCCCAATGAATGGAAGTATGGGGAGACTTATTTAAGTGACCTAGAATGTCAACTAAAGGACAGCAGGAAAGGTCACCAGGGGTTCCCATGATTGACCCACGAGCTCCCTTTTGACAGAATAAAAGAGGGTATAGGTCGAGAACCTTCATGAGGAGATTACGTGCAAGAGATGCACAGGAAGAAGGGGTAGGGGGGTAGGAAGCTAGTGTGGTTCTGGTCAAAGGAGAGAAGTATCAACCCCAAGCTGAGAGGTCATGAGTTGGATTTTGGGAAGCATCTGATTAAACTCAAGAGGTCGAGCTAGGAAAACTAAGTTCATAATAATTCCCCAGTGGTATCATGGCTTGGAACAAGGTAGGCCTATAATTGAAGTGACCGAGCATGCAGAGCATATGGTTGGGTGGAAATGAGAATAACCAAATTCAGTTAGCTGACTATAATCTGTAACATATATGTATATTTCACCATGTATAACTTAATTGAAAAATCAAAGGACTCATGCGTGTGACGGTATGGTAAGTGTATGCATGTTTGATGGTTTGTGTATCATTCCTTTGGAAAGTTATTATACTAGTATGATAATGTATCTGTATGGAATTATATGTGTAGTGCATATCTAATAAGGAGAATCCTTCCTTTTACCTTGAATGATTAGGGAATTGTACAAGGGTTTCCTCTTATGGATGAAATTGTATATTCGTGCCTCCTGAGTATGCAGTAGAGAATTTGCTACGGTGTGATGTCTAGGGAAATATAGTTAGGAATATTTTCTAAGAGACCATGATGGGTTTGAGAGGAAGAAGTACTTTAATCTTCCTTATAGAAGGGACAAAACCATAACCATAGTTGTGGTTCGAGATAGTTCTATGTGTAATGTGGAAAGCCTTAATCTCTTGTGACACCTCTTTCCTAGTGTGGACATTGTGCAAAAAATCTAACCCCCTCTTAAATGGCGAAGAGAAAAATGCCTTAGTCGGTTTGGTAAGTGGATTAAAGATTTCTTGAAGGAATGATAAGATTTAGTATGGACATAGAAGAATATCCAAGCAGATAAGTCTCATATCGGACTAGAAAAAATATGGGAACCTTGTGTCTAAGATAGGGAATATCACAGTCGTCGATCCAGTGTAGTGAAATCATCTTGACCAGTGATTGTAGGTTGATACATCGGAGTACCCTAGTACCAGGGAGTAGTGTGGCTCTTAAAGAGGGGATTCTGAGATAAATTGTAGACCATTGGTTCTCCCTGCGGCGAGCTTCATTAGAGTTAGATGGTCATAGTATCCCTGGGTCTAGGTACTCCAATGGGGAGAGTTATGAGGGATATTCTAGATCGTAGATTAGGTATAATTTTGAAGAGAGATCTCGATCATTCATCAAGGATTATCCCAAGATTAACCTATGTCCTAGATCATTGTGGTCTTATTTAAGAGATATTAGGAGGAGAGGTGACATCATCATGACGCATCATGCTAACCCGGAATTCCAATGTGTCCAGAAGTTGACAGGTGTCAGCCTATGATTGGAAATTGGTAATTGGTCGGTGGGTCCAATGTGGACCCTTTGGGAGAATTAGACCTTAGACCTTTGTTTTAACCTCAACCATCATATCTAAGGGTTGAAAGATCTCAATCATTTATCATAGAAGATCCATCAGAGTATTCCACATTTGGACTAGAACGATACTTCAAATTAACCGAAGTCGTCGATCTATCAAGGAATAATTCGGAGTGATCACAACCATCCATCACAACGGAACGTTCGAAGTATTTTGGTCCACTGGTAATGAAGAAACTCTAAAGGTAGGACTCCAAGGAGAAATCATGATTGTCCATTGGACCCAGTGGAAAGTAAACTTTATCATAGATCTTGGTGGTCCTTCGAGAGGAGGCGAGGAGGAAGGTGATGTCATGTGGATGTGGATGACATCACCCCACCAATGCACAAATGACATGTGTCAGTACCTGGAGGGACATGTAAAGTTCATTCATAGCGGTGTATATGTCATGTCAAATACACATGGAGGTCCACGTGTTGAGCAGTGGTGATTCCATGTGTAGTGCTATTTTGGCATAGCAAAGGAAAGGTTGTGACACGAGGTGAATGCCACGTATCTCTCTAGTGTGTTTTTGGGTTGATAGGTGTATCCCCGGGAGTGGTCTATTACTAGGGGTCATACAAGATGGGGGCCAAGAACCCATGTACATTTTCCCCATATCCTTTTCGTTAGATCTCTGGTGAAGAGATTCTAACCATCCATCATAGAGTACCTTTCAGAGTGAGTTCATGGAGTAACACTTCGACGAAGAAGCTCTGAGGTTTGGTCTAGATCATTGATCTGTCGAGATAGAAGGGGATTCGAGGTACAAATATGATTGTTGATTTGAAGAGAATGGAGGATCTCCGAGAGGAGATCTGGGTCATCCATCATGAAGCATTATTTAGAGTGGAATTTCCTGGAGACACTCCAACAGGAGAGCTCCTAGACAAAATCCAGTCTGTCAATCTATCTAGGCCTGATGAATCCAACAGATGATATGGGTCATCAATATTTATTTGAAGGCCTAAGGGGATGACGTGGGGAGTGTCATGTGTTTATCACATAAGGTGCCATGTGGCATAGCGATTTGGAACCTATAAGTGAACTTCCATGAGAAGTATGAGAGACATGTTTCAGGGGGTGATAATGCCACATGTCATGCAAAGGTGGTGCCACATGTCAAATGGATTTGTCACAATTGAGAAGCCCCGACGAAATCATAATCATCCATCGAAGGAGGATTTTTGGAGCGACTCGAATCACCAGGGAGAGTGGAACTCTAATTGAGGGACTCCAAGAGGATATCACAATATTATATCGGTGAATAGGTGAGATGTGATCTCAGTTGTCGATCACGGTGGGTCCCACATGGTCATGGAGAAAGGGTTAAACCAATGGATGTTACTTGTTGTGCAGGTAAAGACTCCGACATGTTCAGAGCCATAGATGGACTAACTCCATGACCCATTAAATTGGTCGAAGTATGTATAGTTGGAGCGTGCCATTGGAGTGGAATGTGAATTTTTTGAGAAAAACACCCCGATAAGAGAGGCCCAAACAAATCAGAGACGTCGATTTAGAAGATGGGTTGAGGGTCTGGTAGAGCAAGGGTCAAAGGGCCAAATGGAAGATTCCACATCAATTCCATGTTAGAGGACGAGTAGCAGGAGCCACATGGATGCCATGTGGCAATTCAAGAAAATTTGGAAGGTCGTAACTTTTAATCCAAAGCTCAATTTTGAGCATGATGGAAATCACTGGAAAGCTCTTTACGAGTAGAAAATGATGATGCCATCGAAAATAGGTTTTGATATGATTGAGAAAAGATACATTTTAATACCCCATCCCTTAAAAGGGTACTTAGGGGGTTGGGTGTGTTACAAAGAGATATCATATATAGGTTACAACACTAGGATTGGATGGGCCAAGGATTAGTCACAGAATTGGTATGTCAAGGCTACGATGAGCCTGTTGAAAAGTGTTTATGCCTTAAAAAGTTTGTTTAGTATCTGCATAAGCTCTCTGAAAGGAAGGATTGTGGATTGAAACTTTGTTTTAGAATTTCTTACAATGGAAAAGTTACAATATGACCTACAATAGAAGAAGCATAACGTTGTTTTTCTGGAAAGGTAACTACTTCATACAAGAGTGGAGACATGTTGACAAGCATTAAGGGTAATATTGAATGAGAATGGTTAAAATGGTAGTGTCCTATTAAGAGTCTCTTAAGTTCAAAGAATGAATGAACTAGTGATAGAAATGTTGTCTCTAAGCATGGGCAAGTATATCCTCTAGCAGTAATTATGATTGTTTATCCGTGGGATAATACCCTCATGGAAAACCCTGGTGGATAAGAATTTAGTATGAATTTACAGAAAAACTTGGCAGTATTAAGTACTGCTCAAATAAAATACTAAACCCTATATATATAACTCCTCATGACCAGAGTATTGAGGAAAATGAGTAAGGTCATTCTTACTTGACCAATTTATGAGCTCATGGTTTTATTAAATAAAATGTATAATTCTATTAACCTAAGGGCATGTCTATGCATATGAATGCAAAGAAAGACAATTGAAATACATGTGCACCAATGGCATGATCAAAATGCTCGGTGCACAAGGATATGTCGGAATGCATATGGTAAAGATTAAACATACATGCAACATGTGTATAGGCTTATTATAGCCTATGATTAGGTATAAAATGTGGTGAGGTCGCAAATCATATGGCTACTAGTGATCCGATAATAGCAGCATATGCAAAATGTTGATGATGTTGATTGCCTATTTCCCTATGAAGATAAGGCTAAAATAATTAATGAAGATTTGATTAAGAAAATTTTGGATCATTTCTAGATGACCAAAGGGTTGTATTGACATCCAAAGAAGTATGAATGATATGTATGTATGGCTTAATACGCTCAATTAGCAGTGAAAGGGAATATAGAGAAGGACTACCTTGATAAAAAGGTATGTTGACCAAGAATGAATTGAGACATGAAGAGAGGTAGATTTTGGATTTTTACAACCTTAGGTATGTGTTATACTTTTGGCGTTGCACCGAGTGCGCAAGGGGGTTAAAGGGGGGTGTGTAGGGGGGTGAATCCCCCTGCACGGGGGTTCAAGAGCAACACCCCCCAAAAAAATTCTACCTCGGGAAACGTGTCACATATTTAGGTGGTTTTTTGGCACATGGTATTTTGTCGATGGTTTTCTATTTTCAATTAAGGAATTAGGGTTGTTGACTAATCCAGGTCCTTGGGTTAGGGTTTTGTATGTCGATGCCTCCTATATGTATATTGTATTGTAAACAATATATCACTCTGAATGAATATAGAATATGTTGGTTTTCTCGATTTGGGTTTCCAGGGGAAAAACCTATGTGTAATGTTTGTATTTTCCATTGTATCTTTTCTGTTCTTTTACTGAAAATCTGTTTGCAGTAAATATTGTACAAGGTTAAAATCTACAGGGTAATGAGGAAGTTATCTAGTTAGTATTCCTGAATTGGAATGCTTTTGTAAGAATTAGACAAAAGTGATTTATTTCTACATGTTTCCATGAGTGAGGGAAGCATGAGTATAATTATGAGTATCACCATGAGACTGGACATGAAAATGATTGTAAGTCCTCACTAAAGGACACTAATATTAAATTTAAAATATCAATGTGTATGGTTGACCTAGGAAAATTCAAGCAGGGAACTTGCATGCTGACAACGATGTGTGTATAAATGGACATGCTTGAGTGCATGGGTTAAATGTGTTATAAGATTTCTTGATATAAATATTGATATTAAGATCAAGTGAATAAGAATGATATAGGTGTGAGAGTAAGGAATGAAATACATATAAATGTAGGTGTGTGTATATATATATTGACCAGCATGGTATGACTACCTGAGTAAGTGGGAGATAGGGCAAGGAAGGGATACTTTCCTAGATTTCAAATGACATGGATGCATGGCTGACCCTATGATGGAGGGTTTGAATATTTTGTTAAAAATAATAGCTTGAGGAAGTACGTTATCCCTCAAAAAGAGCTAAGATGAAATGATAAAAGAGAAATGAGCAAGAGTGACCTTATTTGTTGGTCGATATATTGTAAAGAGGGATGCATAATTATGAGTTTATTGATGAGACTGGTTGTGTAAGTGACGGTAAGGTCTTGTTAAAATTGAATGAGACTAAATAAATATGAATGAATGAGGTAAAAAGGTGCATATGATGCACATTCATATATGTATATATATATATGTATACCTACTTAAAAGTATAATATGAATACCTGATCAAGTAGGATGTGGGGAAAAGAGTTTTCTTGCCTATATCAAATAATGCTATAGAGGTATGGCTGACTTTACTTTAAGAAGTCTGGTTATCTTGTTTGAATACTAACCTGAGGAGGATGTGTTCCATTTCCTCGAGAAAATCTAGTATAAATTGTTGAAAGGATAAATAAGCATGAACGCTCTATTGTCATAATATATGGAAACATGATTATGCCTTTGAGGATTGCATGAAAATGATTGTGAACAATCATGAGTTAAAATATTTTAAAGTAAAGTTGCATGTGAACTGTAAAGTGTTCCTATGGTTGACACACAGTATGTTGAGGCAAGTGGTTAAGTGTAGGTAAGAACAATGTGAATACAGGTTGATGAAATAAAGGTATTGGTTTGTGTGCATAATAAGAATACATCTGTATATTGTTTATGAAATATTGGGTAGAATTATCATATGATGAGGTTGGAGCTAACTCAGGATTGAAGTTATTTTGAATAGTGATAGATATACAACAAGAGAGTTGCATGATAAAGAAGTTCCATGTGAAGGAACTTTGTAAAGACTCTGTGAAAAGAACATAGCTAAAACCTCAAGGATTGTTGAAAATTTGACAATGGATTGTAAAGTCCATTCGTATAAGAATCCTTGATTACATTATAAATTGTAATTCATGGATGAAAGGCCAACAAATGAACGAGTGACCATTCTGGTGTTTGAATGGAAATGTGACGAATGCACAAGTTCAGAATTTGTTGAGAACAAAAATATTGTTGTTGTAGCACGTTGAGGGATTCTAGGAGGATCTAATTAAGATTTCTCAAAGAATGGAGCAGGCAGGTCCCAGGAGGGATAAATTGTAAAGACAATGAGACCTTGAAAATAGATCATCTAGACTAAAATTTCCAGGTTGTGTAGAAGGGTTTGGAAAAGGGGAGAGTCCCTTAACTCCTTTCCTAATTATTATTATGTTTCTCTGATATAAGAGACTGATATGTTGTGTATGAGAATACTTTTGCATGAGGAATCTTGATGGTTGTATGACTGTATAAACAACTAAAAATTTGATTTTGTTTACACCCATGAAAACATTGAGGGCAATGATATGGGATGCATATATATGTGCTAAAACTTATTTGAAAATATTTTGTTAATTTAAACGATGTGGTACATATATTTTATTTTCCATGACAACTAATATGATTTTGAATGTGATGATGCATGAAGGAAAATAGTTGTCAACGATGGACAACCTCAAGAAGAGGATAAATACAAGAGGGATGTTGTTGAAATATTGATGGAAGGACTTAGGAGTCCCCATGAAGCACCAATGATAAGGTAATATCAGAGAAGGCATTGACAACCAGAACATGTATAAAAGTGTTTATGGCTATGTGGCATAACGTTTGAAAGGAATTGGGTAAGAATCCCTTTTGAAGTATTCTATTATTTTAATGATATGAAAATTATTTTGAATTGTTATGGAATTCCATTGATCCCCGAGCAAGGTAATATTCAGCGAGAACAACCTGAATGATGAGAGGTATGAACCCTGGCATCCAAGGATGATTAAGAACCTTGCAAGAAAGTTCATGAACATATATGTCATGAACGCATTGACGCATCGGGAATGATTGGGAACAAAAGTGCTCATAGGTATAACATTGATTGAATGTGTTGAGGGAATGCATGTTTGCATTAGAGGGAGGAAATGGACTACTCAATGGGGAAGGAGAACCTTCCAATATTTTACAGAGTTGTAAAAATGGTATAAAGAGTAATTGAGTGGACATGAATGTTGGCACCTTGGTTTCTAGTGAAGAAAGAACACTTGAATGCATTCATGATAAACCTTCAGTTTCATGTTTGTTGATTTGAGGTCATGATCATCTTAGAGCAGGAGGTAGATTCATGTTGTAATAAGGAATGAGAACAAAGAATCCATATGGTAAAAGGTTGGTTGAGTCCCAACACACCATGACAAGAGTGGATAATATAAAAAGTAATCAATCTGAAATCCAATGCAAGGATACACGATGTATGATTGCGACCAAGGACCTTGGAACATTAGTTGAATCTATTTAATATTAAATTTTCATTTGGGAAAAGTGAAGTATGTTGAAATAATGCATGTGTAAGGAATGATATTTCCTTTTTCTTTATATCATTGAATAGATAAAAGTAATTTTATTTTTAGTATTCACAATTCTGAAAATTATTGTGAACTATTTCAAGTGTGTACTGAAATATATGTGCATGATGACTAACAATTTGTTTAGCTATGTGAAGGTGGAATTGCAGGAAAGAGGGTATGGGATATGGAATTATTGTAATCCCATGAGAAAGACCAATGCATGCTAAGCCAAACTATTATGAGAAGGAAAAATATCATACTTGTGAATATGGTTCCCATATGGAACAAATCTGAAAATAAAATGAAATTGTGAAATTTAAATCTGCGGCTAACATATTTGAAAATAATGTTGATTGAATTAATGAAAATATCTCACAATTTTTGTATGCATATGAACACAGGTGAGATGAAGAGATCTGTCCAGGGAGGACAGATGGTGGTTGTCGAATAAGAAAGCATGAAAGAGGGCCACTGTTATGACAAGAGAACTTTGTGATAAGTAATGATCTCCATGAGAATGTTGTGGTGTGGTAACACAAGGCCGAAGGGACATAATAAAGACTTTCATTCCAATTACATCATATCCTTTACATTTTCAAAATACATATAGAAGGAAGATGTTTGGGTCAACACAGTCAGTGACAGATTCAGAGTCTAGTGCTGCAAAGAAACTGAAAATATGAGGATTAACAGAAGAAGAAGATCCAGACCTGCAGCCTAAAGCATAGTCTTCCAAAACACGACAACTCGTGACCATTGAGGTGGTGTCAACACTTAAATAACACTTATCTAGTCAGACCGATGTTTTATCCATGAAAATTGATAGTGAACCTTTCAAAAGGTTTATGGAAATTAAAGAGAAAGGGGTAGAAATCAAGCAAGATGTTTTTTCTCAAATGTATGACCTTGAAACTTCACATACCAGAATGCTTTCTTCTATGGATTTTGAAAAGGGGAAATTAAATATAGTACTACTGGAGACAAGAGAAAATAAAAGGACCAACATCACTATTGATATGAATGCTCTACATCCCATTGATAAAATGGACTTGCATAGGAAGACAAGGGAAATGGTTAAATGAGATATCATAACAACTACTT
This sequence comes from Picea engelmannii, assembly GCA_009831015.1. Taxonomy (NCBI): domain Eukaryota; kingdom Viridiplantae; phylum Streptophyta; class Pinopsida; order Pinales; family Pinaceae; genus Picea; species Picea engelmannii. The sequence goes on along the minus strand of ML779176.1, from coordinate 305,906 downwards.
TAGGAATGAAGAAATTGCAAGTCATGAAGGATAAGTGTTACACATTATTTTGGTCATATTGGTAATCCACTGACAATGTGTGTTCATGTTCCCAAAAAGAGCCTCTCTTCATGAGGAAAGTGACTGACTTTCTCTTCTAAAAACTTTATTAAGGAAGGTCATCGTAGGTTGCACTATATGTAGGGTGTGAAGATCCTTGATCATTGCCCTCTACCCTAAAGATAGTGTTGATGGAGATTAAATCCCATGATTCAACAGCAGGAACCAAACCCACCACTGAGGCCCAATTAGACTCTACAACATTTGAAGTGGAATGGTTCTCCAGATATTACAATCTGGCCAAATTATCGATGAGCTTTTGTGTTTTCTGGTGAATGCTCTTCCTTTGGTTAAAACAGTTTTTTCTGTATTTTCTCTTAGGTGGGGCAGGTACAAGAGATGCAACCTAGTATAAACCAACTTGACGAAGATAGGACAAGAGTTTTAACTATTAGGAAGGGGTCGAGCTTGGGATAACCCGCTACTCGAACATGCAGACAACGATCCTATGCCAAAGGGGCTCAGTAATAATACTTTAACCGGAATAGCATCCAACTATTGTTTGAGAAAGCTACTTAGCAGAAATGAGATGCATATATGATCAAGATCAGGGTAAGAAAAATAATTCATCTACCGAGACATTCATCACATAGCTGAGGTAAACTACTTAGCATTGAGAAAGAAACACAACTGTAATCAATGTCATGGTAAGAAAAATAATTCATCTACCAAGGCATTCATCACATAGAAGCACAATGATTTACTTTCATCATTTAAATCAAGGAACATCAAAACATTGTGCTAGATAACTTGACAACATAATTAATTTCTCTTACTCATTTACCGCAACATTCATGGAACATGAAAGGAAGTAATTATTCTCCAAATCCAATCACATATATCTGATGAAAATAGCTCGTCTTTGGTCCAGAAGGACTTCTTAATTCACAGCAGTCTCAAAATCAACAACCAAAAAAAAAAGAGTTCTTACAACAACCATCGACCCTTTAACCATCTGTCGATGTTCCTATTTATAATATAAATTCTTAACAGTAATTAACAGTAAAATACAATTTGAGCTAATCAAGAATCGCCACGTGGTGTCATCATCTAACAGTATTTCAACAGTCCATCCGAGTTGTTTCTTGAAAAGGGTGGACTCTTTCATAATCAGACCATCTGATAAAGAGTTCTTCACAGGTGTTGGCCCATGGAAACCTGTGTTGTTCCATTGGATCCGCATAGATTCCCCTGATGTCTGTTGCGTGCGCCCGATATTTTGTGAGGCTGAAGTTCAACTTTTGAAATATGGCTCTGGCTTTGATTGGATGTCCTGCGAACTATTTTACTTTCTCAGGCTTTACATCGGTGACCTTTTCACATTCTTCGGCCCATGACACATCTTGTTCGATGCACATCTTGATCATTCTGCTTAGGTTGATTAATATTGGGATGTCGAAATCGGGAACTCAACACACTTCGTTGCTTTGGTGATTCTTTCAGTTCTTCGGCGGGATCACAAGACAGACTCTAGTCGTTGATCGAGAAGGTTCTTCATGCAATTAAATAGAAGTAGTTTAGTGATCAAGCAACCCATGATCTGACATAAATAAACAAAAGATCAACACGTACCTGTGCAATTTGCTAGTCTCAATTGTTTTTAATACTTACGTGATCCCAAACGCTTCCTTCGAGTGACCTATGAAGCTGCCACTCCTTTTTGGTATAAATGAACACCTCATCATGCTGTAGTGTGGCTAATCAAGTACGATAGACATGAATGTTTAATTATCACAGTAATTACTTGACCTTTGGGAAAAAGGACATCGAGGACGAATTATGCACTTGTGTGTTCCTGAGAGGTCAGATATCATACAGAGAAGGTTGTTAAATGCCTTCGTAAGTCATACCACCAAGCGTGCCAAGCATCATTTATAAATAACGGAGGTTCGGAAGTTCAAAAGGATCGAAAGGATCGTACCGCATGCTTTCCTGCAATCTCAATCGGTGGCACTTTCATGTTTTGGATCGCATCCGTCGATTAGCTGCGGCGTGCCAAAAAGTTTCAAACATCATGTCATGAGGCACGGGAATTATGTTGGCGAGCCTAGTGTCGCTCTTTGATTTCCCTATAAATCCAGGATATTTGCGAGCAATCCTTCCTATATGCCAAGCTCATATTCCCTAGGGATCTGGTTTGGTAGGTTCATCTTGGCAACGTCCAGTTGAGTAATCCTTTGCCATCTACAGACGAGGTCCATGAGGACGAGGTCCATGAGGCAGCCGAAGTGCGAGGTCTCAGCCCCAGCGCACCTGGGACTCCTTCCTGTGGGCTTCGAGGGGTACAACTATCTGCCCGGAGGTAGCATCAGTGTCCAAACACAGACTTGGGGTGGTCATAGATACATCCGAGAGAAATAAGCTGGAAACTACGCCTTCTCTGGGACCAAACCCGCAGAGAAGAGGAAGGCCTAAGAAGAAAACTCGGGAAGGAGAGGGGGACCGTGCCAAGGATGAACTGAGTGCATGTCCAACCCTTGAGGAGTTTGTAATTCCTACTGATCATTCAGAGTTGGTCAGGACCACTGGAAAAGGAGGCAGAAGAAGAAATGGGAGGGTCGAAGAGCCAGGTGCTTTCGTCGAAAATTTCGCTCAACAACTAGAGCAGGCTCAATTTTCAATAGTCAAGCTTTACTAAGAGAATAGGGAACTGCGAGGTCAGTTGGCGGAAAAAACCTAGAGGATATCATCGTCGCAAGGTCGCACGAGGAGCACCATTTGGCTACAGAGACAACTTTGGGAAGCACAAGACACGATCGTGGAGTTACGCGAGGCACAATGGATGGCTACGACAACAGAGCATAAGACACCAAAAAGCGTGGAAGACAACCTGAGAGAGGACCAAAGCATAGGAGATGCGTAGTTAGCGGTTTCTCGCCCTGTGTTCTTGGAAGTGTGGCTTAACACCTCTGTGTATTTCTTCTTTGCAAAATTTTGTAATCTCATGGCGACTGGGCAGGTTAGCTGAGTCGTCGGGGTTGTCTATTCGTATGTAAACCAAGCCTGGCGAAGGTGTTTGATTGTATATAAAGAAAAGTTTAAAAGTATCATGCTGTGAATCAAACGTGTATTCTCCTTTAAATATTTTGCGTAAAATATTAGATCTTTTGGAATCATTGTTATTACGTCGCGATTTTGTTAATGTTTTTCTTTGTAAAACTTTGATATCAATTACTACTTCCACGGGATTATCGATTTTGGTTATTTAAAAAAAAAAATTTAATCATGGAAAGATATTCGGCTAGTGGATAAAAGTCATGCTTGGAATTTCACTTGTACCGAGAGTTTTTTGAGAAAAGACTAGAGGTCACAGCTGCCGATACCGAGAGTCATTGGAGAAATTAATTAGTTCCCTCTCTCCGATACCAAACTTGTTTCGGGAGTTCGGTGGTTGGCAGTGTTTCTTTTATCTATGTGTGTCGCTTACAATCGCACTTTTCTGCCGAAGCCGAAAGAATCGGTCTTCGGCAAAAAAAATTCGGAGGCTGCCGAAAGAATCGGTCTTCGGCAAAAAAAATTCGGAGGCTATATTCATGAAAGAGATACTCATATCGGTCGACGCCAAATAATGTCGGCACTCGGCTGATTTGACTTCCCATACAATTTTCTCTACCTTCATCTTTCACCGATGTCGAACTTCTCAGGTAGGCCAGGAGAAATCTGGGGCGTTGGTTCCTTGATCAGTCGTGGTGTTCCTCAAGATGGTTCTTAATATGCTCAAGAGAAACTCAAATATATCAGATAAGAAGGTTATCAAGCTCAAACCACGGTGAAAACAATCGAAGGTAGAAGACGAGGTGGTACCCAAAAGGAAGTGGTCACAGAACTTTTAGGGTGTGTTGAGCACTCAACAAATGGCGATTCATTGAGTGAATGCAAAATCTCTGTCCCATAAAACAGATATCTCTGGTCCTTCTTTTATTCATGCCAACTGGAAATATATATGTATTATATTATTATTATTTTTATTTTTTTTATAACTTTTATTGTGTTGTTATTATTGGAAATACTGCTTTAGGGCTTGGCCGTTTACCGGGAGGGCGTCAAGTTCCCCTTTCAAATTTTGAAAATGATAAGTACCTACCCCGATCTTCTTAGCCACCTGAAAAGGCCCAAGCCATAGGCTCTGAAACTTGGAATGCTTCCCTTTGGGTTCATTTACCTTATCCCACTTTAGGACTAAGTCTCCTACTTCAAAATTCTTTTCTTTAGCCTTATGCTTATCGAACCATCTTTCCACTATCTGTTGATGGGATAAAAATTTAGACTTATCCCTTTCCCTCTCTTCCTCCAACATGAGCAGAGTGTTGATTCTCTATTGCATGGTCTAGGATTTATCATCGTTAGAATCTTGGGCCAATTGGAAAGATGGAAGATAAAGCCCATTCAGGAGAATGGCTTCTTGTCCATAGACCAGGAAGTACGAGGAATTCCCTATAGCCTCTTTGGGAGTGACCCTATCAACCCATAGGGAATTATAGAGTTGGTTATGCCAATTTCTATGGTTATCCACAACCGTCTTCTTTAGTATCCTCACCAGATTCTTATTGGTTGACTCTGCCACACCGTTTCCCTAAGGGTAATAATTTACAGAGTACTTGATTATGATTCCTTTGTCCAGAGAGAACTCTGTCAATAGGGTAGAGGAGAAGTAGGTTGCATTATCAAAGACCAGAATGGAAGGAACACCAAACCTTGTAATTAGTTGTTGTTCTATAAATTGGATGACTATTTTCTCATTTACATGGGTCAGAGGGATGGTCTCTTCCCACTTTGTGAAATAGTCGGTGGCAGTAAGAATATACTTGTGCAATTTCGAAGAATTGGGCATAATTTATCCTATGATATCCATCCCCCACTGCTCAAATGGTCTAGAGATGGTTACAGGCTGAAGTGGGATTGTTTCCCTTCTCTCCTTGCCAACACTTATTTGACAAGTCTTACAATTCTTGGCGTAAGCATGAGCGTCTTTGAACAAAATGGGCCAATAATAGCCAGCTCTCAGAACCTTATGAGCGGTGGTGTTCCCTGCAAAATGCCACCCAGCGGGGCCATCATGGAGTTCTTTCAGCACTTTATCGGTTCCTTCGCATTCGAGACACCTCAATAATACCCCATCATAGTTGATCTGGAAGAGTACCAAATTGATGAGGCAATATTGTGCATATTTTAATCGAAGGGCTCTCCTTTCTTTGGGGTTGAGTTTTTCAAGACAAGTCCCATGATGTAATAGATGAGCCAAATCCTTGTACCAGGAGTCTAGTCCTAGCGAAATGTATGTTTCTTCACCACACCACAGTGCTATTTCATTATCCCACCCTGGATCTTGGTTTGCTTGATCTTGAGCTTCGGCTGCGAGTTTGTACAAACCTTGTCCTTTTACTAACTTGGTGGGTTTTATATCTAGATCAAATTCCTGGAATACCACCATCCAATTCCCTCTTCTTTCTCCCATTTCTTGTTGGGTAAACAAGGATCAGACTGTGGGGTGTGGCACAATCACCTTAGTGTGATTCTTGAGGATGTACGACCTAAAATGCTTTACTGCTTTATAGACTGTGTAGGCCTGCTTGTCTATGGTGGGGTAATTGAGCTCGTCTCCTTGAAGGTTGGTGCTCATGAATGACATCGGGGCTTCGTTGTTGTCGTTGTCCTTCTGAGTCAAAACCGCAGCTAGCGATTGGTCAGAGGCGAAAGTATAAAGGTCAAAGTCTCTATTGAAATAGGGACTTCGCAATACCGGGGCCCGGGATATGGCAGCTTTGATGTTGTTGAAAGTGTATTTTCATTCATCATCCCACTTAAACTCGGAATCTTTGCAAATCATTTTTTGTAAGGGTTTGATGATTTCGTCGAAGTCGGGGGTGAATTTCCTTACAAAATTAATTTGCCCGAAAAAAGACTGCATAGCCTTCTTATTATGGGGTAGCAGGAGTTGAGCTATGGCTTTAATCCTTTCAGGGTCTATGTGAATTCCCGCTTGATATATAATATGACCTAACAACTTACCTTCTTCAACACCGAAGATAGTTTTCTTAGGATTGAGTGATATATCGTATTTTCGGCATCTTTCAAAAATCCGAGTTAAGTGTTGGATGTGTTCCTCTCTATTCTTTGAATACACCGTTATGTCATCTAAATACACTACCACACATTTACCTATAATCCCCAAAAATGCCACGTCCATTGCCCTTTGAAAGGTCACTCCTATGTTAATCAAGCCGAAAGGCATGAATTTATAAGCGAAGGTTCCCCATTTGATCCGAAAGGTAGTTTTTAATCGGTCTTCCTCTGAAACCAACACTTGGTTGTATCCTGAGAAACCATCTAGAAGGGAGAAAATTTCCGAGCCTGACATGGTCTGTAGGAGTTTCTCCATCGACGGGACGGGATAATTGTTCTTTTCTGAATCTCTGTTGAGATTCCAAAAGTCTACGCATAATCGGATTTCTCCTCACTTTTTTCTTACTAGAATAAGGTTCGCTACCCATGCGGAATGTCTAACTTGGAAAATTAGATTTTCATCTAAAATCTTCCTTAACTCTTGATACATTAGGGGTTCCAAGGATGGTTGGTACTTTTGGAGCTTCTGTTGAAAAGGTTTGACTTCAGGTTTCAACGGGATGGTGTGTTGAATGATGCGGGTATCATACGTTTTCAAATATTTATAGGACCAGGCGAACACATCTTGGTATTGTTTGAATAATTTGAGGTAGGATTTCCTCTCCTCTTTAGATATCATTTTGTCAAGATTTACATACTTTGGGTTGTCTGGGGTTCCAAGATTTACAGTTTCGTGGAGGGGGCAGGAGCTACCAGTCTTTGCATTTTTAGGTCCTTTGAATCGTTCCTTTAGATCAAACAAATTCTCTAGATTTGTCATCCCTTTTGGAATTTTGTGAGCCTTTGGTTTATCCATGTGTTGACCCTCCCGAGGACTGGTTTCCATTAGTTTCTCTTGGAACTCTTCATCGTCAATATCAAGGTCTTTAAAGTTGTCTTGATTAGTCAAGAATCTTATGATCTATTCATCCCCCTCAAAGAATTTCCAATTAGAGATATTCTTAGGTACCAATGGCTTCTAGAGAAGTTCTATAGTGAATCGGGAGGCTTCATAATCTTCTAAAGGCGAGATTCTTGAAGCAGTGGTGGCTAAGGAATCAACAAGAATGTTCTTCCCTCTAGGGATCACAGTGATATTGAAAGCTTCAAAGTGTTCTATCAGCCTCCGCACCTCTTGTCGGTAGTTCTTAAGATGAGGGGAGTTGTAGTGTATAGTATTTCTCACTTGTCTAATAATGATTTCTGAGTCCCCGAACACCTTTAATTCCTTGACATTAATATCTATGGATTTCTTTAACCCTTGTACTAGGGATTCATACTCGGCAGTGTTGTTGGTGCACTCGAATTCTAGTCTACAAGACAAGAAATGGCGTTTACCCTTTTGATCAATGAGGATGCACCCTGCTCCCAAACCCTCTTCTGACTTGGATCCATCAAAATAAAGGGTCCAAATTTGCAAGCGATGATTTCCATTCCAATCAGTGTTCTTCTCTTTGATCTTTTCTTCCGGAAGACCTAACACTAGGTCTTGACAAAAGAGAGAATCTTCCATTGGCATAGGGAATTCTTCTTGAAATATCATCTCAGAGATTTGGGTAAGTGAAACATCGGATAGGAGAGGAGAAAAATTGTCAAAGTGAGAATCACAAGAATAATTCCCTAGTATAGGAAAATTGGTAGAGGTTGGTTCGTTCTGGGTTTCCAGGTCAGTGACCATATGTTTCAGATATCTTTCCCTATCGATTATGATCATGTTCTTGTATCCCTTCAGCAGTAGCCAAAGGTGTGCCCAGTCTGTGTTGAAGTATCCGTTTAGTTTTTTGGACCAATCTCAACTCAATAATAGCCCATATGCCTCAGGGATATCCACCACAATGATGTCAATCACCGGCATGAAATTAGGATGATTGGATACCTTGATCATCACATCTTTGAGTTCCCCCAAGACTTTGACCTGGGTCCTTTCCAGTTGTATGACATTCTTATCACTTTTTAGAGGGACATCACCTAATTTGTTACATACGGCCATGGGCATGACATTGGAAGATGCCCCAGAATCTACCAGACAGTTGTGGAGATTCATGTTGAAGACTTCAAACGTTAAAAGGAAATGTGGTACAAAAGGCCTCTCCTTCCTGCCTTCTGAGTAGGTGTTTATCATTAGGTTGCTTGCCAAACCTGTAGAGGGTGGATTCTTCTCCTGACCATCGTCGATGGTCGGGTTTTCTACCGAACTTAGAGCTTGCAAAAGAAGGTCTTTCTATTGAGGGATTCTACATATGTACATAACCGATACATTAGCTTTCAGTTTCTTCAAATCATCTACTACATTGTAATCTAATTTAGAAGAATCATGAGTATGGTTACTTATAGGATTTTTACCAGGAGTGAAAGGCATTCTCGGGCGATCGGGAGTTAATTTACTTTGTGAGGCACGGGTGGCATCGGTATCTTTTGGGTCGGGTTGACCCTTACTACGTGTCTGTAGCGTCGATATCTCTGCGGATGGTGCCTGAGGTTTAAACAGATCATCTGAAGATGCGATCACGTCGAGATCCCATATCAGCATGATCGTGTCTTGTGGTGGGTCAGTCGCTTCCTAATCAGCAATGTTAAAGGTCGAACTGCTAGATGGTTTGGTCAGAGAGACTTCACCCATAAAACGATTAGCCAATAAATTCATGACATGGACCCACTGAGGACATTCCCTTTCTGAGTGGTTCTCTTGGTGGTACGTACAGAAAGAATCAGACACAACGTTCCCTAAGTCAATGTTTAGGTTAGTTGGGGGAGGTTCAATTGCTTTGAAAGGCTGATTTATTTTAAAGAAAGGCTTATAGGGTCTTTGGCCTTGGTTTCCCTCACCCACATTTATTTTCATATCTATAATCTCATTTGATAGTTTCTTGACCATGCGTTGCATGTCTTCTATATCTCCATTACCCTTATCGGAAGTTGATTCAACCAGCTTCCTCGGTGGTCTAGTCAAGAGGAGTCCTCTCCTGGGAGGGGGTTGGCTCTCTTTTCTCGCTAGAGATGCCTGGCCTTCTTTACTCCCTTTCATCTGGAACTCTATTGTCTTGGCCTCTTCGAAATTCTCCGCGAGGTTTTTCTTAGCGTCTATTTTAACGAACATGGAAATAGAGGCTGGAAGCGCGTTGGCATAGACCTCGATTTGCAACTCTTGAGTCGGTTTTGTTGCAGGCTGGAATTTGTTTAGGATAGTCGTGAATCTTTGATTGAAATATTTGACTCTTTCCTTTGGGGTCATGGTGGTTGTGAATAATTCATCCATAAGGGCTCACGTGGTAGTTTATTCGGCAAATTTTTCTAGGAAGTCCTTTTGGAACTTAGTCCAGTTGGTTATGGATCCTACTGGCAAGTTAAAATACCAAGTGGAAGCTGAGTTCTCAAACGTGTAGGTGAAAAGTCTGCATACCACGTCTTCATGTTGAACGTTCATAAGCATGATCGCGAGTATGATCTTCGGGTGATCCTGAGGTTTCAGGATCATACTTGGGGAGAAACTTTTCCAAGTGCTGAGGGAGATTGTGTACTCGTCCAGGGATGGCCACGACGTCCCCGACCAACCAGGTTTGGTTGTATTGAAGTGGAACTTCCCTCTCTTATTCTCGGTCATTTTTCTCTTCCATTTCTTTGGAGTCGGAGTCAGGATCTTCCTCTTATGAAAGATCATTAGGTTCGAAGATGTCGCCAGCTGGCGTCTCGGGTATGAGGTCAAGAGGTTCTTGGATTTTAGTGATCACGAAGTCTATTAAGTCTTTGACGGAGTGTACGAAAACTTCGTCAGGAGTGCTCACTACTAGTTCTCTTTGTTGTTTTCTTCGAGGGAGGATGGGGGTGAAGGGAAATGCGTCGATTTGTTGAGCGTAGGCTCTGGTAATCCTTCTAAACTGATTCAGTTCATTGTGAGGGAGAGCGTAAGGTATTTCAGGGTGAAGATGTCCTTCCTTGGAGTGGGGTGATTTATCCTCTTCGGGAGTACTTGGTAAAGGTAGGTTGTCTGTTGGATGACTAGACATGCATGTGGGTCGTTACGAATCTAAGGCTGTTTGAAATATCACATAACTTACATATTCAGCCATTCATTCTCAGACCCTCCTTCTAGCGCCAGTTATGTTGATGGGGCTTAAATCCCCTAATTCAACAGCAGGAACCAAACCTGCCACTGAGGCCCAATTAGACTATGCAGCATTTAGAGTGGAATAGTTCTCCAGATCTTACAATCTGGCCAAATTATCAATGAGCTTTTGTGTTTTCTGGTGAATGCTTTTCCTTTGGTTAAAACAGTTTTTCCTATATTTTCTCTTAGGTGGGGCAGGTACAAGAGATGCAAGCCAATATAAACCAACTTGTCGAAGATAGGAAAAGAGTTTTAACTATTGGGAAGGGGTCAAGCTTGGGATAACCCGCTACTCGAACATGCAGACAGTGATCCTATGCCAAAGGGGCTCAGTAATAATACTTTAACTGAAAGAGCATCCAACTGTTGTCTGAAAAATTTACTTAGAAGAAATAAGACGCATATATGATCAAGACCAGGGTAAGAAAAATAATTCATCTACCGATACGTTCATCACATAGTTGAGGTAAACTACTTAGCAGTGAGAAAGAAACACAATTGTAATCAATGTCACGGTAAGAAAAATAATTCATCTACCAAGCCATTCATCACATAGAAGAACAATGATTTAATTTCATCATTTAAAGCAAGGAACATCAAAACATTGTACCAGATAACTTGAAAACATAATTAATTTCTCTTACTCATTTACCGCAACATTCATGGAATAGGAAAGGAAGTAATTCTTCTCCAACTCCAATCACATACATCTGATGAAAATAGCTTGTCTCTAGTCCAGAAGGACTTCTTAATTCGTAGCAGTCTCAAAATAATTATCAACAACCAAAAGAAAAGAGTTCTTACAACAACCATAGACCCTTTAACCATCGGTCGATGTTCCTATTTATAATATAAAGTCTTGTTGACGGGTGAAACCGACTGTCCGTCAACTGGGAGAGTGGAACCGGTCCAGGGTTGTCTAAATAACCCAATCCATTTGGAATGGACCACCCTGACGAGTTTAACGGCTTCGTTGGCCGCTCTAAGGTATTTTAAGAAAACCAAAGAGAAACTAATCTAAACTAACTAAAACAAATAAAACTAACTAAACTAAATAAACTAAATAAAACTAACTAAACTAACTAACAAACTAAACTAACTAAACTAATTAAACTAAATAAAGGAAACTAAACTAATCTATCTATAACAAACTACTAAATTAAACTAACTATTCTAACTATTATATACAATCTACTAATTACTATTATAATAACTCAAATCAACTATCTAATTATCAGCTGCAATATTATTTATTCACAAATGTACATTATAAAAAATCTACAGATTTAATTAAAACCTGCAAAACTCATGTATTTTCTGCCCTAAGACAGCCAGGAATCTCTTTTTGATTTTTATATTTTATGAAAAAGAAATAAGCATTACTGAAATTAAACAATCTAATATATTTACTGAAATTAAACAATCTAATATAAATCTAATTAAACTTAAATCTAAACTGAACTACTTAATGAAAACAGCAAAGACAAGATTAGTTGACCTGGAAGCGCTCCTAATTTGTCCCGTGTGTGATGACTCTGAAGCTGGTCGGAGGAAGTAAACTTGCACCGAATTGGTTCAATAGATTTTCATAAACGATCAGTTGAGCTGCTCTTCGAGTTGGTTTGCAGGACAAACAAGACATAAAAGTATCATAACAACTATAAGATGTATAAATCTCTGCAATAAGGGAAACCTGTTATGCAAGAAATTTATATTTGATAATTCAATCAATGAAGAAGATAAACC
>ML779176.1:248623-279374 GCA_009831015.1 Picea engelmannii | reverse complement strand
ATCACCCAAATCAAAACCAAATCCAATGAAAATTGATTTATCAAAACTAAATTATATACAACAGTGCATGCTTGTGTGACAGAGCAAACCCACGGTGTAAACAGAGTTCGTGATTATGTCATATAAATAAGTGAAAGTCATACCAATGAAGTTGTTCGAGCTACACCAATCTTGAATTGACGAATGTTGTTGCCGACTCCACATTCTTAAACAAAATCGAACCTGTTGTTCGCTGCTTCTTATCAGTGGATGACATCTTACCCTTTTGATTAGAGAGCCTTGCAACTTGATCTTCTAGAGCATGAATTATGAACTGCAGCATTGGAACATCGAGGTAATACCTTTCCAACCATGCACCACACTGATCATGGGGTGGAGCTGCTGGTTGAGATAGAACAGGAGGGGGTTTCGACGAGTCACCAGGGGTTTCACAGGGCATTTTGATCCTGTGATAATTAGGATCATTTAGCAAACAAGGTGGTAATTTCTTCACAAAATCATATGCGGATTTATCACACAGACCTTCGAAATAGGGATACTCGCTTGCTAGGTAGCGTTCAATCTCTGAGTCAGAATCTTCACTTACCATGATAGGGTCAGGGTTGACAGGGATTTTAGGTTTGTTTCTTGCCATGCGAGATATTAATCGAGCGTTCTTCTTGCCTTTAGAATTATCATTAGGTCTGGCTTTAGGCCTTTTGGCCACAGGTTTAGCATTTTCCACATCTGTGGTCACAAAATTGGGTAGGTGAATAGGAGAATCGGGTAAGGGTATAGGTAGCAGAGCACTGTAAGGAATAGGGGGTACCGACTTGCTCTCGCTCACCACAGGTTTGTCAACCTGTGGTGGGCTTGACTCATCAAAATTATTGCGTTTAATAAAATCATTCCAACAATCCTGACGTAACCCCAAATGACAAACCACAAGCATTTTAATTAACCCAAAATGAAATAGGTTGTTCTCGGCCTGGTTTTGTTTGTACCTTTTGGACATTTTAAACAGACTCCTATGCAAGTAGTAAGGCATATTAAGTTCATAGCCCATGAAAACCATAAGTAGCCGAAGGTGATACAGGAAAATGAAACCATACCGGCCCTCGCATGTGATGAATTGCTTGGTTACCATCAACAAGTCGTGCCATCGTTGCTTCTGCATGTTTGCGGGCAAAACTTTGTCACAGGAGCTCACTCTTCGTGACTGAAAGAGTAATGTCCACGGGACATCCTCCACCTTACAATTTTTTGACCATCTATGTCCGACAGTAGGCAGACCGGTAGCTAGACTAAGAAATTGCTCACCAATTTCCAACTGCACATCCCCAACCTTGGCTCGGCAGCCATCGAAGGTTAATGAAAATTGTCGAGCCATGCTAGGGTTATAACCATCAAACTTTCGTATGAACGGGAGCCATCCGAATTCCTCAAGGTCACTGTAAGCACCATCAAACATTAACAATGCCTGGCAACCATTGGGTTCATCCCTCACGACTGGAGACATGGTTCGGGCTCATGGTAGGGTTTGGATTGAACACAATCAACACACAGGAGCAAGGTCGTTTGGGATTAACAGTTGCAAGCGCTCAAAGGGGAATGAATCAATATGCGCGTGCGAAGGTGGTGGGTTAGTTCACCACCATGCAAAACATTAATGGCACAGTACCATCCCTGTTCAATCAATCATAACCAACATTAACATTATTCAGCCAACCCAAGGTTTAAACGGTGGACAATTATATCAATGTGCCAATGTATTTGAAACCACGATCGTTCAACGTAAAATCAAACCCATAGTTTAAATATGCGCCTGTTAATAATTCAAACCAATGTTATTGCAAAATCCAAAAGTTTGACCAACATGCCATGTGTATAACTCCAAACATTGCCATTCAACATGAAATAAAACTCATTGCGCTTGTTACATAATCTAATGTTTTGATCAAAGTTTTTCAAAACAAGGTGACAATAGACAAAATCGATAAGCCAAAAGCTTTAAAATCATAAGGATCACATTATATAAAAACCTTTAATCCACCATGACCCTTATATAATCAAGTATAAATCATAAATTTGCATGCTCAAAGCCTTATCAATTAAATCAAAGTCAAGTTGCGCAATCAAAGCAATAATAGGCAAATGGACATAGTTTTGAAAATAAACCAAAGGTAAGTACCAATCAGCATATCAATGAGTAGATCATGACAATTCAAATAACAATGGAGGAGTTTTCACGCTTTCAATCGTGAAAACTAAATTAAAACCAATTTGCAAATGTCGCTTGAAATGAAAACATTGTCTCTTTGCAAGATGCGACAGAAATTTGAAGTTCAAGAGACATAGGTGTAGGCAGCTTTTAGGGCAATTGAAAAAATTGAATTGGCTGCCAACAAGTCTTAACAGTAATTAACGGTAAAATACAATTTGAGCTAATCAAGAATCACCACGTGGTGTCATCATCTAAAAGTCTTTCAACAGTCCATCCGAGTTGTTTCTTGAAAAGGGTGGACTCTTTCATAATCAGACCATCTGATAAAGAGTTCTTCACAGGTGTTGGCCCATGGAAACCTGTGTTGTTCCATTGGATCCACATAGATTCCCCTGATGTCTGCTACGTGCACCCGATATTTTGCGAGGCTAAAGTTCAACTTTTGAAGTATGGCTCTGGCTTTGATTGGATGTCCTGTGAACTGTTGTACTTTCTCGAGCTTTGCATCGGTGACCTTGAAACATTATTCGGCCCATCACGCATCTTGTTTGAAGCATAGCTTGATCATTCTGCTTAGGTCGATTAATATCGGGATGTCGAAATCGGGAGCTCGACACACTTCATCGCTTCGGTGATTCTTTCAGTTCTTTGGCGGGATCACAGGATAGACTCTAGTCAGTGATCGGGAAGGTTCTTCCTGCAATTAAATAGAAGTAGTTTAGCAATCATGCAACCCATGATCTGACATAAATAAACAAAATATCAACACGTACCTGTGTAGTTTGCTAGTCTCAATCGTTTTTAATACTTACATGATCTCAAATGCTTCCTTCGAGTGACCTGTGAGGCCGCCGCTCCTCTTTGGTATAAATGAACACCTCAGCATGTTGTAGTGTGGCTAATCAAGTATGATAGACATGAATGTATAATTATCACAGTAATTACTTGACCTTTGGGAAAAAGGGCGTCGAGGATGAATTATGTGCTTGTGTGCTCCCGAGAGGTCAGATATCATACAGAGAAGGTCATTAAATTCCTTCAGAACTCATACCACCAAGTGTGCCAAGCGTCATTTATAAATAACAGAGGTTCGGAAGTTCAAAAGGATCAAAAGGATCACACCGCACGCTTTTTTGCAATCCCGATCGGTGGCGCTTTCTTGTTCTGGATCGCATCTGTTGATTAGCTGCGACGTACCAAAATTTTGCAAACATCATGTCGTGAGGCGCGAGCATTATGTTGGTGAGCCTAGTGTCTCTCTTTGATTTCCCTATAAATCCAAGATCTTTGCGAGCAATCCTTCTTATATGCCAAGCTCATATTCCCTAGGGATCTGGTTCGGTAGGTTCATCTTGGCGACGTCTAGTTGAGTAATCCTTTGCCATCTATGGACATCTTGAGTTTTTTACGTTTTGCGATTATAGGGTCTCCTTCAAACACAGGATGTGGTCCACAAGGCAGATGGAGTGAGAGTTCTCAGCCCCAGCGCACCTGGAACTCCTTCATGTGGGTTTTGAGGGGTACAGATATCTTCCTAGAGGTAGCATCAGCATCCAAACACGGGCTTGGGCTGGTCACAGATACGTCCAGGAGAAATAAGTTGGAAATTGTGCCTTCTTCGGGACAGAAACCACAGAGAAGAGGAAGGCCTAAGAAGAAAACTCAGGAAGGAGAGGGGGACCGCCCCAAGGCCGAACTGAGTGCACGTCCAACCCTCGAGGAGTTTTTAATGCCTACCGATCATTCGGAGTTGGTCGGGACCGCTAGCAAAGGAGGCAGAAGAAAAAAGGGGAGGGCTGAAGAGCCAGGTGCTTTCGTCTAAAATTTTTCTCAGCAACTAGAGAAGGCTCAATTCGAAATAGCTGAGCTTTACCAAGAGAATAGGGAACTGTGGCGTCAGTTGGCGGAAAAAACCCAGAGGATATTGTCACTGCAAGGTCGCGCGGGGAGCACTGTTTGGCTGCAGAGACAACTTCGGGAAGCACAAGACACAATCATGGAGTTACGTGAGGTGCAACGAATGGCGGTGACAATGGAGAATAAGACACCACAAAGTGCGGAAGACAACCTGAGAGACGACCAAATCATAGGAGATATGTAGTTAGCGGTTTCTCACCCTGTGTTCCTAGAAGCGTGGCTTAACACCTCTTTGTCTTTCTTCTTTGCAAAATTTTGTAATATCACGGTGATTGGGCAGGTTAGTGAAGTCATTGGGGTTGTCTATTCATATGTAAACCAAGCTTGATGGAGGTGTTTGATTGTATATAAAGAAAAGTTTAAAAGTATCATGCTGTGAATCAAACGTGTATTCTCCTTTAAATCTTTTGCATAAAATATTAGATCTTTTGGAATCATTGTTATTACATCGCGAGTTTGTTAATGTTTTTCTTTGTAAAACTTTGATATCAATTACTACTTCCACGGGATTATCGATTTTGGTTATTTAAAAAAAAAAAGTTAATCATGGAAAGATATTTGGCTAGTGGATAAAAGTCATGCTTGGAATTTCACTTGTACCGAGATTTTTTTGAGAAAAGACTAGAGGTCACAGCTGTCGATACCGAGAGTCATTGGAGTGATTAATTAGTTCCCTCTCTTTGATACCGAACTTGTTTCGGTAGTTCAGCGGTCGACAGTGTTGCTTTTATCTATGTGCGGCGCTTACAATCACACTTTTCTGCTGAAGCCGAAAGAATCGGTCTTCGGCAAAATCTTTTCGGAGGCTATATTCGTGAAAGAGATACTCGTATTGGCTGACACCGAATAATGTTAGCACTTGGCTGCTTTTACTTCCCATACAATTTTCGCTACCTTAAGCTTTCACCAATTCCGAACTTCTTAGGTAGGCCGAGAGAAATCTGGGTCATTGGTTCCTTGATCAGTCGTGGTGTTCCTCAAGATGGTTCTTAATATGCTCAAGAGAAACTCAGATATATCAGATAAGAAGGTGATCAATCTCAAAACACGGTGAAAACAATCAAAGGTAGAAGATGAGGTGGTACCCAAAAGGAAGTGGTCACAGAACTTTTAGGGTGTGTTGAGAACTCAATAGATAGGTTGCAACATCTCTGCAGGCTGCTCCACAACTAGGGTGCGATGATGTCAAGAGACTAAGAAAAGGTTAAGCTTCACGAAATTTCATAGGACCAGTCAAACAAAACATCATTATACTTGATGATAGGACCAGTCACATGTTGTTCCATGAGGTCGACCCACCTCTACATTCTTGGATCATGTGGGGAAGTTATACCCCACTCTACCTGCAAGAATGAAGATGGGACCCTCTCCAGGAAGAAGGAAACCAAAATCGAACCATATCCTAACTATTTCAAGTCACCATTCATGCACTTGGTTAATTTTGTTTTCATGCTTCTAAGAACCTCGTCACACCAGTTGAAAACTCGAGGCTCCATACATTCCAGTGCATACTAGAAGTATCTCTGAAGAGCCATATGGAGAGCTACGCTCCCTTCCATACGTGTGATAGCGTAGAGGACGGTACATAGGGGCAAGTCACATACATCTCTGATAGTGACTTTGTCACTATGCTTCTGAGTACCGGGTACGCAATGTTCACTAATATAGTGACTCATGGGCTCGCCACCTCCCCTACTACCTGTCAGCGTAACTCGGGACCCACACCAACACAAGCCCGTCAAGAAATAGATATCCTCGACATCTATTGTCAAAATGTGAGCACCCACTCGGAATTCCTGTTGATTCACATCCCACATGTGAACTAAGTATTCCAGTAACCTAAATTGGGCCCTCATACCCTGAATTTTGAAACTTTTTACAGTCCACACTGTCAGAGGGCATTTACCATTCTTGGGTCATTCCCGAAAATGCAATCTTCCTCCTCATGCTCTCTCTCTTTCCATTACAACATTTTTTACCGTGAAAACCTACAATGGAACATAAAAGATGGATTAGCATCTTCATATCTTCCCTGGAAACTTTTTATTGGAAAATGCATCTCAAAACATTTTTTGATTTGCGCACATCGCAGGCCTGGACACTCTTACGGTGTGGAGTCATTGTAGGCCAGCTTAAAGGCTGCATGTGACGATCCTGGTTCATTGTAGGGAATGATACAGGGTTTCTGTGACGACCTTCACGCTCTGGTACCCTTGAAAATGCAACTCAAAAGGCCATTTCCAATTAATGAAAAGAAAAAATTGATCCATGAAAAGTTGAAAGAGATGAAAATTACTTGTTCTGTGGAGACCATTCGTCAAATGATCAACTGTGCCTTCCACAATCCGCAGTGGAAATTTGAGGTATATGGGGGGTTTTGGAACAAATTTTGGGTGGAGTAACAATGAAATAGTAAAATGAAGTTTTTACCCATGTTTATTACTTTTTTCTTTTTCATTTTTATTTTTATTTTATTTTATGTATTTCACCTAAATCCTAAAGATCTAATGATATTGCAAGTGTTGATTTCTCACAGATGAGAGGTCCAGGAGTGAAAACATTGAAACAAGGAGACATTTTTTGGGTTTGTTTTTTAGATATGTCACATGTACAGATCCTTTTAGAGTTTTTCAAGAAAAACTTTGAGCTTAGTTTTTTTCTTTCTCGTGCTCGTAAATCAATGAGAATGTAACTGCGTATACTTTTGTCACTTTTTCGTACTCGCAATGGTAACACAAAAAATGAAGCACGTGGAGTATCCTTTAAGCTCTTTTCACACTTCGTAAAAATGAAAAGATTTCCGAGCGACCTTTTTATTTTCACACTCGTAAAAGTATTTCAAGAAAACATTTGATGGGAGGTAGGTTATCACTTTTTCGGTCTCATCGGACTAATTTATGAAAAAGGAACTGATGGAGTTATCTTTAAGTGTTTTTCAAACTCTCTAAACATGAAAAACCCTCGAGTTTTCTCTCTTTGGACTCGTTAAACAAACATCGAAAGACCCATATGGGACCGAACCACTCCTTTTGTTAGGTAGCTAGAGAGGTAGTGGGGGAGCCCAAAGGGCCCATAATGATAATGGTGGAAGCCATTCAATGTAAGGTGTACTAGGTCTACTATATTATTAAATAAGGCCCACTATGGTAGTTATAATAAATGAGTAGTTAGATATAATAAATGTAGGATGACTTCTTAGAAGGTTCTACTTCTAGAAGATTCATCCTCCAGAATGTTATTAGGTGATGGTAGCACTATATAAACGTGTTCAAGAAATTTAAGGGGATATGAAGAGAAGTATTGTGTTTGGAGTGGTATCTCAATAGGATGAATCCCCCTCGAAGAGGCAAGTGAACACTAGAGGATCCCTTCCATAATAGGATCCATTGTATGGTGTTGCCCTACCTCAAGGGTTTTCTCTATATTCTTTTGTTCATGTTATGGTGAATGGATTATGGATTATTCTTGGTATTATTGAAGTATATTTTCAAATCTAATATATCTACTTAAAAATTGGTATCAGAGAACTTTCCTTGGTAGACATTGTGGTCAAATATGTTTTTTTTTTTGCAAAAACAAATTCGGAGAAGAAAAAAGAGGGTCGCGACATTCCAGAAATTTTAGATATATTTATGTGAAAAATTTGTAGAAAAAAGTTGTATATCTGAGTTCCTCTTAAAAAAACACCCAATTTGAAAAACAAAATCGTCTTAAACGGTGTCTGGGAAGTCAAGATATTGAAGTTTTAAAATATGTAATTTTTCAGGGTTTTCTCTGCGGACGGTGGCACGATTTTTTTTTTTTTTTTTTTGTAGCAGTTGGAGGCCGAATTTTCCCAAAAATATATATATATCTTAGTTTCTCTCACAATTTCACCCAATTAAAAAAAACAAAACATCAGAAACGGAGTCTGGGAAGTGAAGTTATGAGCATTTTAAATTCAGCAAATTTTCAGGGTTTTTCCAGAAAACGTCGTGATTTTCTGCAGTAATTTATTGTTCTATTTTTGGTTTTTTTCATGATGGTGGTGGGATTGCATATTTCATAAATTTTCATAGGGTTATCAGATGTCTATTTCTTCTCAAACCCTCAAATAAATTCTACATATTACTGAATCATTCAAAGCCCAATTGTGTGGCATATTGCATGACAGATTGCATGGCCTTGCAGATGGCCTCAGTGATAGTTTTCGTAGTATTCAAGATTCATTGGATAGCATGCATGAGACATTTATTATGGTGGGCATCATGGATGAATATACTCAAGAAATATATTCTTGGTATGATTTTGAGGCCGATTGTGATGATTGGTATATGGATAGTTGTCATTTCTGGGATGACAACCACTTTCATCTTTTATTTGATGACTCTACTCCACCTTCTGTAGAGCACATCAATGTGACACATTAGGAGCTAGTTATGATTACCAGTGTCCAGCATGTATATTATACAACAATATTTTTCCTTCCAAATTCATATTTGACCCTTTCCCACTATGTGGATGGATATTCTTATTTGGATCCACATGATAGGTGTCAGTATTGGAAGCATCATTTTCAGTTGGTTATTGGGTGTCGATATCTTCTGTGTGGAGTTCACGTGAGCACTTGGACATCGGACCCTGGTTTACAATGGTGGTTGGACTACTTCATCATGGTGGCTTCCATTTCTCAATGGGACCCTGGTTCTCTAGTCTACTTCATCACTATGGTTCACACTTATCCATGGGACCCTGGTATATGGTTATACATCAAGCATTAAGGACAACGCTTTCATAAGGGGGATGGAATGTTAGGTAGCTAGAGAGGTAGTGGGGGGGGCTAGAGGGCCCATAGTGATAATAGTGGAGGCCATTCAATGTAAGGTGTAGTAGGTCCATTATATTATTAAATAAGGCACACTATGGTAATTAGATATAATAAATGGGTAGTTAGATACAATAAATGTAAGAGGACTTCTTAGAAGGTTCTACTTCTAAAAGATTCCTCCTCTAGAATGTTCTTAGGTGATGGTAGTACTATATAAAGGGGTTCAATCAATGTAAGGGGACATGAATAAAAGTATTTTATTTGAGTGGTATCTCAATAGGAGGATTCCCCCTCGAAGAGGCAAGTGAACAGGAGATGATCTCTTCCATAATAGGATCCATTGTATGGTTTTTCCCTACCTCAAGGGTTTTGGTATAATAAAGTGGTGGTTTTCTATATGGTTTCATATATCTTGTGTGGTGATTGTATTCATATATCTTTGGATCTATTGTGATATTTTGTATTCAAGTATTTGGTAGTTAACACCTTCTTAGGGTTCGTTAAATATACTCCGAGGGACTCATCCAAAGGATGAGATTACATCAACAATCATATGTTATCCTCCTCAATATTGCGTAAAAATAAAGAGGTACTCGCCAAAAATGGTGGGGGGGGATTTGGGAAGAAATGTGTCTATGTATTTGTGTTAGTGGCAATAATAGTCTCTCTTGAACATGACACCCCTCTTCATCATTGTATCCGGGTTGGGAAATCCATCTGTCTCTCGTTTGACTATCTGCATTTTCATATGTTGGGTCCTCCTTGAGTCAATGTTGCTAAGACCATTGTCATGTCATTCATATGTTCAAGAGAATTTCATCCTTAATAAGCCTCCTATTGAGTTGGCCATCTGCAGTTATAAATTTTCTATCGCGTTGGCCTTCCTTGTGTCAATTTCAAATCATTTCATACTATGATATTTCTCAAACCTGTTACTTATTTCGTGTCATTGATGGGGGATACATCAAGGCCCTCATGTGAAGAATATTTTCCTGTCGACTTCAGTTCATTATCCAAGAACGAGACTTAGAAATCATTCAGTGCCTTAGAGCCTGCATGCCTCAATGGCAGGTCTCTTCGCTTTCAACAGTGGGTTCACATCATTGACCCCTGATTGGAAGATTCCATTGAGTGTTCGGCTTCAACTCCTTTATTCACTTGTTGGATTGTATTGGGGTACCTTGGGATTCATTTACATTAATGGTGATTTCCCTCGCACTTGTTAATGGTTCTCATCATCGACTGGTAATCAAGTGGTTTCTACCATGTTCGACTTCATCACATCTAATCGCATGGTTAGATTCGTACTTAGGGATGACGGAAATGAAGACCCTGGGTCATACCATTCTGGTCCAGGTTGCGATGGAGTATTCATGATTTGTATTGACACATAGATCCACTTTGTATGTCTTGTGGCTATGTCCAAATTTACATCATTTAGTGCATAGATCCACAGTGTATTATGGGTGGCTATGTTGATTCATAAATACATGGATCCACAGTGTATATTTAGTGGCAATGACTCATTTGAAATTTTGTAATCTAAGTATGGGAATGCCTACCTCGGA
Organism: Picea engelmannii; assembly: GCA_009831015.1. Classification (NCBI taxonomy): domain Eukaryota; kingdom Viridiplantae; phylum Streptophyta; class Pinopsida; order Pinales; family Pinaceae; genus Picea; species Picea engelmannii. Next base: position 268,879 of record ML779176.1, on the reverse strand, counting down.
CAATGGTATATTATTATGATGATGCTTGATTATTTGCAGGTTCCCGATTGGTGCACTCTTTGTTTCCAATACACACATTATACAAAGTATTTTGGTTGTCACAAGTTCCAGCCTCATACAATGATATGTTTCTTTCCCATAAAACTTGCTTTGTTTTATTGTATGATTCCTTGATCACATGCATAAGTTCTCGTTGAGTATATTATATTTCTTTCACTTTGGTTGGCTTGTGTTCCCTTGTAGATTCAATATCACGGGAGCATTGGAGTGTAGCTAGGACGACGACAAGAGGAAGCAATATTTAAATGGTATGTTGCTCATCTCTTGTTGGATAGTAAACTCAATGATTAGAGCTTAGGGAAAGCATCATATTATGTTTTGTTTTTTTCTATATCTATGTGGATCTAGGGAGATCTATTTATGTTTGCATTTACCGATAAGTCCCATAAAAATAAGCTTTCAAGACAGCTAAAATATGAAAAACTAGTAAATGAAATCAAAATGAAAAAGATTAAAGACCTGGAACAATGGGTAATAGACCTAGGGGAAGATCCAAAGGATGTAGCATCTGTACAATCTTTCATTTCCACAAGGGACAAAGAAATTCAAGGATTAAAGAAAAAACTCAAAATCCCTAGCATAGATCATGTGCAAACACCTGAGTTACACACTATGAAACAGGAAAAATATACATTGGTCGAGAAAATGGCCCTGATGAAAGATCAATTGGAAAAGGAGAGGAAACCCATCATCTCAGCCAGCATATTTTTCAGATGAACTATTCAAATCATTATCATCCATTAACCAAAAATGATTTTAGATTGAGAAACTAAAGAAAACAATTGAAACTTTACAAGATATGGCCAAAGATAAAGATAAAGTTATCAGCGAATATCAAAACATAAAAACCAATTTAGTAGCAGAGATTGAAAAATTGAAGCACAAAAAGGATGGTAAAGCTTATTTGATTGCGGAAAGACATCTGATCTGGGATCATATTGCAACATAAATAGGTAAAATATGGGAATGCTTCAATGTGGTAGATGAGGAAAAGACATTAATACATGAAGATGAAAAAGTTGTGCAACAAACTTTTTTGGATTTGGGAAACAGTCCTCGGATAGCTAGTCAAATGATTAAATTCCTAAATACTCATTCCAGAGATGCAATGATAGCAAAAGGAATTAATAATAGAACTCATATAGTTATGGATATTGAAAGGATTTTTACCAAAAGGAATCGCATTCATCGAACTCAAAATAAATGCATAATGTTGAGAAAGAATGTAGATACTTTCAATAATAGATTTGACAAATTGGTAAATATGGGTTTACCAACAATCTGGGGTGAAAAGCGTAAAATTCTTCCTTTTGAATCATATAGGAAACATCTTTTCAAGGTCAGGGGAGATGATAAGAAGTTCAAGAAAATATCACATGTGCTAAGTGGGAAAACTACTATGGACATGTTGGTTGATGATTTTTATGTTTTATGTCAAGTGAAAGAGTTGTTGGTTCTTACTCCCATGTATGAAAAGTATACAGATTTGGATATTGAATTCACGAAAATGAAGTCATTTCATACCCATCAAATGAGATGTGGAAACTCCTTCTTCAACTTATTAACAATTAGTTTGTTCCAACAACTTCAACAAAGTCAACTAAAATTTAGGGAATCATTCTATTGATGTAAATTAAACGCTGAAAGATAGTTTTCCCAACCAATTTTGGTTGTAGACCTTTTTTGTATAAAAGAAGGAAAACTAAATCCAATAAGAGCAGTCTTTTGAATTGGAAACCTTTTGAAATTTTAATAAATATCAATTTTGCAAGCAGTAAAGGATTCTTGGTTTTGATCTTTGGAAAATGTGATCTTTCTTTGTAATTTTTCATTATTGTTTTTCTTCCTTTCTTTCAAATGGACATGAGTTGATAATCAAGACAATTTAGTACAACCACTACTGTCCACATCAAGCATTGGTTAAGGTTACAAATTTCATGATTTCGACTATCAGTTAAAACTATGAGATGTTTCTTTAATCTTATAATTTGTTTAGGTTTTGAAATTTAATCTCAAATGAACAAATAAAACTTATTTATATTTGTCTGTGTTTTCTTCTATCAGAGATAATTTTGATATTTATCTTAGGATACATCATTTTTATCTTTGATTCTTTTTTCCCATTGTTCTACCAATGATAATTTAAAGTGTTCCAAAGCATTAAGATCTAATCCCTTTATGGTTTGACTATTAATGAAATAGAATTATCATAAAATATCATAGTCAAATCCAGTATCATATTCTATGTTCTTTAACTCCAACCACCTGAGATTTAAAATGTCCTTGGCATTGTTTCCCTAGCCAGGAAATATGTCAAGGAATAAAACATTTTGGACCGTAGATTAGGTATATTTTTGAAGAGAGATCTTGGTCGTTCATCAAGTGTTATCCCAGGATTAACCTCTGTCATAGATCATTGTTGTATTTTTTAAGTGAGAATAGGAGGAGAGGTGACGTCAACATGACGTGTCATGTTGACCAGGAACGCCAACGTGTCTATAGGTTGACATGTGTTAGCCTATGATTGGAAATAGGTAATTGGTCGATGGGTCGAGCGTGGGACCTTTGGGAAAATTAGACCGTATACCTTTGTTTTAACCTCAACCATCAGATCTAAGGGTTGAAATATCTCAACCATTGATCATAGAATATCCATCAAAGTATTCCACAGTTGGACTGGGACGAGACTCCAAATTAACCGGAGACGTCAATCTATCGGGGAAGAATTCAGAGTGATCGTGATCGTCCATCACAACAGAATGTTTGGGGTATTTTGGTCCACTAGGAATGAAGACACTCTGAAGGCAGGACTCCAAGGAGAAATCATGATCATTCATCAAACCCAGTGGAAAGTAATCCTTATCATAGATCTTGGTGGTCCTTCGTGAGGAGGCCAGGAGGAAGGTGACATCATGCTGACGTGGATGGTGTCACCCCACCAATACATAGAGGATAGGTTTCAGCACCTAAAGGGACGTGTCGATTACATCTATGGTGACATATATGTCACATCGAATACATGTGTAGGTCCATGTGTCAAGCAGTAGAAATTCCACGTATAGTGGTCTTTTGGCATAGCAAAGGAAAGGTCATGGAATGAGGTGACTGTCACGTATATCGCCAACATGTTTTGGGGTTGACAAGTGTATCCCTAGGAGTGGCCCATTACTAGGGGTCATATGATATGGGGGCCAAGAACACATGTGAATTCTCCCCATATCCTTGTCGTTAGATATCTAATGAAGAGATCCTGACCATCCATTGTAGAGTACATTTTAGAGTGAGTTCATGGAGGAACACTCTGATAGAGGAGCTCTGAGGTTTGTTCTAGACCGTTGATCTGTCAAGATCGAAGGGGGTCCGAGGTAAAAATATGACCATTGATTTGACGATGACCATTGATTTGACGAGAATGGAGAAGAAATGAGAGGAGATATGGTTCATCCATCATGAAGCATTATTCAGAGTGGAAATGCCCGGAGACAATCTGACAAGAGATCTCTGAGATGAAATACAGTCCAAAAATTTTCCTAGTCCTGGGGAATCTAGTATACAATCTAGACCGTTAATATTTAGTTGAAGACCAAATGGGATGATGTGGGGAGTTCCACGTGTTGATCACAGAAGATTCCATGTGGCATAGTGATTTGGCACCTATATGTGAACTTCCGTGAGAATTATGAGAGACATGTGTCAGGGGGTGATAATGCCATGTGTCATGCATAGGTGGAACCACATGTCAAAAGGATTTGGCACGATTGAGAAGCCTCGATGAAATCATAACCATACATCGAAGGAGGCATGTTGGAGTGGCTTGAGTCACCAGGGCGAGTGGAACTCTGACTGAGGGACTCTGAGAGGATATCACAACCGCAGATTGATGAATAGGTGAGATGTGATCTTAGTCRTCGATTATTATGGGTCCCACATGATCACAGAGAAAGGGTTAAACCAATGGGAATTACCCGTTGTGTAGGTAAAGACTCTAACGTGTTCAAATTCGTAGATGGAATAACTATGTGAGTTGTTATATCATTTAGAGTATGTATATTTGGATCATGCCATCTGAGTGGAATGTGAATTCCACGGAAAAAACACCCCGACTAGAGAGGCCCGAAAATATCAAAGTCGTAGATTTAGAAGATGTGTCGATGGTATGATAGAGCAAGGGAGAAGGGCCAGATGGAATATTCCATGTCAATGACATGTCATAGGATGAGTGGAAGGAGCCATGTGGATTCCATGTGGTAATTAAAGAAACTTTGGAAGGCCATAACTTTTAATCCAGAGCTTGGTTTTGAGCATGACGAAATTCATTGGAAATCTCTTGATGAATATAAGACGATGGTGCCCTCGAAAAGAGATTTTTGATATGATTGAGAAAAGTTAAATTTTAATACCCCATCCCTTAAAAGGGTACTTAGGGGGTTAGGTGTGTTACAGCCAAGAGGGGTATTTTTAGACATGCACATTTTTTCATGGGAGGAAGGGAAGAGGAAGAAGAGAGTGCATTGGAGCTGGAGAAAAAATGGGGGAAAAAATATGGACTGTTTTTGGAGATGAAGACTGAAGAATCAAGTTGTCATGGTTGTAGAAGAACCAAGTTTTCAAGCCTAAAGAGTAAACTCCTATGAGAGTTGCACTACAGAAAAAATCTAGTTGTTGTTGTTTTGATCTGGATTATGCTGAGAACGAAATAAGATTCAAACAAAAATACAGCAGAGAACATAGAAATATAGTGAAACCCAACTTCTATTAAACAATATAATAGAAAAACATTGTATAAACAAACTATCTAGAATGGTGGTAGCTTATCTCTGAAGAGAAAGAGATGTTTGGTTGTGCTTCATTCACAACAAGATTTACATCACACTCCATTCCATTATTAAAGGGCGTGCATCACCTCAATTATATATGAGAGAGTGAGAGAATAATAATTCTCATGATTCATGTGGGATAAATTGGTCCAAGTTTAAAAAATGTCATAGGCATGTAAAACACTAGGATTTCTTAGACGATCACCCATCCTAGTACCACTCTAGCATGAGTGCAATTAACTACGGAGTTCTAATGGGATCTGGTGCATTAACGTTATTCTTTAGGCATGTACATAATACCACTAGGAAATCATTACATGATGTCTATAATCAACAAGTGGAGATGGCATTACATTACATTCCCCATCAAAAGGGTGAATATCATGATTTATCAAAACCATAGGCTCGAAAACATTGATTCAATGGAAAAGGTGGATGGCCACTGAGATCCACCCGGATCATTCCTCCCCCCCTAGGAAGAAATGGTCCCCATTGTGTCAAGTTCCCTCAGGAGATGGGGAAAATTTTGATGAATCTAAACCTTGGTAAGTCACTTTCCTTCATGAATCACTTGTCTTGCTTTTTATTGGCTTGTGGAAGGATGTCGTGAACCTATTGGTGGAGTTGTTAGATCCATTCAACATATTTGATTGAATGATATACCTTGGTCTAAGTGTCAAAGGACTCTGTCGATGAAGATGCAACAAGAATAGCTATATCAGTGGGGGATAATGGTTGGAACCCCAACCACACCTAAAAAGGGTCGTGGCCAATAGAGCTATGTTGAACATATGGGAGGTTCTCATTCTCTGGAAGGGAGAATATATATATTGGACAATTGGGTAAGGGAGCACTAGGAACCAAGTTAATGGAATGTGAGACATGGTAGTGTAGAGGCACTCCCATAGGTGAAGCAAAAATATCTTTGTGCTCCTCTACAATTTGTTGACCTGCTTTTGTTGGATAGAAGGTCTTGGGTCGAGGTTGTAGTGGTCACAATGACCTTTTGTTCACCTTCTGACTAGATATTGAAGAGGGAAAACTTTGTGGTCTGAGAAATTAGTTTGACGCAATGTTTTGTCAATATCAATGAAGTGGAAATAGTCGGAGCTACCTCTGGTACCCTGTAGAGCTGACCTCCCAGAGTAAATATGACACTATCGTAACACACCCGACCCCTAAGTACCCTTTTAGGGATGGGGCATAAAAAAAAATCTCACTCAAATCATCTCGAATCATCTCTCTAAGATGATTCATTCTCTTCTACTTTCCCATAGCTCTCTAACGACTGCTACCAGGCTCTAAACCGACCTCTATTTTACTATTTGTGGCTTCCTGAAGTTCTTCGAGCGTTCATTGGTTGAGGGCCACATGGTGATGAAGATCCCCTACTCTCCCTCGGGGATACATGACCTCTCTATCTAGGATCGATTGACTTTGGGAGATGAATTAGCTCACAGGTTCTTGTTGAACCTCTTCTATCTTCTCCACAGGTCAAAGTCCTAATCCTCGGGTGTGAAATCCCCTTTTTCGGGAGTTTCTGAGTACCCACAGAGTCTTCCATGTGACCCTGGTCAAAAATCGTGGGCTTAAAAATTCATTCCTTGCGCACCTCGGGGCTTCAGGCTTTGGGTGTTCTTGACACACCTGACTCCAAATCCACCGAAATCCGAACTAGCGAACACACTTGGACCAGATCTACGGCCCTCACTCCTCCAAAAACCAACGGTTGAGATTTACTTTGGGACTTCGGCATTCAAAAGTTTTGAACACTCCAAATCCTTTTTCCCCCAAAGTAATTTTCATGTGAAGCTAAGGATCGAGTGCCACGTGCTCGTCTCAATACATGACTAAGATTATCCTTAGAGTGACCTTTAGTCAACGCTTTGCTTTCCCCTTACTCTCTTCTATGAAGTCCACGATATGTTTATGCATGTCCTCCTCAGATCGATGGCTTATATGGACTTCACTACTTCGCACTTCGGTGGTTCTGGCTTCACCTCACTGATTTTCCTCCTAAGTTTTTTTCCTCCAAAACACACGGATCTCTGCCACGTGTTCTTATGTATCCAATGGTCTAGACCCACCTCATCCTTTGTGACTTCGTGAAGTTCGCACTCAAAATGCTTTCAAACGTCCAAATACTTGGAGTATCAAAGGACTCCAAGGCTAACCTCTGTGCAACTCTCCTAGATCTAACAGTTGTCAGTGACCCTGACTTCCTCCAAAGGGATCTCAACCGTCAATCTGTGACCTTCAAAATATTTCTTCCTCTCTATTGTATCTTTATCACTATCTCTCCTGGTCTTTATTCCTATGAGGATTTCAGCCTTCGACGCACTCCTTGTCATTCACAGTCCTGATCTCTCGACACTTAGTTGATTCTTGACCCTGTGCACTCCTTGCAAAGTTCAGTTTAAGTTTCACGCTATCTCTCTCGAGCTTCTCTGAGTCAAATCTATACTCTATCGACGCACACCTTGCGGACAATATGCACTCCTTGCATCTAAGATCTCAGAAAAGAAACAATTGAAACGTATCTAATACCTCACAGGTTCATATACTCAACTATGAACAACATACATAAACATAATAAAATAAACACAAAGAGAACATATAATTCATTCAAATACACACTAAAATGAACATCATCCAAGCATTTGGATCAATTTTTGTATGTTCTATTCATTCATGAAGTATTTACATAAGTTACCAAGTTCTTCATTGTCTTCAAACTCTCTATGTCTAACTACTACATCTAACACTCTTACTCCTTACTTCCACAATTACTAACTACAATATAATACAGAAACCTATCTAAGGAGTGGCTTCTCGAGCTCTTCTCTATCCTATCTGAATTATATCCCATCATTGTTTTAGTGGTTACCTACTTATTCCTATTACAATAAATGTGAGTTATTAGGAGATAAGAGTTGACACTCTATAACTGTAACACATTACAGTCGTGTTATAATTTACAACATCATGTCATTCTCGGGGGGTGACCCGAATTTACAAACAAGGTCTTTAAAAACAATATTTCCAAAATATCTCAACAACACGCTCATGCTTCTGTTTAATGCCGATTTGAAATTTTGGCGCACTGAGGTGTCAAATTCTTCCTCCACTCTCGGCCTCTTGTGATTTCATGGTGATGCTCTTGCATCATACTACTCTGGATAAAATATTCATGGACTCATATCCATGAGCTCCTGCATTGTTTTTCCATGTTTCAAAATGTCAAGTTAAGTGACTCAACTTGAATATTTCACTTGGTGATCTTTCCACTTCACCAAATATTCAAGATACATCTTCCTCCTGGTCTTCTTTCCAACTCTCTGATCTACAATTTTCTCCATCTGAGGTTTTTCTGTTGTGGGAATTTGTTTTTCCAACTGAATCTCCTTCTGGTCATCTAGTTCTCCTGCATCATTTCTCTTGTAAGGATACAGGTCTGCGGCATTGAATATCAGTGATATTCCAACATTGTCTGGAAACTCAATTTGATAAGCATTGGCTGCAAATTTCCTGAGGATCTTGCATGGTCCTATATTCTTCATATTCAACTTGTTATATGTTCCCCTTTGAAACATTTTCTTCCTCAAATGTGTTAAAACTTTGTCTCCAACTTCAAATTGAACTTCTCTCATTTTTTGGTCCACTTTGTTCTTGTACTTTTGGTTGTTGTCCTGTAGCTTCTCTCTTACTCGATCATGAAGTCTTTCCATCTCCATAGAAAAATCTTCTTCTCCAGCGCTTATGAACTCAGATTTCTTCAAATCCCTCAATTTTGTAATCCCTCTTGGTTGTATTCCATACGCTATCTTGAATGGACTTTTTCCAGTGCTCCTGTTTATCGAGTTATTAAATGCAAATTATGCGTGTGCCAGAATCTGATCCCACTGACGGCCATGTTCAATGACTAAACTCCTCAATAAATTTCCCATACTTTTGTTCACCACTTCAGTATGCCCATATGTCTAAGGGTGATATGTTGAACTAAAGGAAAATTTTGTCCCCAGCCTCTTCCATAGAGTTCTCCAAAAGTTCCCTACAAAATTTGTGTCTCTTTATGAGACTATGCTTCTGGGCAACCCATGTAGTCTCACAACTTCTCTGAAAAACAAATTGGCTATGTGTGTAGCATCAATTTTTTTCTGACATGGTATGAAATGTGTCATCTTGGAAAAATTGTCTACTACAAAAAATATAGAATCACTTCCCTTATAGGTTCTAGGTAATCCCAATACAAAATCCATACTAATTGCACCCCAAGGCCTTTCTAGAATAGGTAATGGCCGATACAAACCAGTGTTTTGTTGTCTCCCTTTTGCAAATTGGAAAACACTGCATTTGTTCACAAATTCCTTTACTTTGGTCCTCATACTTGGCCATTAGTATGAAGAACTTAGTTGTGCATATGTTTTAACATGACCAAAATGTCCAGCCAAACCTCCATTGTGTTTCTCTTTCAGTAGGTTATCTCTCATAGAGCATCTTGGTATGCATAGTTGGCTTCCCTTGAACAATAATCCATCCTGGATTAAATATTTTGTCCATGGTCTTCTCTCCCCCAACAAAGGGTTCTCACATGCCTCATAATCCTCCTTAAAATATGGATCTTCTTGGTACATTTCCTTAAGGTGTTCAAACCCTAAGTTCTTCACTTTGAATTCTTGTATAACCAAACTCCTCCTGCTCAAAGAATCTGCAACTTTGTTAGCACTTCCAGAAATATGTTTAATGATAAAAGTAAAATTATGCATGAATTCTATCCACTTAGCATGCCTTTGATTCAACTTGTCTTGCCTACTAATAAATTGTAAAGCTTGAGTATCGTTATACAAGACAAACTCTTTTGGAATTAGATAGTGCCTCCACTTCTTGAAAGCTTGAATCATTGCAGAAAACTCTTTGTCATATGTGGAATACTTTTTCTTGGTGTCATTTATTTTCTCACTGGAATAAGCAACTGGCTTATTATCTTGACTCAAGACTGCTCCAATAGCTACTCCACTTGCATCACACCTTACCTGAAATGTTTTCCCAAAATCTAGTAAGACCAGAATTGGTTGTCCTGTAATCTTCTCCTTCAACACTCTGAAGCTTTTCTTAGCCTCCTATGTACAATTATAATACTTGTGTTTCTTCTTCACGGTATTCAGTATGGGTGTACATATACCACTAAAATTTCTGATAAATTTTCTATAAAAACTTGCTAACCCATGAAAGCTTCTCACCTCAAATATGCTTCTAGGAGATGGCCAATCCCTGATTTCTTTCACCTTCTTTGGATCCATCTTCAATTCATTTAAAGAGATCATAAAACCCAAGTATATGAGTTTTGTCTTCATAAAAAATCTTTTCTTTAATTTTATCAACAATTTTTCTCGTTGCAATCTCCTCATCACTAATGTCAAGTGTTTTAAATGTTCTTTCTTTGTTTTACTAAATATTAGTATATCATCCAGATATACAATTACAAATTTACCTGTGAATTATTTCAACACTTCATTCATCAACCTCATAAATTTGCTTGGGGAATTTTTCAACCCAAATGGCATGACTAGCCATTCAAAGAAACCTTCATTTGTCTTGAATGTTGTCTTCCATTCATCTCCCTCTCTCATTCTTATCTAATGATACCCACTCTTCAAATCTGTTTTTGAAAAGTAGATTGATCCACTCAAGCCATCCATCAAATCATCCATTCTTGGCAAAGGGAATCTATACCTGATGTTGATCTTGTTGATGGATTTAGAATCTGTACACATTCTCCACCCTCCATGCTTCTTTGGACTCAACACAGTTGGTATTGTGCATGGGCTTAGACTTTCCCTGACTAAACCTTTATCCAACAACTCCTGGACTTGATTCTTGACCTCTTCATTATCTCGAGGTGTCAACCTATATGCTTCTTTTTTTGGAAAACTAGCTCCTGTAATAAGGTCAATGTGATGGTCGATACTCCTAATGGGTGGTAATGAGTGAGGTAACTCATCCACTACTATGTCAGCAAAATTCTCTAACATTTCCTGAATTTCTTCAGGTAAATCATCAATATAAGTATTTATAAGGATAACCCTTGGCTTCCTCACTACAACAAACTGCATCTCTTTTTCCTTCTTGACCTCATTCAAGAGTTCCTTCCCACTCATGAGAAGTATACTTGAACTAGCCTCCTTCTTTGGTTCCTTGTCTTCTATTGGCAGCAACATGTGTGTTCTACCATTCTTATCTAGGGTGTAAGTATTTTTCCTCCCATCATGAATGACATTTCTATCAAATTACCATGGTATCCCCAACAAAATATGACAAACATCCATGGGAATTACATCACATAAAATCTCATCTTTATAGCCTCCTATTTTAAATTCATATTTTCATTGTTGACTTACATTACTTGATGTCCTTTCTGCAACCATGATACCTTGTATGGGTTTGAGTGTGCAGTTGTCTCCATCTCTAGTTTCTCCACCATTTCTATGGATACTAGATTATGAGTGCTCCCACTGTCTATAATCATCTTACAAACTATGTCCTTTTTTGTGCAATCAGTCCTAAACAAATTTGTTCGTTGAACTGGTTCTTGTGCCTCCTTCTCTGGTTTTAGAAGAACTTTCCTCATCATAAGGTTTCTTCCTCCTTCTTCTTCTTCTCTTCCACATTATTTCGAGCTTCGGAAATGTGTTCTTCTCCTCCTCCTTCTTTCTTTCTCTCGAGGCATTCCCAAGACATGTGTCCTATCTTTCCGCAGACATAACATCTTACTTCACCTCCTCTGCCTCTTCCTCTTCCTTGAGGAAAATAGTTTCTTCCTTCATGTTGTCCTTCCTTATAAATTCCCCCTTTTTCAAGGTGATTATGATACTTTCTAGCCTCTTTCTTTGGTTTCTGGAACTTCTCTCAGACAGTTCCCTTCCCTCTGCTTGGAATTCCTCCCTTGTTTCTATGGATTTTTTTCTGACCAACTTCTCTTCAGCTTTCAAGGCTACTTGATAAGAATCCTCAATTGTTCCAAAAGACATCATGTTGATCTCCTCTTGTATCTCATATATCAACCCATTTATATACCTGGTTGTTTTCTCATCGTCATTTTCCTTCTGTCCATCCCTGATATTTAGTCTATAGAATTCTTCAGTGTATTCGTTCACTAATAAACTTTTATGTCTCAGGTTCTGTAACTTTCTGAACAGATTTATCTTATAGTCTTTAGGGATAAATTTTTCTTTCAACTTAGCTACCATCATGTCCCAACTTTTGATTTTCTACTTGCCTTTGCATCTGCGATCATCTTGTATTTCATACCACCATAACATTGCATGATCTTTCAACCTAGTTATTGCATGCTTCACTTCCTTTTCTTCATCAATTTCTTCATAATCAAAGTATTTATCCATAGCACGTACCCAATCTAACAATTCCTCAACTTCCAAATTGCCTTCATACATCGGGACTTTTATTTTTTCTCTGGCTCCTATTCTCGAAATAGCTCTTAGCAGTCATTTTTCCGCAGGATCTCCTTCTGCAACTCCTTCTTCTTCTACCTCTTCACTTTATGCTTCGTTGACATCACCATCATCTGGTGCTCTCCTCTGTTTTGTTTCCATGGCGTCCAATCTCATTCAGATTCATATCATTTCTTCTTCCATTTTTGGATTCACTACAAGTCTATCCATACGCATTTTGGGTGGCATGATTCCACTGCTTTGATTTCCATTCACTGACTTGATGCTATCAAATAGAACTTTTTCACCTTTTCCTATTGTCTACAAGAAAAATCATGCTTTGATATCGCTTGATGGTATCAAACTATATCCTATGTCTCCCTTGTTTGTTGTCTGCAAACAAAATCAGGCTCTGATACCACTTGATGCCAACCCCTACTCTCCCTCGGGGCTACACGACCTCTCAGTCTAGGATCAATCGACTTCGGGAGCTGAATTAGATCACAGGTTCTTGATGAACCTTTTTTATATTCTCCACAGGTCAAAGTCATAATCCTCGAGTGTGAAATCCCCTTTTTGGGAGTTTTTGAGTACCCACAGAGTCCTCCACGTGACCCTAGTCAAAACCCATGTGCTTAAACCTTCATTCCTCACACACCTCGGGGATTCGGGCTTCAGGTGTTCTTAACACACCTGACTCATAATTCGCCAAACTCTGAATTGGTGAACACACTCATACCATATCTACAACCCACACTCCTCCAAAATCCAACGTCTGAGATTTACTTTGGGACTTCGGTGTTTGGAAGTTTCAAACACTCCAAAGCCTTTATCCCTTGAAGTAATTCTCACACGAAGCTAAGGATTGAGCGCCACATGATTTTCTCAATCCATGGCTGAGATTATCCTTTGAGCAACCTTCAGTCAATGCTCTGCTTTCCCCTTACTCTCTTCTCTGAAGTCTGCGATTTGTTGATGTGTATCCTCCTCAGATCAATGACTTATATGGACTTCGTTACTTTGTGCTTCGGTGATTCTGGCTTCACCTCACCCCTTCGAAGTGTTTTTCCTTCGAAACACAGGGATATCCGCCATGTGTTCTTCTAGATCCAATGGTCTAGACCCACCTCGTCCTTCAAGAATTCGTGAAGTTCACACTCAAAATGCTTTCAAACATCTGAATACTTGGATTGTCGAAGGATTCCAAGGCTAACCTTCATGCAACTCTCCTAGATATAGCGACTGTCAGTGACCCCAACTTCCTCCAAAGGGATCTCAACCATAAATACGTGACCTTCAACATATTTCTCCCTCTCTATTGTATCTTTATCGGTATCTCTCCTAAGCTTGATTCCTATGAGGATTTCGGCCTCCGACGCACTCCTTGCACTCCTGGAATATTTGAAAAAGTTTGGACTTAGAGATTTCTTCAAAATAAATCTTACTATGCACTCCTTGAGATTCACAATCTTGATCTCTTGACACTTAGTCAATTCTTGTACCTGTGCACTCCTTGCAACATTCGATCTAAGTTTCACGTTATCTCTCTCGAGCTTCTCTGAGTCAAATCTAGACTTGTCGAAGCACACCTTGCAGACAATATGCACTCCTTGCATCCAATCTCTCAGAAGAGAAACAATTGAAACTTATCTAATACCTCACAGGTTCATATACTCAACTATGAACAACATACATAAACATAATGAAATAAACACACAGAGAACATATCATTCATTCAAATACACACTGAAATGAACATCGTCCAAGCATTTGGATCAATTTATGTATGTTCTAATCATTCATGAATTATTTACATAAGTTACACAGTACTTCATTGTCTTCAGACTCTCTATGTCTAACTTCTACATCTAACACTCTTACTCCTTACTTCCACAACTACTACCTACAATACAATACAAAAACCTATCTAAGGATTGGCTTCTTGAGCTCTTCTCCATCCTATCTGAATTATATTCCATCGTTGCTTTAGTGGTTACCTACTTAGTCCTATTACAATAAATGTGAGTTATTAGAAAATAAGAGTTGACGCTCTATATCTGTAACACCTTACAGTCATGTAAGAATTTACAACATCCTTCCATTCTTAGGCGGTGACCCAACTTTACAAACAAGGTCTTTAAAAAAATTATTTCCAAAATATCTCAACACGCTCCTGCTTATGTTTAATGTCTATTTGAAATTTTGGCATGTTGAGGTGTCGAATTCTTCCTCCACTCTCGCCCTCTTTTTCTTTCATGGCAATGCTCCTGCATCACATGGTACCCACGTGGCTTCATCTCATTCGTACCAACTCTAGGTTCATACCTCCCACTAAGAAGGTCCATCCATCAACCAATCCAATGACTGGGCTTAATCCTCATCTAACACACATGCTAGCGGGGAATTAGGTGTTGGGTGTTGAACGCCCCCTTTCTTTCCTACTTGTTTGTCCTCCGGAGTCCTAAATTCTTGAACTCCCGAGGTGTTTCCACGTAGCTCCAGCCTTTGGGACTTTTGGGAGCATACATTATAACATCCCAAGTCTCTTGGAGTTCCTAACTATTGAAGTTCTGAACTCCTGAAGTGTTTCCACGTAGCTTCAGCCTTCATGCCTTTCTGCTTATCCTTGACACTGCACTCCAAACCTCCAGAGTCCCTAATTCCCGGACTTTTGAAGTTCCAAAATATCTCCACGTGGCTCCAGCCTTCGAGCCTTTCGAATTAACCATGATGTTGCATCCCAAACCCCCGAAGTCTTAAGTACTCCACCAATATTTGGACGAGTATTCATGCGCCAGGGAATGACACGCGGCAAAGACCAGGGGTGACATGTGTCACATTCTAACGGGAAAATAGGGCCTGCGAAATGTAAAAATCAAGGTGACACATGGCACGTCAATCATGGGTCCACGTCACCCTGGATGATGTCATTGTGCCACATCACTCTAAACTAATGGCCTTCCTACGCCCTTAGATCTCACGATCAAGGTTTGTCCATGTAATATTTGGATCTATGGCCTTCATTACTTCTTAACTTCAGTGTTCAGGGAATCCACGGTGTGACTTACTCCTTGATCCCGAAGTGTTCAGTGCCAGGATGACCATGGATTAGATATAATGGTTAGGGGAGGTCCCGAAGCATCCTCATATCAACGATCTGCGTTACTTCATGATGGGTAAATGGGTCAAGGTTTAACAGTGGGGCAGGTCTATCAACCATGGTTAGGGAGACCGCCAGGCACCGATCAACTTCATGGGTAACCATAACTACCAGTTTCCTTTAGCTTGTTTACAAATGGTAAGGTCAAAACACCCTAGAGCTCTAAATTCCTAGAGTTCTAAAGCCAGAAAGGCTCAAATCCTTTCGGTCCTAGCACAAGGTTCCCAAACCTTGGTCACATGGGTCCTTCAAAAAATCTCGTGGGCTACGCGCTAACCTATTAGTTATGAATATGTTAAGGTCATGGGCATGAGATTATGGTCTCTTGGATGATTTGATTGAAGGAAACGCCTTCCTTTCCCAGAGCTTAAGCTCTAATTTGGAGAAGAGGAATTTCTAAAGGATCAATGGGCTTGTAACAGTCTTGTAGAGTCTTCCTCGACTCCAAAACTGTGAGGTTGTTCCTCGGGAAAACACCTTGAATATTTTCCAACCAGCCCAGAGGCCAAACTTTCCATCTTACAACCATTCTAATGCAACAGTTTACAGAATCATAGTATGCCTTAATTTCATGAGAGGCACAATGTATCACAATCACAGACATTCAAATCATGCAATACAATTTAAGTGCACAGGGTATATGAAGTAATTATCTATTACAAGTTGCAGCCAACCAACCGACTATGGGTGTTTTCCTTTCCACCCAACCATAGGCTTAGAGGCATTCATTCTTAGCACTCTGGCCACCCCCATGCCAAGCCATGATATCACTAGGGAACCTTTACAACCTCTCAAAGGCTCTTTCTCTCTCTGTTACAGCCTCTGTGAGGTTTATCATATGCTCCCTTAGCATCAAGATTGTGATCTTCTTCTCGAGTCATGTCTTTTGTGTATCCTTCATCACACATTCTTCCTCGGGTGCATCTCTTTATTTTTCTCTCCCCGCGCGTGTATTCATTGCACGTGATTTTTCCTTCTCAAGAAGGTTTTGGGCCTATCATGTTCCTTCGTTCAGAAGAAAACTCGGGTCATTCTGGGTCTGCAGGAAAAACTTCCCTCTGTAGTACTTTGGGATGACATTTTTCCATCTCCCCAACTAGACCCTCCATGCTTCCATTCATTTGGGTGGTTGATTGTTCATCCACTGGTCCTTCTTTCACTAACTTATTCTCCCTTGAAATACGGATGAGGCTTACTATTTCAACAAAGAGGATTTGGGTCATTGGACAAAATGAACCCTCTCTACAGTTTCCTCACCCTTTCCTCTAGTGATATCATGGCCAATACTTCAAGGCTTCAGCCCCCACAGTCGGTCATTGGAAATCTAAACAATAATGCATTTACATTGTTCATGTGCCTTATCATGGTAATCATAATTAATGATTAATTACAAGTTGGGGGAAACATGGTTATTACAATCCCCTCCCCCTTAAAAGGGAGCATTATCCTCGGTGTTATTTCTCAGTAACACCTTCCATGCCTTTGTCATTCGTTTGCTTTAGAAATATTAATCCTCTTTCTTGGTCAGGTCCTTTCCATACTTTTTTCCTTCATTGCCTACCTTCAATAATCTTGGACAGCAAGCATATTAATCACAATTTCATGCAAAAACATTTTATTGTTGCATAAAATTCAAGAAAAAAATTCATAACTTAGCACAATACTCATCTGTCAATTCGTGAATTTGTATTCATATGGTTGTCTTATTATCTTGGCCCATTGTTCTCCTAGACATACCCATTGTGTGCATGATTCCAATCAATAGTGTAGGAGAATTTTCAAAGTCTCCTCTTCCTTGCGGTCATTCACCCTCCAGGCCCAGTCTCAGGCATCCCCTTCTCTATTATACAATTCTTCGAGTGATCCATCTTTCCTTGCCAAGTATTTCTCACACAACAAGAGTTATAAAGACTTCATTGATCCTTCCAGTCAAGGCATCCTTCATAATTTCTTTGTCGAGGCATCCCTTTGGCTTGTGATACCACAACACAACATGTTTTATGGCGATCATGGATTACCACGGGGTTCTCATGTCTCAACAGTAGCATATTTCACTCTTTATGGCTTGACATCCTTCATCTGTCCTCCCTAGACATATATTTTTCATCTCACCTGTATCACAGGTATACAAAATTATGAGAAATTATGATCAATTTGAAATTCAGAATTTTCTTGCAAATCTGTTACCCACAAATCTCCACATTCCCCATTTATTTTCATATATGTTCCGCACAGGAACCAGATTCACAAGTATGGGACTTTCATTCCCATAGTAGTTTACCTCAGAAGGAACTTGGTCTTCCTTATGGGATTATAACACTGCCATATCCAAGACCCTTTTTCTTCGTGCAACTTCAACATTCCTCAACCAACCAAATTGTTAGTTTTCATGCACATTATATTTTCAAACGATGCATACTAATAGTCCAAGTCATTTTCATCTATTCAAGGGTACAAAGAAAAAAGGAAAGATAATTATTTATGTAAGCATCCTTTCAACATACTAAATTTTCCAAATACAATTCAAATATCAAATTATTTTAATCAATGTGCCAATATTCATGGCCACATTCATACCCAATGCACCCTTGTATTGATTTTCAAGTTGCCAAACTTGGTGACAAGAGCTCTACCATGGTGTGTTGTAGTTTAACCAACCTCTTCACCATATGGATTATTCCTTATCATTCATTATTGTAGTAGGATCGTGCTTCTTTCTACAGGTTGGTCACGATCCCAAATCGGCACATATGAAACGATAAGTTTCTTTGAATGCACCCAAGCATTATTCCTTCCTTAGTAACTAGGGTGCCAACTGATCCGGATTATTTTCGGCATGAAATGAGATCGAAGATATAATAAATAAATGCACAGAGATATTGCAGATATTCAATAATATAATAGAAATATATCAGAGATGCAACCATAAACACAGATATACAGTAATACACGATCTCTATTAATGAGATAAATGTACAGAGACTGTAAAATACAGAGTGAAAGACTCGATAGAATGGTGGCAGCTTATCTCTGAGAAGAGATGTGACGGCTACTTGCATTCGCAAGAATATGATTACAATGAGGCTCTGAAGGCATTTTTACAATAAAAACGAATGCCAAAAACCCTAGACATCCAAAAACCTAACCCTAGGAGATGAAGTGCCAAAAGTCATGTGGGCCCCGTTTGGGTAAGTTAGTACATCAACTTCCCAGGGTCGTAACTTTTGCATACGATCTTCGTTTTAGGAATATGATAGCTCATTGGAAAGGTATCATCGAGGAGATTCATTTTGGGGGCTCAATCATTCCTTAATCTATCATTGAGAACCTAGATCTTGAAAAAACTTCATTTGGGCCCTCAAAATGGCCCCGGAAGTTAAAAACTACTAAAAATAGTAAATTGCCAAAATTGCCAGAAAACTATTTTGAGCTAGTCGAAAAAAGGTGGGTGGCCACCGATATCCACCTAGATCAATCCTCCCTCCTTAGGAATCAATGGTCTCCATTGTGTTGAGTTCCCAGGGCAGAGGGAAAAGCGTTTGTTGAATCTGCATCTTGGTGAGCTGCTTGTATTGTTGGAGACGTCGCGCTGCTTAGTTTGTGGAAGTCTATCATGAACCTGTTGAAGCTGAGGTTGTTCAAAAAATAGATATACATGAGAGGACAGTGTGCAGAAAGAATATATGTTCTTTGATGCAACCTTGTCGACCTGCTTCTATTGGATAGAAGGTGCAGTGGGCGAGGTTGTAGTGGTTGCAGTGTCCTTCTATTCCCCTTTTGAACAGGTTGTGAAGAAGCTGAATTTTGCAGCATGAGATACTACCTTGTGACACTTTTTAGGTGGAACAATAGTTGGAACTACCTCTGGTATTCTGTAGAGATGACCCCCCAAAGTAACAATGACTCTACAGGCTCGAGACTCATAAACAACATGGCATCTCCACATATATGGTTGGCCCAAGAGAACATCACAGACATATAGTGGGGCAACATCACATAATACCTCATCCTTGAAGGTTTGGATGCTGTATGACAATCGACACTGTTGGCTGACACGGAGATCTCGTCCTTGCCAAAGCCACCCAATGTTGTATGGCTGCGGGTGTGGTGTTGTCATTAATCCCAACTATTTGACAACCTCTGCTGAGATGAGGTTCTTATGGCTTCTGCTATCAACAATAAAATGCAGCGGGGTCCCCTTCACCCACATCTATGAATGAAAAAGGTGCTCCCCCTCTTCAGGCTATGTTGGTTCTTCTTGTTGAATTGTTGCGGTCACGACAATAGCAGTGGGATCTGCGTCAATGATCTGTCCTTTACCAGTATTTTTAGAATCACATTTTGAATCAGGGTTCGGCTCCTTGCCTTTGATCGCAGCCACCAATGACTATTTTGAGCGACATTCATCGGTGTTGTGCCAGGGGATTTTGTGGAAATCACACCATTTTCTGGTGTCCTTCTTTGTCTTCCCGTGGCCCTTCTTTTCCTGTGGCTTGGACTGGTTTTTGGGAGATTGTTTTTTAGGGTTTTCTTTGTCATACTTTGGTTTTTGCGGATTTTTAGGCATGAACTCCCGTTTATTCTGGTGCTTAAATTTCTACTCAATTTTAACAGCATATCGATAGGCAACACCGAGTGATGAGATGTCCAAAAATTCCATTTCAGTTTGGATGTACTAGTGTAGAGCCCCATTGTATTTCAGAACCAAATGTCGTTCAGATTATTTGATACCGAGCTTGGTGCATAAGGTATGGAAGGTATTGGTGAACTC
>ML779176.1:202798-248497 GCA_009831015.1 Picea engelmannii | reverse complement strand
CTGTCGGAAAAATTGTGAACAGAGAAATAACCTTCTAACAGATTTAACCATTTATCTAGGGCATCCGCATCTATCTGACCTTCAAATATAGGAATATCAAAATTGACCTGTACCTTAAAAGGAAAGGTGCCTCCAAAGTGGCCACTTCATGAAGATGCACCTGATGCTATTGGGAGGCATTGAAGGATGTGGGAAAAAATCTCCATCATTTCGTCCCTCTGTCGCGTGAGAATTTGCTCAAGCAACAAATTGATAGGATCGTCTACTCCGTCGTTTTTCTTTTCTTCTGTCATTGAGGGTTTCTTGGGTGTGTGAGAGTGATTTTCCTCAAGAGAGACAAGATTGAGACCCAACTTTCTATACTTAGAACTCATCGAGGACATGCACTGAAAAAATGATCAAGAACAACCTACTCTGATACCACTGATCTAGATTATTTTCGGCATGAAATGAGATCGGAGATATAATAAAGAAATGCACAGAGATATCGCAGATATTCAATAATATAATATAAATATATCAGATATGCAACCATAAACATAGATATACAGTAATACATGATTTCTATTAATGAGATAAATGTACAGAGACTGTAAAATACAGAGTGAAAGACTTGATAGAATGGTGGCAGCTTATCTTTGAGAAGAGATGTGACGGCTACTCGCATTCACAAGAATATGATTACAATGAGGATCTAAAGGCCTTTTTACAATAAACAGGAATGCCAAAAATCCTAGACATCCAAAAACCTAACCCTGGGAGATGAAGCGCCAAAATTCATTTGGGCCCCGTTTGGGTAAGTTAGTACATCAACTTCTCGGGGTCGTAACTTTTGCATACGATATCTGTTTTAGGCGTATGATAGCTCGTTGGAAAGGTATCATCGAGGAAATTTATTTTGGGAGCTCAATAATGATTTTGTCTATCAATGAGAACCTCGATCTCGAAAAACCTTCATTTGGGCCCTCAAAATGGCCCCAGAAGTTAAAAACTGCTAAAAATAGTAAATTGCCAAAATTGCCAGAAAATTGTTTTGAGCCAGTCAAAAAAGGTGGGTGGCCACCGATATCCACCTGGATCACCAACACCCATGGCCACCCAAATTTTCTTTACTTTAAAACCTATACAATGTAATTAAAATATTGGAAGGTCCTCCTTCCTCAATGGAAAATCCATTGTCTGCCCTTTGTGCAAACATGCATTTCCTCAAATCAATTCCATGCAATGTGCTAACTACGAGCACCTTTATTCTCAATCTCCCTAGATTGGTCATTATACCCATGGTACTCTTTACTCATGCACTTTCTTGCAAGGATTATAACCCATCCTTGACTGGCATAGACTTCCTCTGCTTGAGGTTGTCCATTATTGGCAATTGTCTTTCTCAACAGCTCCAATTTATTTCTACACATGCCATACATCATGATTACATTAATTCTCATGTAAAGTAAAAATGTATGTATCATTTAAACATAAAATTTTCAGATATGTTCTAGCATATCCTTATACACTTCATCACACTATCCTTAATACTTCCATGAATGAAACACAAACAATTTTAAATTGTTTCTACAATCATACAACCATAATCACTATGATGTCAAAGCATTTACCTGCATTAGTAAATCAATCTCTCGTACCAGAGAAATACAATAAACAACAAGGAAGAATTCAAGGAACTCTTCCTTGGTCCAACTCCTTCTAACAGCCCTGGACTTTCAGTCCAATTGAGTTACTTTCCAAGGCCTCACTTCCTTTACTTTTTATGGCTCAACCAAGCCCATTCATTCAAAATTACTTGTCTATTTATTTCCTTTATCCAGTTGTACTCATTTCCATAGCTGTTCTTTTAAGCCTATGACTCTTTTAAACAATTCAGAGTTCTTAGGGTGAGAAAAGTGTTCCTCATTTTCTCCTTCTTTGCTTATGCAATCTACTTCTTATTGTGATCTTCCTTCTCTTTTCCTTGAGTAGCCTTGGTTAGTCTCACCCTAACTCTTGGGATACATCAGCATGCTTTAATAGAAAACCTTTTGTTCATAATGAATCATGAGCATGTGCATATTCCACATTACCATTCAGTTGTTAGAATGTTCTACATTCGTTTGTTAGTTTTCCACTCATATATTTTGTTTTAAAATGTAATCCATGATTCTTATATAAATAGGCTTGTATCCCACTGCTCAATTCTCAACAATCATTAATGTTGTGACTCTGTTCTCCTAACATAGTCTTCACACAATTCCTTCACAAGGAACTCCTTCAGCATGCAACTTCCTTAATGCATATCCTTCATTATCTGTGATAGCCTCAACCTTGAGTTAGCTTCAGATTTACCACTTTAGTTGTTTACCAAATATTACACAAGGAATATAACCATGCATTACTATGATGTATTCTAAATACACCTTAGAAGCATGTCCTTTATATTTTCAGTTGGCTTTCAGACTATGCTTCCATGTACTTAATCACATACTTTAGCATGTTGTGTGTGTGTACCCACCACATGAACCCTTTACAGTTCCATTTCCATGTCGATTCAAAATTAATTAGTTCATGATTGTTCACAATCATATACATCTGGTTCTCAAAATCGTAGTCATGTTGTCTTTTATCATGACAACAGAGCGTCCTTGCTCATTTAGTCTTTCATCTACTTATACTATCTTTTCCTAAGGGAATGGAACTCATTCCCCTCAAGATATTATTCAAAACAAGACTTTCATGACTCGTCAGAATAAAGTCAGTCATGCCTCTATGGTATTCATTCAATATTGGCAAGTGAAAGTCTTGCCTTATAGTTCACTCATCCAGGCAGACACATCGTGCCTTTAGTATACATATATTCCTACATCATACATGTGCATCACTTGCACACTTAATATCACTCATTTTTTTTTGGTCTTAATATCAGTCTTCATATCAAGGAACCTCATAATGCATCAAGTCTGTGGAC
This sequence comes from Picea engelmannii, assembly GCA_009831015.1. NCBI lineage: Eukaryota > Viridiplantae > Streptophyta > Pinopsida > Pinales > Pinaceae > Picea > Picea engelmannii. The sequence goes on along the minus strand of ML779176.1, from coordinate 245,541 downwards.
TCAAGCATATACTCACATAGCCCAAACATTCATCATGAAAGCTCATTGCTTTCACCTCTCCCATATCATATGACGTATACCCCCCTTCTCCCATCAAGGTTTCTCGACCTCCCAGTCTAGTATCGTTCAAGACACTGATCTAAATTGGCTCTTTGGGCCTCTGCTAGACCCACAAAACCTTGTCCACAGACCTCTAATTTCTTCCTCGTGTTGGAAACAGTGAACGAGGACCTATGAATGTCCGCAGAGTCTTCCAAGAGACCCCGGGAAAAACTTTGGGCAACCTCTTCTTATACCTAATGATTTTAGGAATTCTTAATCCACCTGGTGTAGGTTTGTGCTGACCCGAACCCCTCGGGCACTTTCTCTATCTTACCATGCCTTCAATCTCAAATATTAGGCTTTGGCCCCTTTTCCTTTGGAAACAACTGCATGTGACCACGATCTATGACTAGGCGCCTACCTTAAAAGGCACTTCGTAGCTTTGGGCTTCGGTGGTTTTGACTACATATAAATCCTTTTTACCTGAACCCTGAATAGATGAACTTACCTGGACGGGATCTATGGCTCACATTCCTCCAACAACTAACGGTTGTGATCCTCTTCGTGAATTTGAGATTCGGCGCTTTTGAATGCATCTAACTCCTTTTCCCCCTAAATATGAATCAGTGAAATCACTTGGACCATATCTACAGTCTACGCTCCTATAGCATCCAACAACTGTGATCCACTTTGGAACTTCGGCGTTCGGGAGTTTTGAATGTTTCAACACCATTTTCCCCTGAAGTACTTCTACACGAAGCTCTGGATTGAATGCCACATACTCACCTGGTCGAGATGTCCTTTGATTTCCCTTCGGACGACTTGCAGTCAATGCCCCTTTTTCCCAGAGTGTCAATCCTCCGAAGTGACATATCTTCTGCCATGCGTCATGTCCCAACGAACGACTCATATGGACTTCCTCACTTTGGCCTTCGGGAGTTTTAGCTTCACCAACTCCACTTTCTCCCGAAGTGGCTTTTCTCCAAAGTAAATATCCACGCTCCACGTGTCCCTCTGTTCATCAATGACTCCTGTTGATTTCGGGAGTTCAGGACTTTTTCTCTTTGGGTAGTTTCTCTCCAATTTTCCCAAAGTATCGTATCACAGAAGTGATAGATATGACACCATGTGTCCAAGAAACTAACGGCTAGGATTTAGCTTCTTACCTTTTGGAGCTTCGAATGACTTCTGGTCAACGGCTCCACTTTCTCCTTGCTTTCCCTCAAAGTCCATGATATGATGATGTGTGTCCTCCTTAGATCAACAGTCTCAATGGAATTTGCTACTTCGCACTTCGGGAGTTCTGCACACTCCACTCTCTCTTTTACCCGAAGTGTTTTTCCTCTGAACAAGAAGATATTCTTCCATGCGTCCCTTCTTCACGGGTGGCTACGATTTATTTCGTAACTTCAGGCTTCGGTATTTTTTTACATTCCACCCCGACTTTTCATCGAAGTCATTTTCTCCGAAGTACATGGATCTTCACCACGTACCCTTATGGATCCAACAGTCCAGATTTACTTTGTCGCTTTGGGACTTCAGCAATTTTGCTTCTTCTCCATGCAGATCTCCTGGAGTTCTTTCTCACGAACTCTCTGATATTTCTCCACCTATCCCTCTGGACAATGGACGGTCCCGATTCACTTCGGAACTTCACGAGTCTACTCTCATGTGAACTTTAAAAATATTTAAATCTCACGCACTTACCTAGATCTGACAGATGTCAATCTTTCATGCTCATATCCAATGGATAGGATCGTTTCTCCTACTTGGCCCTCTCCTCTTGGGGTCTGGACATATAATTCAATGATCAAGATATCTTCTTTCAGTTGATCCAACAGTTGTTTTTTCTCTTCCTCCTGAGCTTCTTCATTCTCCCAAATTTGGGAAAATTTGTAAGTGTTCAAAATTTTTGGCCCTTGAACCTTCTCCTATGAACCCGATTGTTGGGTCTCGACTTATGCTTCTCCTCTTGAACTTTAGGACTTAGAAAAAGTCCGTCGATGCACACCTTGTGCTATCCCTTCTAATATTTTTCCAATGAAGTTTGACCTCGGATCTGGCACACACTTGCGCTTTCACTGTGAAATATTGCACTACCTTTCCCGATCTTTCAGCTTGCTCAGTATCCTAAGGGTCTCGTCCCTATGCTTCCTTCAAAGTAACTTATTGCACCCTTGTGGCACTTAACAATCATCCTCCTGATCGTATGAAGAGTTCAAACACTCCACTTTTGGTGCACTCCTTGCACAACTCTTCCTCTTGAATCCTGAACTCTTTCAGGTTCACATATGCACACCTTGCAGAGCTTCTTTCCTCAGCGTGTTCAACAACTTTGGTTCCTTCAACTGCTCGAGCCTCAGACGTCTCTGTCTCTTTGTTCCTCGAAGGGAAATTTGTTCCTTCTTGGCAACTTCTGCTCAATGCACACTTGCATAGATTTCTGGAGAATTCAGTAACTATGTGGGTATCTTCTCCTGGACACCCTTCTATCCGGACTTGAAACAAAATCCTTTCGTGCACACTTTACCCTGCTCAATGTCCACCTCGCAGAGCTCCACAGAGTATTCAGTAACTCTATATTTTGTGCCTTCTATGCACAGTTCCTCCTCTAAGGTATTCAATAACCTTGAGGCTCCTCCTGAGTTTGTGAATATTTTGGTGTGCCCACCTGGCACATTCTCCTCTGAACTCGAAGAAGATTTCATATACACACTCCTTGTGTTGGCTCACAAAGTTCTCATCACTTTGTCATGCACTCCTTGCATTTAACCTAAAGAACCCATAAATAATCTAGCAACCTCACAACAGATAGTGGAGTCTCTCTTCACCCTGCATATGGAAACCTTCACAAGCATCTACAGCATAAATGAACACACATTGGAAACATTCATTAACCGCATAAAAACATACACAGAATCATATGTAGGAAAAACTGCTCTTTGTATTAATATGAATGTTTGATTACAATATGTGCAAGTTCAGATTGCAACTGAGTCTCGTCTCTCTCCTCTCGGCTTACAATAATCTTTCATCAACTTTCAGCAGCCTCTATTGGTCATATGATACAAAGCTTTATAAAAGAGGGGCTCATCGAGCTTTCCCTCCAAACTACTCTAGTGACATCCTATCACCATTAAAATGCCTATCTATTGACGCTTATTACATTGAATGACCATGAACACTTCAGATCTAAGTTGATTCTTGAGATCTGTACAACTTAGACCACATTAAAGGCCTTTCTATCTATTTCCTGTACAAAGGCATGACTTGGCTCTGCTCAAGCCTTACAACATTTAATTACATTAATTTTACATTTTGAAATTTAAAAATGTGAGGGTTTTACCTCTCCCTTCCTTGAATGCGCTTTGAAGTGCTAAATAGTTGGCACATTGTTGAGGTGGAGTGATGCTCCTGCATCATACTCCACTACTAGGAAAATCATGAGATCCTACTCATGAGATCCTCTTCTCTACTGTTGAAATCCCCCTAGATCCCAAACTTTCCCATGGAGTTGTCCTCCTGCTCCTCTTCTTTGTTGTTGTTGTTGTTGCCTTGCTACTCTTGTAGGTTCTCCTCTTCTGCTTAGCTTCTCCTTGATGGTAGTCTCCTCTCTTGCTGACTTCAACATCAGCTTCCTTATCTCCTCTATCACCTCTTCCAGCTGATTTGTTGGTTGGATCCTTGGCATTATTATTTGTTGTTGCACCCCCTCATGTTGATATAAGGGCAGATAATCCTAACCTCCCATGTTCTCTTCACTTCTTGTGGCACTGTCTTGCCACTCTACTACAGACTCCAATTCTGCAGGCTCATCACTAAGTTATTTCTCAGTTGTCTCCTCTAACAGTTTAACTTCTATCATCTCTTCTAATGGTACATCTCCAGCTTCCTCCAGCTTCTCCTCAGGATGGAAATATCCTTCTCTTTGCATGACTCCACCCTAGTTTCCCTTCTCTGGTCCTGGATTGTTCATCCAATCCTCCAGCATATCCAACACTTTCTCCCATGGAGTGAGCATCTTAATTGTATGCTCCTCATTTTCTATTGGGGAAGACATCAGTGTTTTCTCCCTCTCATCCTTTAGGATAGTCATAATTGGTTGTCTTGATGTTGTATTAGCAACACCTATGCTAGCCTTTTCTTCACTGCTTGGAAGGAATATATGAATCCCCCCAATGATCAGAATGCTCCTCTGATCCACTTCCATCAGCACTTCTTACTTATCTAAACTCCTAGTTGAGCTCATCTCTTCTCCCTTGTCCACCTGACAATATGGGACTTCACCTCTTCCCTCCTAGCAGTCTATGATATCTATGCTTGATTTCCTCTTATTTCCCACCTGGAAATATGAATTTTCATCACTACCCTCCTGGCAGTTCATGAGATCCTCCACTGATCTCCTCTCCTCGTCACTGAGGTTTTCTCTAAATTCTGTCTCACAGACGCAAACCAACTTCTCTGTGTCACTGAGGGTTTCAAATTCCCTCGGCCACCTCCTCAAAACTTGTTGCTAGCTTCTGGCCAACAAATTCTTAACAGGCCATATTTCTCTCTGCTTCATTGGCCATTTGTACCTCAAATGTACCTGGGACTCTTGTTGTATCTTCAGCATTAGCCTCTCCATTTATACTCTTATTTCATTGAGCTCCTTGTCCATCTCTACTTTTCTTTTCAGCTGGAGCTCCTTGCCTTGACCATGTTTATGGCCTTCAGTAGCCATATTCTTCCTTTACCTTCACTCCTGGAAAGTCCGTTGGTTACCCTGCAACTGAGAGTGAATCCAGCTTCTCCTATAGCCCGCCTGGTTGTCTATTGACTGTTGCACACTAGCCAACAATCACACACAGAGCATCAGTACGTTGTCTCCTCCTTTTCTTGTTGTCTATAAGAAAAATCAGGCTCTAATACCACTTGGTGTAGACCAACCTTTTCTCCTTTTGGATGCTCGACCTCCTGGTCTAGGATTGTTCAAGACATTGAGTTGAATTGGCTCTTTGGGCCTCTACTAGACCCACAAAACCTTGTCCACAGACCTCTAATTTATTCCCTGTGCTGGAAACAACAAACGAGGACCTCTGAATGCCCACAGAGTCTTCCAAGAGACCCCAGGCAAAATTGTGGGCAACCCCTTCTTATACCCAATGATTTCGGGACTTCTTAATCCACCTAGTGCAGGTCTATGCTAACTCAAACCCCTTGGGTGCTTTCTCTAGCTTCCCATGCCTTCAATCTCAAATCTCAGGATTTAGCCCCTTTTCCTCTGGTGGCAACTGCCTGTGACTGCGGGCTATGACTAGGTGCCTACCTCAAAAGGTGCTTTGGAGCTTCGGGCTTCGTCAGTTTTGAATGCAACTAAAGCCTTTTTACCTAAACCCTGGACCGGTGAACTTACATGGACGGGATATATGGCTCATGTTCCTCCAACATCCAACGGTTGTGATCCTCTTTGAAAATTAGGGCTTCGACGCTTTTGAACACATCTACCTCCTTTTTCCCTGAACTCTGAATCGGCGAAATCACTTGGACCGGATCTATGGTCTGCACTCCTCTAATAGCCAAAGACTGTGATCCACTTCGAAACTTCAGCGTTCAAAAGTTCTGAACGTTTCAACATCCTTTTTCCATGAAGTACTTCTACACAAAGTTATGGATCGAACGCCACGTACTCACCTTGATCAACGGTCGATATGTCCTTTGATTTCCCTTCAGGTGACTTGCAGTCAATGCCCATTTTCTCCCATTTTTCCTAGAGTTTCAATCCTCCAAAGTGATAGATCTTCTGCCACGCATCATGTCCCAATAGACGACTCAGATGGACTTCGACACTTCGGCCTTCTGGATTTGTGGCTTCACCAACTCCACTTTCTCTCGAAGTGGATTTTCTCCTAAGTAAATATCCACGCTCCACGTGCCCCTCTATTCATCAACAACTCCTGTTGACTTCGAGAGTTCGGGGATTTTTCTCTTTGGGGATTTTCTCTCCAATTTCCCTGAAGTATTGTATCACCGAAGTGATAGATCTGACACCACGTGTCCAAGCAATTGATGGCTAGGATTTATCTTTTTACCTTTTGGAGCTTCGGATGACTTCTGGTCAATGGCTCCACCTTCTTCTTTCTTTCCCTCAAAGTCCACGATATGATGATGCGTGTGCTCCTCATATCAACGGTCTTGATGGAATTCGCTACTTCACGCTTCAAGAGTTCTGCACACTCCACTCTTTCTTTTCCCCGAAGTGATTTTCCTCCGAACTAGAATATCTTTTGCCATGTGTCCCTTCTTCATAGACAACTACAATTTACTTCGTAACTTCGGGCTTCAGAAGTTTTGTACATTCCACCCCGACTTTTCGCCAAAGTGATTTTCTTTGAAGTACCTGGATCTCCGCCATGTACCCTTCTGGATCCAATAGTCCATATTTACTTCACTACTTCAGGACTTTGATTATTTTTCTTCTGCTCCATGTAGATCTCCCGGAGCTCTTTCTCACGAACTCTTTTATCTTTCGCCACCTATCCCTCTAGACAATGGACGCTCCCGATTCACTTCAGGACTTCGGGACTTCACGAGTCCACTCTCCTATGCACTTTAAAAATATTTAAAGCTCGGGCACTTACCTGTATCTGGCGGATGTCAATCCTTCGCACTCAGATCCAATGGCTAGGATATTTTCTCTTGCTTGGCATGCTCCTCCTGGTGTCTGGATGTAGAATTCAATGGTCCAGATATCTTATTGTAGTTGATCCAACGGTTGTTGTTTCTCCTCCTCCTGAGCTTCTTCATTCTTCTGAATTTGGGAAAATTTGTAAGTTTTCAAAGGTTTTGTCCCTTGAACCTTATCCTGTGAACCCTACTGTTGGGTTTCTACTTATGCTTCTCCTCTTGAAATTTGGGACTTGGAACAAGTTCATCGGCGCACACCTTGAGCTATCCCTTCTGATATTTTTCCAATGAAGTTTGACCTTGGCTCTGGCGCACACTTACACTTTCACTGTGAAAACTTGCACTACCTTTCCCGATATTTCAGCTTACTCTGTCTCCTAACGGTCTCGACCCTCTACTTCCTTAAAAGGAACTTATTGTGCCCTCCTAGCACTTAACGCTTGTCCTCCTGATCTTATGAAGAGTTCAACCACTCCACTTCTGGCGCACACCTTGCACCTACCCGAATATTCATACTTTATCAACACTTGTCGAAGTGTTGGCCTGGTGCACTCCTTGCACAGGTCTTCCTCCTGAATCCTGAACTCTTTCCAGTTCACAGATGCACACCTTGTAGAGCTTCTTCCCCCAGATTTTTCAACAACTTTGATTCCTTCAACTGCTCGGACATCAGAGGTCTCTGTCCCTTTGTTCCTTGAAGGGATATATGTGCCCTCTTGGAAACTTCTACTCAATGCACACTTGTAGAGATGTCCAGAGTATTCATCAACTATGTGGATATCTTCTCCTAGACACCCTTCTCTCTAGACTCAAAACAGAATCCTTTCATGCACACTTGCACCTGCTCAATGCCCACCTGGAAAATCTCTACAGAGTATTCAATAACTCTATCTTATGTGTCTTCTCTACATAGTTCCTCCTCCAAGGTATTCAGTAACCTTGAGGCTCCTCCTGAGTTTGTGAATATTTTGGTGTGCCCACCTGGCATATTCTCCTATGAACTCGAAGCAGAGTTCAGATACGCACTCCTTGCATTGGCTCATAGAGTTCTCAGCACTCTATCATGCACTCCTTTCATTTAGCCTAAATAACCCAGAAATAATCCAGCAACCTCACAACAGATAATGGATTCTATCTTCACCCTGCAAATGGAAACCTTCACAATCATCTACAGCATAAATGAACACACATTGGAAACATTCATTAACCACATAAAAACATACACAGAATCGTATGCAATAAAAATTTATCTTTATATTAATATGAATGTTTGATTACAATATGTGCAAGCTCAGACGGCAACAGAGTCTCAGCTCTCTCCTCTTGACTTACAATGATATTTCATCAACTTTCAACAGAATCTACTGGGAATATGATACAAATATTTATACAAGAGGGGCTCATTGATCTTTCCCTCCAAACTACTCTAGTGACATCCTATCACCATTAAAACACCTATCTACTGAGGCTTATTACATTGAATGACCATGTGTTGAGGGGTCCTAAATCCCTTTAACTCAACAGTAGGAACCAAACCCGTCATCGAGGCCCAATTAGACTCTACGGCATTTAATATTTGAATGGTTCTCCAGATCTTGCGATCTGGCCAATTAATCGATGGGATTTGCGTAGTGATTTATAGGATACCTTCTCGCAAAAAAAACCTCCTTCAGCTTGAACATTCTCTTTTTGTATTTTCTCTTATAGGTGGGTCTAATACAAGATATGTGTTGGTATAATCCAATGGAGCAACAAAGGGGGAAAAGCTTAACTATTGAAGAAGGCTAAGCTCGGGATAACCCTCATGCTCAAGCATGCAGACAATGATTCTTACACCTGCGACAAGCCTAGTACTAATACATCAAATTGTTGGTGTTTCAACCATTGACTAAGATACAATTATCAGAAGAGAACATACATGCAATAAAATGATGGCAAGAAAAATAGTTTCCTTAGATCTAATCACTAATCACACATTAACACGACGATTTGTTTTACATCATTAGAGACAAGAATTATAAAAATATTGAATCAGATAACTTATCAACAAATTCAGAAACTCTTACTCATTACAACATCCATTCATGAGACAAATTCGAAAGTAATTCCTCCTTAGATCAAATCACACACGCTTTTGATGAAAAATAGAAGTTTATCTCCATTCCTAAATAGGACTTCTCAATTAAGGTAGCTTAGAAATAGTTATTTACAATCCCAAAAGTGAGGGACTTTTCCAAAACCATCGACCTGTTCTACCAGGTCAATCCTCTTATTTATAACAGATTATTAACTAAAAATAACTATCAAAAGTGAAAGCTAAGTAAAACAAAACATCGCCACATGGTGCTTTCATCTCTCAGTCTTCTAAGAGTCATCAAATGGTTTCACTTGAGTGGATGACTCTTCTCATACTCTGACCATTTGACGAAGAGTTCCTCACATGTGTTGGCATACGGGAATCTATGTTGGTCCATCGGGGCCGAAAGGATCTCCTTTATTTCCACTGATTGTGCCTGATACTTGACTACTTTAACACTTAACTGTTGTAACATTGTCTGAGCCTTGATAGGGTGCTCCATGAACTATTGTACTTGACCTGGCACCATGTTCGCAACCTTTTCTATCTCCACAGTCCATGATGAGTCTTGTTTTTCATGTAGTTTAACTATGTCATGCAATTCGACAAAGTCCTCGGGTGTGTCAAATTTTGGGAGACCGATGTCTCTCATTGCCCGATTGATATTGGTCTAGATCCTTTTGCAATTGGCCCATTTCTCTTGGATCTCCTAATGAGGTTCTTGGGCCATGTTCATCCAATATTCAACTGACTTCCTTATACGATCGATGTTGTTGTCCCTTAGTACCCGAATGTCGTGCTCTTCGGTGTCTCAGCCCTTTTGAACTGCACTGATGTAATCAATTCTTTCCACCACTTGGTGGGATTTCTCATACCATCTTTCCATGTCCTTGCACATTTCCAGCGCCATAAGGGTGTCTTCTTGGAAATTGGCTATCTATGTAGTGAAAAAATGACGCTCACTCATGAATTTACTGTAGGCATCCTGGAATTCGCTTCTCAAGAACATCGTGGCCTGCGTGGAGTCCTGATAATATTTCTCCAAATAATGCAGATTCTCCAACTCCTTTAGCACAGCAGCTAGCTCCTCTTCATATTTCCTTTCTCTATCCATGGTGGCATATTTGATTTCCATCCCTCCTTCGATAAGATCAGACATCTTGGCATTCTCTGTGCTAATCAATTTCTCCTCTGTGGTGATGAGGATGGAACTATCCAGAGTAAGCCTTCTCTTCTTAGTGGTTCTCTTCATGACGGATTTCCTCTTTCGGTTGTAGGCAATGGCTTGTATGTCAGCGACCTCATACACAGGTTCAGGGATTGTTTTCTCTCCTCAAGTAAGAGTGTTTCCCAAGCTCCCGAAAATGTATATTTGTTCAAGACTAGGTTCTTGAACCTCTCCTATATGTTCTGATGGCTCGGCCTCTACTTGTTTCTCATTGGGTGGTAAAGTACTATTCAACATTGAGGAATTAGGCACAGGTTTGGTACTTTCTGGGTGATCGGCTATTGAGATGCCCATTTCCTATTGTGTAATTTCTCCTTCTTGTTCACCCGATCCTAGCTCATCCTTCGAGTTGTCCAATGGGGTCCCCGGTGTATCGAGTAGCTAAGTGTCTAAGACACTTTCGACCTCCTGGTTGCTCTGTTAAAGGCTTTGAATTGGAGCATCGGGAGCTGGGGAAGATACTTTCTTGTGTTCCTTTTCCTCTGTAATATGCACCAGAGTCACCAGGGAAACCTCCAAACTCTCCCCATCATCGTATATAGTTATTAAGTCATGCAAGGGGTTTGGTGCACTAGTCCTACCTGGTGTCCTTGATATGTCAGACTGAGTTGAAATTCCCCTGGTTGATCTGATCTGTGGTGGTGGGCTTTTAGTATTTTCGGGCCTGGTGATTCCTTCAGGTTGTATCATCTTTGAACCACTTGGTTCTCCTCGGATTTCAATTGGGTTTTCAGCAGGAACCCTCGTCATCTCTACAAGATCTGGGTCATTCTTCAATTGATCAATGACTCTTTATGCCTCTGCCATCAAGAGAAATCCCCTTGTCTGTTCTTCTGGTGTTAAGAAAAAAACTCTTATTTTCTCCTTTGTTGCCTCTGTTTCTCTATTTTATTCCCTGGCTCAAAGGGCCTCTTGAGCTAACTTCTCTATTGTTTCCACCTGTTCATCCACACTCATGGCCTTGAACCTAGTCATTTTTGGGTTGGCCATCCTCTGCACCACCTCGTCCTAGTCCTGGGAGTTCTCTTTGAAGACTTCATCCTAGAACTTATCGTGAGCATATGGCTAGTAGGATAACACCTGTGGAGCATGTTGTAGGACCAATATTTTTGGATCGTTCTTGCGAAATCGGCATGTCGGGAACCTGAATTTGAGTTGGCTCATCCCTTCTTGTTTGGCTTGAGAAGTATCCTTTACCAAATATGATCCAGATTATTTTCGGCACGAAATATGAGCGGAGATATAACACAGAAATATAACAGAGATATATCGAAAATATAACAAGATTCACAGATATACAGTAATACACGATTTCTATTAATTAAATAAATGTACAGAGACTGTAAAAATACAGTGTGAAAGACTCGCTAGAATGGTGGCAGCTTATCTCTGAGAAGAGATGTGATGGATACTTGCATTCACAAGAACATGATTATTAAAATGAGGCTCTAAAGGGCATTTTTAACATAAATAAAATCCAAAACCCTAACCCTGGAAGATGAAAAGCCAAAAGGTTTGTGGGCCCCAATGGAGGTAGTTGATACGTCAACTTCTCGGGGGCGTAACTTTTGCCTATGATCTTCATTTGGGGCACTCGATACGCCGTTAGAAAGATCTATCCGAGCACTACAAATTTTGATGTGAGCAACATCGAACGAAGAGATATGTTGCTCCCCATTTTCCAAAAAAACATCGTTTAGGGCCTCAAAACGGCCCCAGAAGTTTGGGACCCAAAAAACTGCTAAAAATAGTAAATTACCAAAATTGCCAGAAAACGGTTTTGAGCCAGTTGGAAAAGGTGGCCAGTTGGAAAAGGTGGGTGGTCACCGATATCCACCTGGATCAATCCTCCCTCCTTAGGAAGAAATGGTCTCGATTGCATTGAGTGCTTGGGGGAGAGGGAAGAGCATTTGTTGAATCTGCATCTTGATGAGCTGCTTGCCTTGTTGGAGAAGTTGTGTTGCTTAGCTTGTTGAAGGTTGTCATGAACATGTGGCTGGAAGGGTTGGACCTTTTTAACCAGTCTGGATGAATGATCAGATGCTTCTATGCAGAAGGAATCTTTACACTTTGTTGCAATCTTGTCGACCTGCTTCTGTTGGATAGAAGGTGCTTGGGTCAAGGCTGTAGTGGTTGCAGTATCCTCCTGTTCACATTTTGAACAGATTGTGAAGAAGCTAAATTTTGTAGTATGAGATAATACCTTGTGGCACTATTTAAGTGGAACAATATTCGAAATTGCTTCTGGTATTTTGTAGAGATGACCCCCCAAAGAAATAATGACACTGCAGGGTCGAGACTCATAAACAGCATGTTGTTTCCACATATATGGTTGGCCCAAGAGAACATCACATACATCCAGTGGGTAAAAATCACATAATACCTCATCCTTGAAGGGTTGGATGTCGTATGAAAATCGGCAATGTTGGATGACACAAAGATCTCGTCCCTGGCGAAGCCACCCGATGTTGTATGGATGTGTGTGTGGTTTTGTCGATAATCCCAATTGTTTGATGACCTCTGCTGAGATGAGGTTCTTTTGGCTTCCAGTATTAATAATAAAATGTAGCGGGGTCTCCTTCACCCACATTTTTGAATAAAAAAGGTGCTCCCCCTCTTCTGGATATGTTGGTTCTTTTGGTTGAATTGATGCAGTCGCAACAATAGTAGTGGGGTCTACGTCGATGATCTGTCTTTTACCACTATTTTCATAATCAGATTATGAATCAGGGTTCGACTCCTTGTCTTTGATCTTGGGCACCAATGATTGTTTTGAGAGACATTCATCGGTGTTGTGCCAGGGGATTTTGTGGAAATCGCACCATTTTTTGGTGTCCTTCTTCGTCTTCCCGTGACCCTTCTTTTCCTATGGCTTGGATTGGTTTTCGGGAGGCTGTTTGTTAGGGTCGTCTTTATCATACTTCATTTGTTGTGGATTTGCAGGCCCGAACTCCCATTTGTTCTGGTGCCTAATTTTTTGCTCAATTTTAATAGCATATCGATAAGCAGCCCCGAGTGATGAGATGTTCAAAATATCTATTTCAGTTTGGATGTATCTGTGTAGAGCCTCACAGTATTTCAGAACCAGATGTCACTCAGAGTCTTTGATACCCATCTTGGTGTGCAAGGTATGGAAGGTATTGGTGAAATCTAGAACTTCTTGGCCCCTCTCTTGTCATAGTGTGGTCCATATCATGTATTGGTCCTCATAGTTGCCAACGGGGTAATATTGTTCCTTTACCGCATCCACAAACAAATCCCGAGTGGGCTTAGCCCCATATATTCCAGACTCCTCTGTGGAAATTTTCTCCCAGTAAGTTTCCTACCAATGTTTGACATGGGGGAGAGCCTTAAGGAGCGCGAAGATGATCTTTTCTGTGTCGAAAAAACTGTGAACAGAGAAATAACCTTCTAACAAATTTAACCATTTATCTAGGGAATATGCATCTATCTGACCTTCAAATATAGGAATATAAAAATTGACATGTACCTTAAAAGGAGAGGTGCTTCAGCATGTTGCTAAAGATGTGCATGTTTGATGAAGATGCCCATGTTGCTATCGGCAGGTGTTGAAGGATGTGGGAAAAACTCTCCATCATTTCGTCCCTTTGTCGCGTGAGAGCTTGCTCAAGTAACAGATTTATAGGATCGTCTACTCCATCATTTTTCTTTTCTTCCGTCGTGGAGGGTTTCTTGGGCATGCGAGAGAGATTTTCTTCAAGAGAGACAAGCTCGAGACCCAACTTTCTATACTCGGACCTCGTCAGGGACTTGCACTTAAAAAACGATCAAGAGCAACCTACTCTGATACTACTGATCCGGATTATTTTCGGCACGAAATGAGAGCAAAGATATAACACGAAAATATAACAGAGATATATCGAAAATATAACAGAGATATATCAGAAATATAACAAGAGTCACAAATATGTAGTAACACATGATTTCTATTAATGAAATAAATGTATAGATACTGTAAAAATATAGCGTGAAAGACTCGTTAGAATGGTGGCAGCTTATCTTTGAGAAGAGATGTGACGGCTACTCGCATTCGCAAGAATATGATTATTACAATGAGGCTCTAAAGGTCTTTTTTAACATAAGGAAAATCCAAAACCCTAACCCCGAAAGGATGAAAATCCAAAAGGTTTGCAAGCCCCAATGGAGGTAGTTGATACGTCAACTTCCCAGGGGCGTAACTTCTGCATACGATCTTCGTTTGGGGCACTCGATACACCGTTAGAAATATCTATCTGAGGACTACAAATTTTTATGTCAACAACATCAAATGAAGAATGATGTTTCTCCCTGTTTTCCCAAAAAATGTCATTTAGGGCCTCAAAACGATCCTGGAAGTTTGGGACCCGAAAAAACTGTTAAAAATAGTAAATTACCAAAATTGCCAGAAAATTGTTTTGAGCTAGTTGGAAAAGGTGGGTGTCCATCGATATCCACCTGGATCAAAATAGAACCCTACATGGAAACCGTAGGGTATGAAATCTCATTTCTTGTCTTTGACCAGTGTGGCATTGTATCCCTGGAGGATGGTTTGATAAAAAAAATCTCCCACGACGAGTCAGTCTGAGACATGGGCTAGTAGGAGATGTGGTGCTCCGGTGGCCCCGAGCACCCTGATGTAGGTTGTGCGCTAATCCAGGTATCAATGGCGTACCTTGACTATCATTATCTTGGTTGTTGTTGATAGCCTAGGGAATTCCTTCTTAAAAATAATAAAATATATGCGGGTGATGAATTCATCGCAGATGAGGGAGTAATATTTCTTGTACTTATTTTCCCATAGCATGTTGAAGTAGACGTGGAACGGGATCTCTGCAACATGCTAGCTCAAATTCATGCCAACAAAGATGTTGTTAGCGCACATGACATTGAGTAGGTATGAGGCCATGTAGAAAGTTTGTGCCTCTCGTTCCTTCGACATCTGAGCCTGTTGCACACAGATGGTTAATTGTTTGGAGATTATTTCTCCCCAGTTGAAACTTCTCCCGGTGATTGCAACTGTGTATGCCAAAGGCATCCATGCTTCTGAAAACTTAGAGAAATCCTTTTCTTTGTATAGCTGGTAGATGAGAGCCATCAAATAGATGTATGGATCCCTCAGGTTGATTATCTCGTAACATCCATTTCTTTGATTGGTAAATTTCTTGTCTTCCCTCCACCATGAATCCATCAATCAGCCGGTGTCATGGAATTTGTAGAACTTCACCACAAATTCTGTGTTGAGCCACTCCTCTGGCTCCCTGAGCTTGTAGTATTTTTGGACCTCTATCGGGAGGAAAACTCCGACGCACCCACCATTCTCATCATTGATAAAAAAATTTATGCCCATCCATGTGGTTGATGAGCCACTTTAGGACCTCTATGCAGGGGAAAATGGGGGTTTTTCTTGCCACCATGTGTAAATACGACCATCAGACGTTGGGGAACATATGTTCATCGAGCGCCCTTACGTCTGGGTCGTTGTGTTGGATATACTCTAGACATTCTTCTCTGCTAATCATGTTGAAGAGATCCCCCCACTATGGGAGCGCTAACTTGGACCCAGACCTTGCCTCTATATCCCCAAAGGTCGGAGGCTGGATGAAAACTTTATTTTTTGTTGTTTTGATGATAGGCTTCACCCTAGGGGCGTACTCCAATTTCCTCACGATCCCTGGAGAAGAACCTTTTCCTGTCTATGGTTCTTTCATCTTTGGTTCTCTCGTCGAGCGTCTGGTGGTTGGATTTCTTGGTGGAATTGTTCCTGCAACTTTCATAGAGTTTAGAGACTGTGTAGAAAACCAGATGAACACATATAAATAATAACCAGTGAATTGACAGACTTGGATACATACCTCTAAAGCTTGTTAAACCTTGTTTTTGATAATCACAAGGGTCAGTATAGTCTTTGAGTTTCTCATTTTTCTCCTTCGGACGCTCTGGAATTCTCTTACGCGCAGAATGAATTCATTCACAACAGTTCAAGGGATTTAAACATGGAATATCTTACTGTGTCACATCATCCATTCAATTCGAGTTATGAGTGAAATTTCAATAAATCTATCGTTGAATATTTAGAGGAGTTGGAACTCAAATTCATCGTGGGATGACAGCGGAAGCGCGGGTGGTGATGTGGTCTATCGACGATTTTAAAAATGTTTTTTTAATTGGTGCACGAGGTAGCAACTAATGCAGGATCGGGTATTAATTAGTTCCTTCAATGTCCAAAATCCGATCGTATCTAATGCTGAAATTGTCTCGTCGTGTTTCTCTTTCAGTGGGTCGATCGGGGGTCAATATTGTCCTATGAACCTTTTCGTTGATACCCTCCTGCAAAATCTTCGATGCCAATTGATCTTATCGTACAGTGCTGACGTGGAAAAGATGACTCAGAGGTGTGACTAGGTCCTAGGGAACCAAGAATGACTTTGGATAGAACTAGAGCATACGACCCTCTTACCTAGTAAATACGCATGGAATTAAAGACTAGTGGCTTCATTCGCTCATGTCAGTCGGAGTCGGGACTTTATTTTCATTCATATGTTTCTAAAACCAAAACCTAGATTATTGATGTTCAAAAGTGTTAAAGATCGGTGATCGATGATAAACCTACCCAAGTGCTCTTGGATCGGCTTCCTCGAAAAAGTCCTGATGTTGAAAACACATCGGGGATCGGCGATCGGGGATAAATTTATTGTGGTCAAAATGTTTGTTGTGATCCTTCTGGATTTTCCCCGATCCCAATAAAGTGCGTCGGGCGTCAACTATCAGCGATTTATTTTCGTCTTTTGTTAATGTCTGTCCTCCTCATATTTTACCGATATTGGGATTGGCTATCTCTTTGAACTTTTATGTGAATAAAATATGTGAACCCAAACCTCCTTCTGTTGATGTCGATGAGGAACGGTGATTGGCGAATTTTGTTTTCATGTGATTCCTTTACTTTCTTGAATTCTTTCCGACGTCGAACCTGAGCGCATTAGGTTCAGTGTTTGGATGTCGATTCTTAATTAAGGTGTTAACGTATTTTATTCATGGGGTTTAATAAGTTCAAACAAACTTGAATAGGTGATGAGAGTCATGAAAATAAACAAAGACAAAACATTTCCCAAAATGAAATCTAGTCAGACAGTGCAGAAAACAAGTGGTACCCAAAAATTGACAAAAATTTTGAAAAGGCTTTTTAGGGTGTGTTGAGTGATCAACACCATGAACACTTCAGATCTGAGGCAATGCTCGATATCTGTACAACTTAGACTACATTAAAGGCCTTTCTATCTACTACATGTACAAAGGCATGACTCGGCTCTGCTCAAGTCTTACAACATTTAATTGCATTAAATTTACATTTTAAAATTTAAAAATGGGAGGGTTGAGCCTCTCCCTTCCTTGAATGCGCTTTGAAGTGCTAAATAGTTGGCATGTTGTTGAGGTGGAGAAATTATCCTGCATCATCATACATACACATGGACATATCATACTTCCAGATCCTCCTTCCAAGGATATTGTTTCCATACTTATGACAAGCCTCATAGGGACACTCAACACTGAGCTTCCCTCTCAATTGAGAGCTTGCAGTCATATTACCCTTTTAAACATGTATACACATATTTGTATATATGTAGGTGCATCTCTTGCACCTTTTTACCTCGTACATTCACATTGATATTTCAGTTATTATTATTATTTTTCTTTAGTGAGGGATTACAGTCAATCATATGGCTAGTCTCACAGACATAATTCATATTGGTGTTTCCCTCTCTACATGGAAATAATCAACAAGGGTCACTCTTTCCCTTTCTATTGTAACTACCTTCCATAATTCATAATTTAGATAGATAGTTATTGTATCACTCAAGGAAGTAAGATAACCACTTCTAGTCTCTTCTTCATGCCTCAATTCATTATTGGCCAACATATCTCTACAAGGGAATATTTTCTTAAACTCCCTCTTATAGCTTATCTAAGTATACCAAGCTATATCCATATGGCTAGCATCCACCCCCGAATGTCTACACGATCCACTAGTCATCCAAAGGTGTTTTGACACCTTCTTAAATTAGACCCTGCATCGGTCTCTCATTAATCCTTATAGTTCTATGTTATTAAGGTAATAGACCGCAACATTATCAACATTTCAATAATCCTTCGATTGTCAGGAATCATAAACATGTACAATGTTTAATCCTTCAGTAGAGAAGTAATTATTACTGCTACAAATCCTTTCAATCCATTCACATCCAAGTCTTGCTATTAGTTCCCATAAGTATAATCCCACTAATGTAGGATTGGTTATCATTTCCCAAAGAAATGATGGGCTTCCTCTACCACAAACTAGCATGATTCAATCTCATTGGGTAAAATCCCAACTGAATTTCAACCTGCATCCTTATCCTTAATGAACTTATGCAGACAATTTTCATACGACAATGATACTCTCAACATGCTCATTTTAGCCTTGGTAAACTAGTCTTATGACTGTTCTCCGGTCCATCCAGGATTGTGTCTGAATCATGCTCTTCCAGATAGGGTAGGGTAGTATTCCCTCTCCCTTAAAGTTTTCTAAGAAATAATAATTACTTGATTCTTTCATGAGCCCAAGAAGGACAAGTGTTGTTTCCATGCTCTGATACCAATTTATAACACACCCGACCCCTAAGTACCCTTTTAAGGATGGGGAAACAAATTTTTTCTCACTCAAATCATCTCAAATTATCTCTCTAAGATGATTCATTCTCTTCTACTTGCTCGTAGCTCTCTAATGACTATTACTAGGCTCTAAACTGACCTCTGGTTTACCACTTATGGCTTCCCAAAGTTCTTCGGGCGTTCATTGGTTGAGGGCCACATGGAGCCCACGTGGCTTCATCTCGTTCGTACCATCTCTAGGTTCCTACCTCCCGCCAGGAAGCTCCATCCATCAACCAATCCAATGATCGGGCTTAATCCTCATCTAACACACAGGCTAGTAGGGAATTCAGCGTTCGGCGCTGAATGTCCCCTTTCTTTTGTGCGCTCTTTTCCTCCAAAGTCTCGAATTCCCAAACTTCTGAGGTTTTGCCACATAGCTCCAACCTTTGGCCCTTTTGGGAGCATACATTCTAACATCCCAAGTCTCTCAGAGTTCTGAACTTCCGAAGTTCCGAACTCATGAAGTGCTACCACGTAGCTTCATCCTTCGGGTATTTCAAATTATCCTCAACACTACACTCCAAACCTCCGGAGTCCTGAAGTCTCAAAATCTCTCCACATGGCTCCAACCTTCGGGCCTTTCGACTTAACCATGACGTTGCATCCCAAACCCCCAGAGTCCTGGACTCTTGAAGTCTCGGGTACTCCACCAATATTTGGTCGAGCATTCATTCTCCAGGGGAATGACACACTGTAAAGGCCGGGGGTGACATGTGTCCTTGTCAGGGAGTGGCATGTGTCATGTTCTAATGGGAACATAGGGCCTACAAAAACATACAAATCAAGGTGACATGTGGCACATCAATCATGGGTCCACATCACCTTGGATGATGTCACTATGCCATGTCACTCTAGACTTATGGCCTTCCTATGCCCTTAGTTCTCACGGTCAAGGTGTGTCCATGTAATCCCTGGATCTACGGCCTTCGTTACTTCATAACTTCGGTGTTCGGGGAATCCAAGGTGTGACTTACTCCTTGCTCCCGATGTGTTCATCGTCGGGTTGACCATGGTTTATATCTAACGATCAGGGGAGATCTCGAAGCATCCTCGGATCAACAGTTCACGTTACTTCGTGATGGGTAAATGGATCAAGGTTTAACGGTGGGGCAAGTCTATCAGCCACGGTTAGGGAGACCACCAGGCATTGGTCAACCTCATGGGTAATCGTAACTACCATCTTCCTTCGACCTGTTTACAAATGGTAAGGTCGAAACACCCTGGAGCTCTGAATTCCTGGAGTTCTGAAGCCAGAAAGGCTCATCTCCTTTCGGGCCTAGCACAAGGTTCCCAAACCTTGGTCACATGGGTCCTTCGAAAATTCTCATGGTATATGCACTAACCTATTATCCGTGAATTTGTTAAGGCCATGGGCATGATCTTATGGTCTCTTGGATGATTGGGTTGAAGGAAACACCTTCCTTTCACAGAGCTTAAGCTCTAATTCAGAGAAGAGGTATTTCTGAAGGATCAATAGGGTTGTAGCAGTCTCGTAGATTCTGCCTCGACTCCAGAAATGTGAGGTTGTTCCTCGGGAAAACACCTTGAATATTTTCCAACCATCCCAGAGGCCAAAATTTCCATCTTACAACCATTCTAATGCAACAATTTACAGAAGAACAGTACACCTTAATTTCACGAGCGACACAATGTATCACAATCACAGACATTCAAATTATACAATACAATTTAAGTGCACAGGGTATATGAAGTACTTATCTATTACAAGTTGCATCTAACCAACCGACTGTGGGTGTTTGCCTTTCCACCCAACCATAGGCTTAGAGTCATTCATTCTTATCACTCTGGCCAACCCCATGCCAAGCCATGATGTCACTAGGGAACCTTTGCAGCCTCTCAGAGGCTCTCTCTTTCTGTCACAGCCTCTACGAGGTTTATCACATGCTCCCTCAGCATCAAGCTCGTGATCTTCTTCTTAGGTCATGTCTTATGCGTATCCTCTGTTGTGTATTCTTCCTTAGGTGAATCTCTTTATTTTTCTCTCCCCATGCATGTATTCCTTGCACGCCCTTTTTCCTTCTCAAGAAGGTTCTGGCCCTATCATGTTCCTTCTGTCAGAAGGAAACTCGGGTTAGTCTGGGCCTACAGGAAAAACTGCCCTCTATGGTACTTTGGGCTGACAATTTTATGTCTCCCCAGCCAGACCCCCCATGCTTCCATTCATTGGGATGGTTTATTGTTCAACCACTGGTACATATTTCATTAATTGATTCTCCCTTGAAATCCGAATGAGGCTTACTGTTTCAACAAAGAGCATTTGGGTCATTTGACATAATGAACCTGCTCTACAGTTTCCTCTCCCTTTCCTCTAGTAATATCATAGCCAGTACTTCAAGGCTTCACCCCTCACAGTCAGTCATTGGAAATATAAACAATAATACATTTACATTATTCATGTGCCTTAGCATGGTAATCATAATCAATGATTAATTAAAAGATGGGGGAAATATGGGTATTACAACTATGTGGTCGAGACTCATAGAGAGCGTGACATTTCCACATATATTATTGTCCTAAAAGAACATCACAGACTTCAAGTGGGGAAACATCACATAGTACTTTATCCTTGAAGGGCTTGATGTCGTAGGATAGGCAACATTTTTGGTTGACGCAGATGTCTCATCCCCGTCTCAACCATCCGATGGTGTATTGTTGCGGGTGTGGCATCGTTCGAATCTTCAATCTCTTGAAAACCTTGGTTGAGATCAGGTTCTTATGACTCCTACTGTCAACAATGAAATGTAGTGGGGTCCCCCTTACCCACATCTGTGAGTGGAATAGGCACTCCCCCTCCTCGGGCTCCTCTGGTTCTTTTAGTTCCATTGTTGTTGTCGCAATGGTAGTAGTGGATTCTACATCGATGATTTATTTTCCTTTATTGTTCTATGAATCAAATTCTGAGTTACATTCTGATTCTTTTTCTTTGAGCTCGGCAACCAATGACTGTTTTGAGCAACATTCATTGTTGTTGTGCCAGGGTATTTTGTGGAACTCATGCCACTTTTCGGTGTCTTTCTTAGAATTCCCATTACCCTTCTTTGCCTATGGCTTGGACTGGATCTCTTGAGGTCAGTATTTCATGCTCTATCCTTCATTATGTAAGTTAGGGTTTCATTTTTCATGCTTTTGTTATGGCCTATTTGCAAACCTAAACTCTCGCTTACTTCGTTGCTTGAATTTTTGCTCAATTTTGACTACACATTGATAAGCATCTCCCAATGAGGAGATGTCCAAGAAATTCATTTATGTTTGGATGTACCTGTGTAGACCACTGCGGTACTTCAAAACTAGGTGTCACTTAGAGTCTTTCATACCTAGATCTGATCGAAAGGTATGAAATATGTTAGTGTACTTCGGCACCGTCTCACCTCTTTTCTTACGTAGAGACGTCCATCTCATGTACTAGTCATCATAGTTTCTAACAGGGTAGAAATTTTCCTTGAGGGAATCTACAAAGGATTTCCAAGTGGGTTCTCTCCCAAATGGCATAGATTCATCTACGATGTACCTCTCCCAGTAACCTTCCCACCAAGCTCTAACATGGGGAATGGATTTAAGGAGCGTGAAGGTGATATTTTCGCTCTCTAAAAAAAATTTGACAAAGCAATAACCTTCTATAAGATTCAACCATTTTTCTCAAGCATCTACATTTATCTGGCCTTCAAATAAGGGGATATCGAAATTGACTTGTACATTAAAGGGCATCGTACCTCTGAAATGGTTGCTTGTCGAAGATGCCTCGACTTCCATTGATAGTCATTGCAGGATCTAAGCAAATTTTTCCATCATCTTGTTCCTTTGTCGTGCGAGGGATTCCTCGAGAAACATGTTGAAATGATCTCCTACTCTGTTATCTCTCTTATCTCCTGCAATGTGAGGTTTCTTGGGATGGCGAGAGAGGTTTTCCTCAAGCAAAACTAGCTCGAGACACAATTGTTTATACCATGACCTCGTTGGGGACATGCACTGAGAAACGACAAGGAGAAGAGTGCTCTGATACCACTAATATGGATTAAGTTGAGAAAGAAATGAGATACAAATAAAAATATAGCAGAGAACACATAAATACAATGAAACCCAACTTCTATTAATGAATATAATAGAAAAACACTATAGAACACAAACTAGCTAGAATGGTGGTAGCTTATCTCTGAAGAGAAAGAAATGCTTGGCTACACTTCATTTGCAACAAGATTTACATCACACTCCATTTCATTCTTAAAGGACCTCCTTCACCTCAATTATATATGAGAGAGTGAGAAGAGAATAATTCCTATGATGCATGTGGGATAAATTGGTCCAAGTTTACAAAATTCCACGGGCATGTAAAACACTAGAACTTCTCGGGCTATCAACCATCCTAGTACTACTCTAACCGAGGCGCGCTTAACTGCATAGTTCTAATGGGATCCAATGAATTAATGTTATTCTTTAGGCATGTACATAATACCACTAGGAAATCATTACATGATGTTTATAATTAAAAAATGGAGATGGAATTACATTACATTCCCCATCAAAAGGGTGAATATCATGGTTTATCAAAACCACATGCTTGAAAACATTAACTCAATGGAAAAGGTGGATGGCCACCAAGATCCACATGGATCATGATTTATTAATACCTCTCCTAACAGTGATTTTCCCTTGAGTTCCCAGTAGTGATATTCCTAGTTGCATGTGCCAAAGAGACCTTGATAAATGAATGGAATGTCTGAAAGACTGAGAGAAGTGAAGGGTACATTCATTGGGTTGGGTGGGTCAAGAGGAAGAGAGTTGGTGGAAATTGGGATAGTTGTAGGATAATTCCAATGGGTTGTGGGATTATCTAAGTTGTGAATGGAAAGTGAGAGACTCCTTCGTTTTTGGATCCCTAACCCCAACCCTCGGGTGACTTGCATTTGAGATCCAGAACAACAAGTCTAAGGTTGGGTGGAACGTTCGTCCCAAGCAGAAAGTTGCACAATTGTTTTAAAAGATAAGTGTTTTTATCATGAATCTAAGTTATATTACGAGTTTAATTGTTGTGTGTTCACTCTTTGTTTGAGAATGATTATGTTGTTGGTTGTATTTGAGTTTATTAATCGTATTCATGTTTATTTTAGAATGTTGTATATGCATTTAGTTAATGGTATCAAAAATGGTTAAATCTATATGATTTTGGTAGTTGGTGATCCAGGTGGATATTGGTGGCCACCCACCTTTTCCAACTGGCTCAAAACAGTTTTCTCGCAATTTTGGTAATTTACTATTTTTAGCAGTTTTTAACTTTCGGGGCCATTTTGAGGGCCTAAATGAAGGCTTTTTTGGATATAGTTCTCAATGATATCCAAATTCTTTGATTGATCCCCAAAAATGAATCTCCTCGACGATACCTTTCCAACGAGCTATCATGTGCCCAAAACGGAGATCGTATGCCAAAGTTACGCCCTCGGGAAGTTGATACACCAAACTACCCAAAACGGGGTCCACAAAACTATTGGCTTTTCATCTTCCGGGGTTAGGGTTTTGGATTTTCTTTATGATAAAAATTCCTTTGGAGCATCATTGTAAAATCATATTCTTGTGAATGCGAGTAGTTGTCACATCTCTTCTCATAGATAAGTTGCCACCATTCTAGCGAGTCTTTCACTCTGTATTTTTACAGTCTTTGTACATTTTCGCTCATTAATAGAAAATTGTGTATTTCTATATCTTTGTGTTTATAGTTGCATCTCTGATACATTTCTGTTATATTATTGGATATACGAGATATCTTTGTACATTTATTTATTATATCTCCACTCTCATTTCATGCCAAAAATAATCTGGATCAATGGTATCAGAGTATGCTGCTCTTGATCGATTTTTTTTCAGTGCATGTCCTCGACGAGGTCCGAGTATAGAAAGTTGGGTCTCGAGCTTGTCTCTATTTAATACAATCACTCTCACACACCCAAGAAACCCTCCATGGAGGAAGAAAATAAAAATGATGGAGTAAACAATTCTATCAATATGTTGCTTGAGCAAGCTCTCACGCGACAGAGGGACGAAATGATGGAGAATTTTTCCCACATATTCAACGTTTGTCGATAGAAACAGGTGCATATTCATCAAACAACCACTTTGGAAGCACCTCTCCTTTCAAGGTACAAGTTAATTTTGACATTCTTGTATTTGAAGGTCAAATAGATGCGGATGCCCTAGACAAATGGTTAAATCTGTTAGAAGGTTATTTCTTTGTTCACCATTTTTTACACAAGGAAAAGATCACCTTTGCACTCCTTAAAGCTCTCCCCCGTGTCAAACATTGGTGGGAAAATTGTTGGGAGAAAAGTTCCACAGAAGAGTCTAGAATATATGGGGTCGATCCCACTTGGGATTTTTTTGTGGACGCAGTAAAGGAACAGTATTATCCTATTGGCAACTATGATGAGCAGTATATGAGATGGAGCACACTACGGCAAGAGAGGGGCCAAGCAGTTTCGGATTTCACCAATACCTTCCATACCTTGTGCACCAAGTTGAGTATCAAAGACTCTGAATGAAATTTGGTTCTAAAATACCGTAGACCTCTACACATATGTACATCCAAACTAAAATGGATTTTCTGGACATCTCATCACTCGATGTTGCTTATCGATATGTTGTTAAAATCGAGCATAAATTTAAGCACCAAAACAAATAGGAGTTTAGGTCTGCAAATCTGCAACAACCAAAGTATGATAAATACGGCCCTAACAAATAGCTTCCTAAAAAATAGTCTAAGCCACAGGAAAATAAGGGTCACAAGAATTAGATGAAGAAGGACACCGAAAAATGGTGTGATTTCCACAAAAGTCTCTGGCACAACACCGATGAATGTCTCTCAAAACAGTCATTGGTGGCCAAGATCAAAGACAAAGAGCCGAACCCTGGTTTAGAATCTGATACTGAAAATACTGGTAAAAGACAGATCATCGATGCAGACCCCACTTCTATTGTCACGACCGCAACAATTCAACCAGAAGAACCAACAGATCTTGAAGAGGGGGAGTGCCTTTTTCATTCACAGATGTGGGTGAAAGGGACCCTGCTGCATTTTATTGTTGATAGCGGAAGCCAGAAGAACCTCATCTCAACAGAGGTCTTCAAATAGTTGGGATCATCGACAACACCACACTCACAGCCTACAACATCGGGTGGCTTCGTGAGGGACGAGATCTTCATGTCAGCCAGTAGTGTCGATTGTCATACGAAACCCATCCCTTCAAGGATGAGGTATTAAGTGATGTTTCCCCACTGGATGTTTGTGATGTTCTCTTGGGCCATCCATATATGTGGAAGCACCATGTTGTTTATGAGTCTCAACCCTGTAGTGTCATTGTTACTTTGGGGGGTCATCTCTACAGAATATCATAGGTAATTCTCATTATTGTCCCACCTAAACAGTGCTGCAAGGTAGTATCTCATACTACAAAAATTAGCTTCTTCACAGTCTGTTCAAAGCGTGAATAGAAGAACACCACTACAGCCTCAGTCCAAGCACCTTCTATCCAACAGAAGCAGGTCGAAAAGATTGTAGGAAAGTGTAAATATTTCTTCTACACACAGGCATCTCATGTATCCAGACTAGTTAAAAAGGTCCAACCCTTCCAGCCATAGGTTCGTGACAACCTTCAACAAACTAAGCAGTGCAACTTCTCCAACAAGGCAAGTAGCTTATCAAGATGCAGATTCAACAAACATTTTTTCCTCTCCCTCGGGCACTCAACGCAATGGATACCATTTCTTCCTAAGGAGGGAGGATTGATCCAGGTGGATATCTATGGCCACCCACCTTTTCCAACTGGCTCAAAACAATTTTCTCACAATTCTGGTAATTTACTATTTTTAGCAATTTTTAACTTCCGGGGCCATTTTGAGGGCCTAAATGAATGTTTTTTGGGATCGAGGTTCTCAATGATAGCCAAGGCTATGAAATATGTTATTGTACTTCGGCACTGTCTGGCCTCTTTTCTTACGTAGAGTCGTCCAACTCATGTACTAGTCATCATAGTTTCTAACAGGGTAGAAATCCTCCTTGAGAGAATCTACAAAGGTTTCCCAAGTGGGTTCTCTCCCAAATGGCATAGATTCATATGCGATGTACCTCTCCGAGTAACCTTCCCACCAAGCTCTAACATGGGAAGGTATTTAAGGAGCGTGAAGGTGATATTTCCGCTCTCTAAAAAAAATTGACAAAGCAATAACCTTCTAGAAGATTCAACCATTTTTCTCAAGAATCTACATTTATCTATCCTTCAAATAAGGGGATATCAAAATTGACTTGTACATTGAAGGAAATCATACCTCTGAAATGGTTGCTTGTCGAAGATGACTCGGCTTCCATTGATATTCATTGCAGGATCTGAGAGAAGTTTTCCATCATCTTGTTCCTCTGTCATGCAAGGGATTCCTCAAGCAACGTGTTGAAAGAATCTCCTACTCTGTCATATCTCTTCTCTCTTGCAATGGGAGGTCTCTTGGGATGACGAGAGCGGTTTTCCTCAAGCAAAAATAGCTTGAGACACAAATCTTTATACCATGACCTCGTTGGGGACATGTACTGAGAAATGACAAGGAAAAGAGTGCTCTGATACCACTGATCTGGATTATGTTGAGAACGAAATGAGATACAAACGAAAATATAGCAGAGAACACAGAAATACAGTGAAACCCAACTTCTATTAATGAATATAATAGAAAAAAACTATAGAACACAAACTAGCTAGAATGGTGGTAGCTTATCTCTGAAGAGAAATAAATGCTTGGCTACGCTTCATTTGCAACAAGATTTACATCACACTCCATTGCATTCTTAAAGGACCTCCTTCACCTCAATTATATATGAGAGAGTGATAAGAGAATAATTCCTATGATGCATGTGGGATAAATTGGTCCAAGTTTACAAAATTCCACATGCATGTAAAATACTAGAACTTATCGGGCTATCACCCATCCTAGTAATACTCTAACCAAAGCGCGTTTAACTGCATAGTTCTAATGGGATCCAATGCATTAATGTTATGCTTTAGGTATGTACATAAGACCACTAGGAAATCATTACATGATGTTTATAATTAAAAAATGGAGATGGAATTACATTACATTCCCCATCAAAAGGGTGAATATCATGGTTTATCAAAACCACATGCTCAAAAACATTGATTCAATGGAAAAGGTGGATGGCCACCAAGATCCACATGGATCATGATTTATCAATAGTTCTCCTAATAGTGATTTTCCCTTGAGTTCCCAGTAGTGAGATTCCTAGTTACATGTGCCAAAGAGACCTTGATAAATGAATGGGATGTTTGAAAGACTGAGAGAAGTGAAGGATACATTCATTGGGTTGGGTGGGTCGAGAGGAAGAGAGTTAGTGGAAATTGGGATAGTTGTAGGAGAAGTTGTGGGATTATCCAAGTTGTGAGTGGAAAGTGAGAGACTCCTTCGTTTTTGGATCCCTATCCCCAACCCTCGGGTGACTTGCTTTTGAGATCCGGAACATCAAGTCTATGGTTGGGTGGAACATTCGTCCCAAGCAGCAAGTTGCACAATTTATTTAAAAGATAAGTGTCTTTATCATGAATCTGATTTATATTACGAGTTTAATTGTTGTGCGTTCACTCTTTGTTGAGAATGATTATGTTGTTGTATTTGAGTTTATTAATCGTATTCATGTTTATTTTAGAATGTTGTATATGCAGTTAGTTAATGGTATAAAAAATGGTTAAATATGTATGATTTGGGTAGTTGGTGTTCCAAGTGGATATCGGTGGCCACCCACCTTTTCCAACTGGCTCAAAACAGTTTTCTCGCAATTTTGGTAATTTACTATTTTTAGCGGTTTTTAACTTTTAGGGCCATTTTGAGGGCCTAAATGAAGGTTTTTTTCTGGATAGAGGTTCTCAATGATATCCAAATGGTTTGATTGAGCCCCACAAATGAATCTTCATGACGATACCTTTCCAACAAGCTATCGTGCACCCAAAATATAGATCGTATGCAAAAGTTACACCCTCGGGAAGTTTATACACTAAACTACCCAAAACGGGGTCAACAAAACTATTGGCTTTTCATCTTCTGGGGTTACGGTTTTGGATTTTCTTTATGATAAAAATGCCTTTGGAGCATCATTGTAAAATCATATTATTACGAATGCGAGTAGCCGTCACATCTCTTCTCGGAGATAAGTTGCCACCATTCTAGCGAGTCTTTCACTCTGTATTTTTACAGTCTTTGTACATTTTCGCTCATTAATAGAAAATTGTGTATTACTATATATTTGTGTTTATGGTTACATATCTGATACATTTATGTTATATTATTGGATATCTGAGATATCTCTGTACATTTATTTATTATATCTCCACTCTCATTTTGTGCCGAAAATAATCTGGATCAATGGTATCAGGGCATGTTGCTCTTGATCGATTTTTTTTTCAGTGCATGTCCCCGATGAGGTCCGAGTATAGAAAGTTGGGTCTCGAGCTTGTATCTCTTGAATACAATCACTCTCGCATGCCAAAGAAACCCTCCATGGCAGAAGAAAATAAAAATGATGGAGCAAATGATTCTATCAATATGTTGCTTGAGCAAGCTCTCACGCGACAGAGGGACGAAATGATGGAGAATTTTTCTCACATCCTTCAATGCCTGCCGATAGAAACATGTGCATATTCATCAAACAACCACTTTGGAAGCACCTCTCCTTTCAAGGTACAAGTTAATTTTGATATTTCCGCATTTGAAGGTCAAATAGATGCGGATTCCCTAGACAAATGGTTAAATCTGTTAGAAGGTTATTTCTTTGTTCACCATTTTTCAGACAAGGAAAATATCACCTTTGCACTCCTTAAAGCTCTCCCCCACGTCAAACATTGGTGGGAAACTTACTAGGAGCAAAGTTCCACAGAATATTCTAGAATATATGGGGCCGATCCCACTTGGTATTTTTTTGTGGACGCAGTAAAGGAACAGTATTATCCTGTTGGAAATTATGAGGAACAGTATATGAGATGGACCACACTGTGGCAAGAGAGGGGCCAAGCAGTTTCGGAGTTCACCAATACCTTCCATAACTTGTGTACCAAGTTGGGTATCAAAGACTCTGAATGACATTTGGTTCTGAAATACCATGGGGCTCTACACAGATGTACATCCAAACTGAAATGGATTTTCTGGACATCTCATCACTCAATGTTGTTTATCGATATGTTGTTAAAATCGAGAAGAAATTTAAGCACCAAAACAAACAGGAGTTCGGGTCTGCAAATCCACAACAACCAAAGTATGATAAATATGGTCCTAACAAACTGCTTCCTGAAAACCAGTCTAAGCCACAGGAAAATAAGGGTCACAGGAAGACGAAGAAGGACATCGAAAAATGGTGTGATTTCCACAAAAGTCCCTGGCACAACACCGATGAATGTCTCTCAAAACAGTCATTGGTGGTCGAGATCAAAGACAAGGAGTTGAACCTTGGTTCAGAATCTGATACTGAAAATACTGGTAAAAGAAAAATCATCGACGCAGACCCCACTGCTATTGTCGCGACCGCAAAAATTCAACCAGAAGAACCAATAGATCCTGAAGATGGGGGAGCTCCTTTTTCATTCACAGATGTGGGTGAAAGGGACCCCGCTGCATTTTATTGTTGATAGCGGAAGCCAGAAGAACCTCGTCTCAGCAAAGGTCATCAAACAGTTGGGATTATCGACAACACCACACCCGCAGCCATACAACATCAGGTGGCTTAGTGAGGGATGATATCTTCATGTCAGCCAGTAGTGTCGATTGTCATACGGAATCCAGCCCTTCAAGGATGAGGTATTATGTGATGTTTCCCCACTGGATATTTGTGATGTTCTCTTGGGCCATCCATATATGTGGAAGTGCCATGTTGTTTATGAGTCTCGATGATCTGAATTTATGCAGGAATGCAACAGAATACACAAATCACCATGAATACAAAGATGTAGTGGAAATAACACTTCATTTTATTAATATCAAACTGAAATTTGTTTACAAACGGAATGGAAATAAACTAGCTAGGGCGTTGGTAGCTTATCTCTGAGAAGAGATGTGGCGACTACAGGCATCTGAACTCTGTGTTATAATGAGGCTCGAAGGTCTATATATTATTGAGAAACAATGGAAACCCTAAACATCCAAAAACCTAACCCTAAGAGATGAAATGCCAAAATATGGGCCCCGTTGGGGTAAATTGGTACATCAATTTCCCGGGGTCGTAACTTTGGCATACTATATTCATTTGACGCACATGATACATTGTTAGAAATATTTATCTGAGGACTACATTGTTGATAGTGAATATCATGTTTTGAACAGACTAGTATTTTTTGGAGGTTTAATGCCCAAAAAATGTCATTTAGGGCCTCAAAACGGCTCTGGAAGTTCAGGACCCGAAAAAATGCCAAAAATAGTAAATTGTGCAACAATTAAGGAAACTGAAAAACTGAAAGAAACAATGGTGTGGGTCCAAGTGGAATAGGCAGGTGGCCACAAATATCCACCTGGATCACTCGACCATGTAGTGTCATTGTTACTTTGGAGGGTCATCTCGACCATGTGTTGAATGAACTCAATGAAGTTGTTCGCCTTGGCAGCTTTAGATTGTACATGAGTTGAATCAGCCTGAGTAGATGCAAAGGGCATGGCTACATCAATGGGATATAATGGTTGGAATCCCAAGCCCACCTGAAAGGGGTTGTGTTCGGTTGAGTTGTGGAGGGATCGGTTATAGCTATGTTGTACATAGGCGAGGTTCTATGTGCACGGATTCTTTGAGTTGTACATGCGCAAAATGTGTATGATCATCCTATTGATGACCTATGTCTGGCCATCAGTTGGGGGATGGAAAGTTGTGGACTTGGTGAGCTTGGTGTCCAACATTGACCAGAGTCTGGACCAAAATGTACTGAGGAACCTACTATCCCAATATGAGATGATAGACTGTGGGATCCCAAAGTGTACCCACACTCATTCAAAGAAGAGTTTAGCAGTGGCTTCTGCTGTGATATTCTTCTTGTAGGCCGCCATAATGGTCATCTTCGAGAATATGTCGACGGTCATGAAAACACAGTCGTTTCCATGCTTAGTAGAAGGAAGGCCCGACATGTAATCCATGGAGATGGGTTCCCAAGGTCGACTAGGGGTAGGCAGCGGAGTATAGAGGCCTTTCTTCTTGATGGTTGGTTTGGCAATGGCGCAGGCAGTGCAGGATCTGATGTACTTCCCGACATCCCGTCGAAGGTTTGGCCAATAGAAATACTTATGCAGTACTGCCACTATTTTCTCGACCCTGAAATGCCCAGTGACCCGACTATTGATCCGTCAGGATTTTTCGAATGACTTATGGTTGACTTTTTATTTGCATGCATTAATTAACCATTGGGAAACTTAGGGAAAGAATGAGAAAAGAAAAGGAATTATACAGCCATTTACATATATGCAGATCTGAAATGCAATGAAAAATAGCAAACCATAATACACAGGTTGATAACGGAGTTCGGCACAACTTTGCCTACGTCTCCGGGCCTTTTCTCTATGGGGGAGGCTTCTTTATTTATGTTCGAAAGCTCAATAGTACATCATTACAATGCCGAATGGCTTCAAGACTGATCTGGTCATGTTCTCCCAAATCTCTAGAACCATGCACAAAAAATGGCACGCGAAACGGATGTCCGGAGCTCTCAGAAATGGTCTGACAACATCTCCTCCTCAACGGCTTCCCTCCCTCAAACTGGCTTTGACTTGGCTTCTCCTCAGCATTTTTGCTCTGAATGCTCTCTAAATCTGTCCCCATGGCCTCAAAATGGCCTTGGTTAAATAGTTGGGAAGTTGGTTATCCATCTCCAACTTCCTCCACGAATTTAGGCTCTAAAAATGCCCAATAACTCCCAAAAATGAGTTAATTACATTAAAAATGAGTTTAAACATTAATTAAAACCCAAAATTGGTTGAAAAACCACTTTTCAAACTATAATTTAGTTAAATTCGGGCTTAGCCCCCTTTGTTGGCACGCGCGCCCCCTTTTGTAAGGTTATATGGGCCATGTGGCCACGCGCTAGCCCAAAGGGCTAAGCGCGGGCCACCCCAAGCGCTCTAGCACCGGTCATATGGCGTGGTCACAAGACCTCGGGCTAACATATAACTGTTGAAACCAAATTTCAAACCGCGCATGTAACGGTCCGTTGTGTTCCCCGCRCTTCCGGTTGTATGGCGGGTGTAACATATCCATGGGCTGGGGCTAGGCCCCAGCCCTTTCCGCCCCCGACCAAAATATACAACGAACTTTTATATATTTTATCCCGTTTACATAGCAAGAACTATCCGGTGGTTCGTTGGTTGGAGGCTCGTTGCAAAGGCGTAGTCGGTGAGGGAGGTCGCCGGTTCGAATCCAGTCGACTCCATATAATTTTATATAAACCAACAAACCAATCCTGGGGTACCACATGGCAGCCCTTGACTAGGCCACGTGGCACCTTAACCACCAACCAAACGATGACACGTGTCGGCTTCTGATTGGTCCACGGGCCTTGCCACTTGTCAAGCCGTACTGCCTCGTCACCCGCCACGTCAGCTCTGTCGTACGATCCAGTCATCTGCCACGTCACTTGTCGTACGATGCTGACGTCATCCGCCATGTATGCTGCTGACGTCATCCCATGCCACATGTCACCCTTCCAGTTGTGACACGTGTCACCTCGAGATTGGTCCAACCGTATGCCCAAAACGCCAAATCTGCCTGACACGTGTCGTCTCCTGGTGCTGCCATGTGTCACCTGTATGAACGTGCCACGTGTCACACATACGGACATGCCATGTGTCCTGTACGGACCTGCCACGTGTCTTCTATGGACTGTACGGACAGGTACAGTCAGCATCCAAAAATTTTGCATGTTTAGCTTGGCGGACAGAATGCGATATCTTCTTCATACGGACTCTGTTTGACAAAGTAAATATACCACCAGAATCAAGAAGACGAGTCGGACGTAATGGTGTTGGTTTTGTCAGATTCCAAGCACTTTCATTTTTGAGCATTTTTCATGCCCTGTCAGGGTTCTGAATCTGATTTCGGATCACACCTCCCAAAAATAAGACCTTTTGGTCCCCAAAAGGTTACTGACCACTCAACAAGCTCGGGATAGGCCACCCGGCTTGCTCTGGATCCAATTACATTAATGGAAACAAAATACACTGAAGTTGAGACACCCACTTCTGGCAGAACCAAGTGACTGGTCTCTTTTCTTCACGTTGTTCCTCTTGCTCCACTGGTAATCCTTCCTCCTTCATGGGTACATGCAGAATCCTTTTGTCCTTCCTTGGACGAAGCTCCGGATTAAGCTTCCAACAACTAGCCTTTTGATGTCCACTCTTGCTTCAAAACGTACAATGAGTTTTTGGCATCCAAACTTGTTTACCCTTCTCCTTCTTCCATTGTGGACTTGAGCCTTTATGTCACGTTTCCTTCCTGGATGACATAGGTTTCCTGTACAAAGTTTGTCTCTTCCAACACTTGGCAACACAATGCTTAGGTGAATGACAATAAGTACATGGATAAAGATTCCACAAGTTCYGGTTTACTTGATTATGCTTGTTATAATCAAAAGGAGAATTAATAAAAACATGACCATTATACCTTCCATGTTGATCTTCACCTTTCTCTGGAGATGACTTGCATTCACTACCACAATCCTGAAGTGATGCGCCATTTCCTTTTGTGAAGTGTTCTTGCAATGTCTTAAGTTGGCCACTCGAAGCATCACTTGCTTTCGAAGTTTTGGAACCCATCTTGGAAGACTCTCCAAGGTCCCCTTTGCCATATCCCAATCCTAAGTATCGAGGCCTTTCCTCAACCTCAATAGGATTTACAATGCCTTGACCTCGACGTCCAAGGCCCTTTCCTTTTTCATAACCCATCTTGGTTAATATTCTCAAACCTACACCTTTTGTGTGTTTTTCGAATTCACCAAAACCAACTTGATGAGTATGAGGAAAATTTGATGAGTAACCTTCGCTGCATACCTCGGATGTGTTTTATGAAACAGATGTAGAAGGCACTTCCTTCAATTCTTCTTTTCCTTTGTTCTTCTTTGAAGCTTTCACTTGAACCATGCTCTTTCGTTCCAAGTAGTCTTCATACAACACCTTCACCATCTCGGCCATGGAAAACACCGAATCTCTGAACTCCTTCTTGTCTTGAGAAAGTCCTCCTGTAGATGCCATTTTCCTCCTTGAGATGTGCTCTTCCCTGGCTAACATGCAAAACTCAAATCCAAACGTCAACTAGCTCTGATACCACTTGATCCGTCAGGATTTTTCGAATGACTTATGGTTGAGTTTTTATTTGCATGCATTAATTAACCATTGGGAAACTTAGGGAAAGAACGAGAAAAGAAAAGGAATTATATAGCCATTTACATATATGCAGATCTGAAATGCAATGAAAAACAACAAACCATAATACGCAGGTTGATAACGGAGTTCAGCACAACTTTGCCTACGTCTCTGGGCCTTTTCTCTGTGGGGGAGGCTTCTTTATTTCTGTTTGAAAGCTCAATAGTACATCATTACAATGCCGAATAGATTCAAGACTGATATGGTCATGTTCGTCCAAATCTCTAGAACCATGCACAAAAAACGACACGTGAAACGGATGTCCGGAGCTCTCAAAAATGGTCTGACAACATCTCCTCTTCAACGGCTTCCCTGCCTCAAACTGGCTTTGACTTGGCTTCTCCTCAGCATCTCTGCTCTGAATGCTCTCTAAAGCTGTCCCCATGGCCTCAAAATGGCCTTGGTTAAATAGTTGGGAAGTTGGTTATCCATCTCTAACTTCCTCCACGAATTTAGGCTCTAAAAATGCCCAATAACTCCCAAAAATGAGTTAATTACATTAAAAATGAGTTTAAACATTAATTAAAACCCAAAATTGGTTGAAAAACCACTTTTCAAAATATAATGTAGTTAAATTCGGGCTTAGCCCCCTTTGTTGGCATGCGCACCCCCTTTTGTAAGGTTATATGGGCCATGTGGCCACGTGCTAGCCCAAAGGGCTAAGCGCGGGCCACCCCAAGCGCTCTAGCACCGGTCATATGGCGTGGTCACAAGACCTCAGGCTAACATATAACTGTTGAAACCAAATTTCAAACCGCGCATGTAATGGTCCGTTGTGTTCCCCGCGCTCCTGGTCGTATGGCGGGTGTAACATATCCACAGGATGGGGCTAGGCCCCATCCCTTTCCGCCCCCGACCAAAATATACAACGAACTTTTATATATTTTATCCCGTTTACATAGCAAGAACTATCCGGTGGTTCATTGGTTGGAGGCTCGTTGCAAAGGCATAGTCGGTGAGGGAGGTCGTCCGTTCGAACCCAGTCGACTCCATATAATTTTATATAAACCAACAAACCAATCCTGGGGTACCACGTGGCAGCCCTTGACTGGTCCACGTGGCACCTTAACCACCAACCAAACGATGACACGTGTCGGCTTCTGATTGGTCCACGGGCCTTGCCACTTGTCAAGTTGTACTGCCTCGTCACCCACCACATCAGCTTTGTCGTACAGTCCAGTCATCTTCCACATCACTTTCCGTACGATGCTGACATCATCCGCCACGTATGCTGCTGACGTCATCTCATGCCACGTGTCACCCTTCCAGTGGTGACACGTGTCACCTCGGGATTGGTCCAACCATACGCACAAAACGCCAAATCTGCCTGACACGTGTCGTCTCCTGGTGCTGCCACATGTCACCTGTATGGACGTGCCACGTGTTGCACGTACGGACATGCCACGTGTCCTGTACGGACCTTCCACGTGTTCTGTACGGACTGTACGGACAGGTACAGTCAGCATCCAAAAATTTTGCATGTTTAGCTTGGTGGACAGAATGCGATATCTTCTTCATACGGACTCCGTTTGACAAAGTAAATATACCACCGGAATCAGAAAGACGAGCCAGACGCAATGGTATTGGTTTCATCAGATTCCGAGCACTTTCATTTTTTAGCATTTTTCATGCCCTATCAGGCTTCTGAATCCGATTTCGGATCAACTGTAGTGCGCTTCCCAAATCATTTTGGCATGCTTGCTTGAAGGAACACAAAGGTGTCCCAGGTGACATAGTAGTGCATCCTGGAGGTGAAAATTTGGAACTCCTTTACCCTCCAAGGGTGTCGTGTATGTGTGGCTGAATTATGGATCGCTCTTGTAGAGAAGCGGCCAATTAGAAGTCTCATTCCCACAAGAGTTGAGCATGGTGGTTATCACCACGATCGGTGGTCGGCTGAGGTAGTCTGCAACATTATTGGTGCTTCCCTTATTGTACTTGATGTTCAAATGAAATTATTGCAGATATGTGGACCACTTCTTATGGTGATCATTCTGCAACTTTCCTTGTGTCTGTATGAACTGCAGGGGTCGGTGGTCTATGTGGATGATCGTTTCCTTCCCCAAAATGTAATGCTTCCAATGTCGGAAAGCCTTCACAATGAAATACATCTCTTTGTCATAAGTGGGATAATTTTGGATTGTGTTGGACAATGTCGCACTGTGATATGCCACCGGATGCCTCTGTTGAGTAAGAACTTCCCTAATAGCATAGTCAGAGGCGTTTGTCTCGATCTCAAATGGTTGTTGAAAGTATGGTAATGTGAGCACTGGAGCACAGCAGAGGTGATGTTTCAATTCTATGAATGCCTTATGTTGATATTTCGACCAAAATAATTTTTCTTTCGCTCCTCCCTTAGTGACTTGACTCAAGGGCCAAGTGATATGAGAGAATCCCAACATGAACCTGCAGTAGAAATTAGCAAGACCTAGAAAGATGTGAAGCTATGTTAAAGTGGTCAGGGCTGGCCAATCCCGGATGACTTGGATCTTGGTTGGATCCACATGCACCCCATGCTCATCAATAATGTATCCCAGATACTGAACCTAGCTCATGCCAAAAGTGTACTTCTCCAAATTGGCACACAACTTGTGTTTCCGCAGTGTTTGGAGGACCTGTCGGATGTGGTGGAGGTGCTCTTCCCAAGTCTGGATGAAGATCAGGATGTCATCCAAGTACACTACTACAAATGAGTTGATGAATGGCCACAAGATGTCATCCATCAGCCTCATGAAGGTTATGGGAGCATTCATCAACCTGAAAGGCATGACCAACCATTCAAAAAGGCCCTCCTTGGCTTTGAAGGTAGTCTTCCACACATCATACGGTTCGATTGGTACCTGGTGATACCCAGACTTCAAGTCGTTCTTGCTGAAATATTTTTCCCCTTTGAGTTGGTCCAAAAGGTCATCAATCCGTGGGATCAGGTACCTACTTCGGACAGTGATCTTGTCCAGCGCCCGATAGTCAATACAGAGTCTCCAAGTCCCATCCTTCTTCTGCACCAACACGATTGGGCTACCACAGGGTGATGAACTTGGCCGGATGTGACCTTTCTACAACAACTCTTGGATCTGCCTCTTGATTTCATTGTTCTCCAAAACAAAGTGTCGATAGATCGGTCCATTGGGCAGCGGCACACCTGGGGTCAGATCGATGGGGTGTTTGACCTGACAGTACAGAGGCACCCCTATGGGTGAGGTGAAGATGTCCCAGTACTCCTCCACAACCTTGGCCATTTGTTGTTGTCATGCGGACGATCCCTATCTAGAGGTCGTGGCCACAATATTCTTCTTGCCCTGAAGGCGGATCATCAGGAAACAAATTTCCCGGTTTTGGAAATGAGCTTACTGCATTGTTTTGCAGTAACCAAAGAGATAATGGTAGGCGGTGGTACCTCTGTTATCCTGTACAACTTATTTCCCAAGGTAACAATAATAGTGTGATGGAGAGGCTCATACACAGTATGTCACTTCCACAAGTACGGTTGGCCTAATAATACATCACAAACATCAAGAGGAGCAATGTCACATAATACCTCATCGGTGAAGGGTTTGATGATGTAGGGAAGGCGGCACTGCTAGCTGACATGGAGATCCCATCCTTGGTGAAACCACCCGATGGTGTAAGGATGTGGGTGTGTTGTGGTCGGCAAGCCCAACCGCTTCACGACCTCTGCTAAAATGAGGTTCTTTTGGCTACCACTGTCGAAAATGAACTGTAGCGGGGAACCCTTTACCCACATCTAGGAGTGGAAGAGACGCTCCTCCTCCTCTGGATATTTTGTTTCTTCCTTTTGTATCTTCGTGGTGGCAATGGTGGCATGGGGCTCCGCATCAATAATCTTCTTCCCTCCTTCACTCCCCTTCTCGAGTTCTAATTCAATGTCGAAGCATCCATCTGATTCAGAAGCCCTCATCTCAGATACTAGTGATTCTTTGGCCCGACACTCACTTGTGTTGTGAGTGGAGCTCTTATGGAACTCACACCACTTGCATGTGTCATTCTTCGGCTTCGTGGTGTTGTTCTTTTCTTGCGACTTTTGTAGGTTGTCTTGAGTCACCATGCCTTGGCTTTGTCCTTTGTTCTGCGGTTTGGGGGCACCTTTCGCTTTCTTTTGATTCGCAGATCCAAAGTCTCGCTTCTTCTGTTTGATTTTCTACTCAATCTTGGCAGCATACCGGTATGTTGTACCAAGCGAGGAGATGTCGAGGAACTCCATTTCCTCCTGAATGTATCTGCGCAGACAACTATGGTACTTCATCACTAAATGTTTCTCTGAATCTTTGATACCCAACTTTGTGCACAGGGTATGGAACAGGTTCATCAGCTCGTGCACATCTTGATCCCTTTGTTGTCGCAATGTAGTCCATTGTATGTACTTGTCCTCATAGCTCCCCACGGGATAATATTGTTCCTTGATGGCGTCTCAAAAAGAATTCCAAGTGGGTATGGCTGAGAACAGAGAGGGTTCCTCCTCGTCATTTTTATCACAGTAGGTTTCCCACCAATCCTTGACATGGGGGGCGGCTTTGAGCAGTGAAAAAAAAATCTTCTCCCGGTCGGAAAAGTCATGAACCGATAAATATCCTTCTAATAGATTCAACCATCTATCTACGGTGTCTACATCTATTTGGCCATCAAATATGGGAATGTCAAAGTTTACTTGTACCTTAAAAAGGGTTGCGCCTCCAGAGTGGTTGTTGGATGTAGATGCGCCGCCAGTGGGAAATCGTTGAAGGATCTGGGCGAAGTTATCCATCATCGCATTCCTTTGTTTTACAAGGGCCTCCTCGAGCAATATTTTGATAGGATCTCATGCTCCCTCGTCTTTCTTTTCGTCCCCCATGGGTGGTCGTTAGGGTTTGCGAGGCTGATCTTGCAAAGGTTCAACCAGATCGAGCCCTAACTCCTTATACCCCAACCTCGTTGGGGACATGCAAAGAAGGATCGACAAAGAGTAGACTGCCCTGATACCACTGATCCGAATTTATGTAGGAACGCAATAGAATACACAAATCACCATGAATACAAAGATGCAGCAGAAATAACACTTCATTTCATTAATATCAAATAACTGAAATTTGTTTACAAACAGAATGGAAATAAACTAGCTAGGGCGTTGGTAGCTTATCTCTGAGAAGAGATGTGGCAGCTACAGGCCTTTGAACTCTGTGTTACAATGAGGCTCGAAGGCCTATATATTATTGAGAAACAATGGAAACCCTAAACATCCAAAAACCCAACTCTAGGAGATGAAACGCCAAAATATGGGCCACGTTGGGGTAAATTGGTACATCAATTTCCTGGGGTCTTAACTTTGGCATACTATCTATGTTTGACGCACATGATACATTGTTAGAAAGATCTA
Organism: Picea engelmannii; assembly: GCA_009831015.1. Classification (NCBI taxonomy): domain Eukaryota; kingdom Viridiplantae; phylum Streptophyta; class Pinopsida; order Pinales; family Pinaceae; genus Picea; species Picea engelmannii. Next base: position 205,026 of record ML779176.1, on the reverse strand, counting down.
TCCGAGGACTACATTGCTGACAACAAATATCAAGCTCGGAACAAACTTGTATTCGTCGGAGATTTAATACCCAAAAAATATTGTTTAGGGTTTCAAAACGGCTCTAGAAGTTCAGGACCCGAAAAACTGCCAAAAATAGTAAATTGTACAACAATTAAGGAAACTAAAAAACTGAAAGAAACAATGGTGGGGGTCCAAGTGGAATAGGCGGGTGGCCACCAATATCCACCTGGATCACTCGACCATGTAGTGTCATTGTTACTTTGGAGGGTCATCTCTACAGAATACCATAGGTAATTCTGACTATTATCTCACCTAAATAGTGTTGCAAGGTAGTATCTCATACTACAAAATTCATCTTCTTCACAATCTGTTCAAAGCGTGAACAGAAGAACACCAGTGCAGCCTCAGTCGAAACACCTTCTATCCAACAGAAGCAGGTCAACAAGATTGCAGGAAAGTGTAAAGATTCATTCTGTACACAGGCATATCATGTACCCAAACTGGTTAAAACGGTCCAACCCTTCTAGCCATAGGTTCGTGACAACCTTCAACAAGCTAAGTATTGCAACTTCTCCAACAAGGCAAGCAGCTCACCAAGATGCAGATTCAACAAACATTTTTCCCTCTCCCTCGGGCACTCAACGCAATGGAGACAATTTCTTCCTAAGGAGGGAGGATTGATCCAGGTGGATATCGGTGGCCACCCACCTTTTCCAACTGGCTCAAAACAGTTTTCTCGCAATTTTGGTAATTTACTATTTTTAGTAGTTTTTAACTTCCGAGACCATTTTGAGGGCCTTAATGAATGTTTTTCTGGGTCGAGGTTCCAAATGGTAGTCAAAGCTCTGATTGAGCCCCCAAAATGAATCTCCTCGACGATACCTTTCCAATAAGCTATCGTGCGCGCCAAACGGAGATCGTATGCCAAAGTTACGCCCTCAAGAAGTTGATACACCAAACTACCCAAAATAGGGTCTACAAAATTGTTGGTTTTTCATCTTCCAGGGTTAGGGTTTTGGATTTTCGTTGATACACCAAACTAGCCAAAATGGGGTCTACAAAATTGTTGGCTTGTAAAATCATCTTTTTATGAATGCGAGCCATAGGGAATTTTATTTTTATGTGTATTTTCGCTTGTAATGAACCTCAACGAGGATAGGGAACATTACAGTCTTAACATGGTAATTTCTAGAAACTCAAAAGCAACAAGGCATCAAAAGCAACTTTCCAATACATATAGGCTAGAAGTCATTACAACATACTCATTTTAAGCTTTATTTATGTCATTATGAGAATTGAACCTAGGTGGGGAGGATAACAATCATTCCTCACAACCAGCGAACCTACAACCAATTAACAATATTGATGTATTTTTATGTGGAAATCATGTATGATATGATTATAAATAGGCTCAATAGAAAGTTTGGACATTTATTTTTAGGATGATATTTTGACTTGAGGGTCAAACTAATTGACTTGGCAATTGGGTTTGGACAATTATTTTTTCACCCGGAAATGTTTGTTTTGATTATATATTTGTTTAGTGTAGTCAAATTAATTATTTTTTCACCTGGAAATACTTGTTTTCTTATATATTTATTGATTATTATATTCATATGAATGTACATTCAATACCCTTACCGTTCCAAGGTTCCAATACGCCTGGTGTATTTTTGCAATAGGGTTTTGTATTGCATATGAGGTAATGAATGTATTCTGTATTCCGGCGTTTGAAACCGGGTACTTAAATCCCCCGCTGAAATTGCTGAAAGTTACAATTTATAATTACTTTTATAATTACTGAAATTGCAGTTTTTAAATAAATTGGAATTATTGAAATCTCAGTCTTACAATGAAAATTTATAATTACGGAAATTGCAATTTTACAATAAATTAATAAATTGTAATTACTGAAATGGCACTTTTATAATGATGGGGTTTTATGGCTATTATTCAGTGAAGATTTAATGACCTTTGTTTCAGTGATAACCAGATTTAAAGACCTTTTTGTTCAATGATGATTTAATGATCTTCAATGATGACCTGATTTAATGACTATTATGTATTATTATGTTTTTTTCATAGAGTTAATAGGTTCAGGATCTTTCTTAAGTTATTAATATTAATAACATTAGTAAATAATTTTATGTTTTTTAGTAAATTTATTATAAGATTTATTTTAACTCTAGGATTTATCAAGTATTGAGAGATCAAATCTCTAAAAA